>CM060610.1:33590470-34069540 GCA_030578255.1 Tiaroga cobitis
TGAAGCCCTCCCCCCTCTCTCTCTCCCTATCTCTCTTTCACTGGCGTATTTCCCAAGTGCCCTTCAGGCCTGGCAACAGTTATATTGGACCTGCTACAAGGGTCTAATGTGCCATATGTGTCTTTTTGGCCTGTTCCCTCATTGAAGTGGTCACCTTTAAAGGGTTAGTTCACCCAAAAATGAAAATTAAGTCATTAATTACTCACCCCCATGCTGTACCAACCCCGTAAGGCCTTCGTTCGTCTTCGGAACACAAATGAAGATATTTATGATTAAATCTGAGAGGTTCATGACTGCTACATAGGCTCCCTAAGGGAATGACACCGGACGGCCCAGAAAGTCATTAAAGAAAACGTTTAAATATTCCATGTCACAACAGTGGCTCAAGTTTATCAAGCGACGAGAATACTTTTTGTGCGAAAAAACAAACAAAAATAACGACTTTATTCGACTATTCCTTTTCTTCCTTGTAGGCCTGAAACGAGACTTCAAGAGATTTCCACGACGCGCACGCGCGAGAACTGAACTGAAGTAGTTGACGCGCATGCGTCGTGGAAATCTCTTGAAGTCTCGTTTCAGGCCTTGATAAACTTATAAACTTGTCGCTTGATAAACTTATAGTTGAGCCACTGTTGTGACATGGAATATTTAAACATTTTCTTTAATGACTTTCTGGGCCGTCCGGTGTCATTCCCTTAGGGAGCCTATGTAGCAGTCATGCACCTCTCAGATTTAATCATAAATATCTTCATGTGTGTTCCGAAGACGAACGAAGGCCTTACGGGGTTGGTACAGCATGGGGGTGGGTAATTAATGACTTAATTTTCATTTTTGGGTGAACTAACCCTTTAAGAGGCCATTCCCCAAAGAGCATGTCAGTTTAAGCACACAGCCCTTAGCAGTCAGTATTCAGTATTCTCCTCTAATGTCCTACAACGTCCTGCAGGCTCACTGGTGTCATTAGGGAGTACCTGTTGGGTTGAGAACAAGGGTATATGTACTGTAGATAGCGACTGAAAAAAAGTCATATCGGCTGACTTCTGGGCTTTTTGAAACCAATGTTAACCGTGCCCACTTGGCAAATTAACAGAAATCTTAGCTACCCATTGTCTCTGTTTATATATTTATATAATTACCATTATCTAGCCAACATATAATGATTTTCAATTTGTTTTTTTTTCTAGTGAATTTTAAATAAGTACAATATAGTGAATATAGTTTTGTGTAAAATATATGTTCAATTGGCTGTCAATCAATTGCAGAAGGAAGGAAGGAAGGAAGGAAGGAAGGAAGGAAGGAAGGAAGGAAGGAAGGAAGGAAGGAAGGAAGGAAGGAAGGAAGGAAGGAAGGAAGGAAGGAAGGAAGGAAAGTGGACAGAAATATCAAAACAAACAGACGAAAGAAAAATCACTTCAAGAGAATTTACAAGTGTGAAAATGATGGCTTGACTGGTTCCATCTCCTGCACACCGACGCGCCATCCAATAACCCTCTGATTAAGGAATATCGTTACATTAGAACTCATTAGGTCCCATCATTTGCTGCGAGTCCCTGCTGCTGTGCTCAGAATGAAGACAGATCACCTCTCTTCAACAGCCCTCTCTAGCACACAATAAACCACACTGTACATTCAAGAAAGCTTGGGAAAAACCAAATACTATAAATGCAATTGTCTTTGTTCTATGTTCCTGGATCAACTCTGTGCTGGGGGGATAGGGACTAATAAATAATCATTGGTCAAACCATAACACCCCCTAATCCAAAATGCTGAGGGAAAGTATAGGGTTAAACCACAGGAGTTGATCCGGGAACATATCATACATCATGTTAGATAGACAATTAAATGTGTTATAGTTGCCATGTACAATCTATATATACTGTACTGGAAGCTATCTGTAATGTTCCTTTAGGCTTTAAGACAATTTTTCTGCAATAGATTTGCCTAGAGTGAGGAAATATTAAGATGTGGGCTGCCCTGGCCTGTCTGAATCTTGAAGGTTTGAGTTTCTGAGTTGGCAGACAGCACTGAAAGAGAGCGACAGTGTCATTGGGGGAGACAGTGTGGCGTCTTGAGCCGCGAAAGATCCTTCCTATGGGGTGAGGAGCAGGATAACTAAGAGGACATTGTTTTATGTCCTCTGTCTGTCCCTGCTCTCCAAAACCCAAAAGCGAGTGAATGAGAAACTCAAGAAGAGAGATGAGAGGACGTCAAGGACATAGTCATAGAGAAAAATCCCTTTAATGATCTTTAGCAAGGGCTGCTGAGCAGACTATGTACTGAGAACTTAAAAATTTAGATTTTCTTAATCAGTATTTTTTGTATCTATCTTAACATCCCGGAAGCAAAGTGATAAGTAATTTCAGTGGACACAGCTCTGAAAAACAAAGCAGAATACACAGGCTAAAACAAATTTTTTTTCACGAATTCAATAAATTATTTAGTGATAAAAAATCTTATTCCATTAAGCATCTTAGATTTTTTTTAAATATATATTTATTAGGAACAAGACAAATACTAATTCGACTTAATTTATAAAAATGGAAACATGTTTTTATGTTACAGATGCACCAAACTCCATTAACAGCACCCTCCAAAACACAAAAGGTTTTTGCGAGTTTTCATCATTAGCGTGTACATACTTGTTTTGGATGTGGGCACTGGTTTGGTAGGGAAAATAATGTTGTGGTAGGATAATGGAGAGTAATCACATAATTTGTACGTTAAAGAATTAATTTATGGCCGCTCCAACAATTCTTCCGCAGTGGTTTTGGATTCATTTTGTGCTTCAGCGTTAATAAGCTGACTAAACTGTGCTGACTGGAAACCAATTTGCGGTGTGCATGAAAACACTACGGAAGCTTTAAAACCAACTCTCATGGATCAGCGTAAGAGAGTTCAGGACCAACTGAATGAAATGTCCCCTGCCCTTTCAGACCTGTGTTGCATTGCCATGATTGTCTCAGATGCATCAGATAGAAGGGTGTGTTTATGAACATAGATGTCATGATGTGCATTTAAGCATATACACATTGTTAAGTTGTACAAGTACAAACACATATATCAAGGCCCAGAGGAGATTTCAAACACTACCAGACATTATGCAAATGAGATTCTCAAAGTTGAGAAAAAAGGCATGTGTGACATGAACCAGTTCTAATCATGGTGTCTCCCCACCTTCAAGTATTTAAAAGTGTAACCGATTTCTGAGAAATTTTCTTGATAGTGGATTGGACAGAGCAGCACACCACACTAGCCAATCAGCAATAGTGTGACTCCTGATGGGGGAGGAGAGACACTGAGCACGCAGAGGTTGTGCTGTTTTTCCTCAATATGTGAGTAACATTGGCTCTGCTATGTTTAAAAAAACAAAACAAGATATGCTGTTGTTGTAATATTAGCTATAGTAACAGGACAGTTTTGAGTGTCATTGTTTATCTGGAGCAGCTGGAGACTGGAGACGTATATGCGTACTCTTGTGGACTGTATGTTCATTTTTTGTTCTTCCTTGTCGTTGTTCATCATCTTGGCTTTATTTTTCACGAAGCATTATTTTGCTTTGCTTCAAATAAGATAAAGAGACAACCACTCTTGCATTGCGTGTTCGTGCATTTTTGGGGGCGGAGCAATGCAGGAAGGGGTGTGCTCGTTTGGGTTGATTTCAAATTTCACAAAAATCGCTTAATGCACCTTTAATCAATTGAGTAGGTAAGTAGATAAGTGTATATCCAACCCTCAACTTCACCCAAAACCTAAGATTTAGCTGAGGATGTTCAACACAGGAGGTTGTGTGGGCTTTCTGTGAATTGTGTGGTGGGTGACAGGCAGTCCCGTTCGCCTTCTGCCCCGCTGAAAACCATCACATCAAAGTTGAGATCATAGTCGCTGTTTAGGCATGATGCCCCCATCCCCCCCCCCCCCCCCCCCCCCCAGGCGCTGAGCTCTGATTGGCCCATGTGTTCTGAACGAACCGTCTTCCCGATCGCTGTCCCTTCCTCTCACACTCTCTCCCCCACGCATTTCAAACCAGCATAGCATCAACGCGACAGGCCATCTGGAAATCGTATGCAAGCTCAGTCATTTACAACAACACTATGATCCACAACGGCAGACCTGTGGCATTAGCAAATTAGCAACCGAGTTTGAATCTACTACTACACTAAACTTTGGTGTCACTGCTTTCTGTTTTCTATAATAAAAGACTTGACAGCATTGAGCTGAGGCGGATTTCACTGATATATAACCAAGTCAGAATAAACCCTCCCTGTTTTGAGTGGCTATTAGCATGGCAGACTGAATTCAGAATCAAATGTGAATTCAACGAGCATAAAGAGCCACTCGTCCAATACAAATCCGTGTGAGAGAGACAGAGTGCTTTTCGATATGATATTCAAAGCACGTGTTGGGAAAACATTGGAATAGATGCTTAGAGATGTTTGGAGCTATTCTGGTACAGCATGGAATGATCTGTCAGGGGCAATGCATCACTCTTCCTATTAGCCGTGTGTGTGTGTGGGTTTGAGTGTAACAGTGCACACATACAATGCATGAGCATATTTGCACGCACATGTTCTGCATGCATCCAGTTTGTGCTTGAAGCCATATAGACGTTCAGAGAGCCTTCTGTTGTGAGAGACAGTGGCCGTTGGCTCTTAGAGTGGGACAAACAGAAGCAGACTGCATCACATTTACTCACAGAAAACATCCAAATCTCTTTCATCACTGCATGGACGAACACACATGCATATACATGTTCGGGGTAACGCTACAAAATCAGATAATGAGTAATACAATTTATTAACAGACAAATAAAACATCCCATTTCCCCAAGCACAAAGAAATATGGGCTTTTCTCAGGTGCACAAGCATTGTAAAATTGTGAGCATAATGACCGTTGTGCGTGTCATGCTTTTCAGTGACATTCAGAGCATTTTCTTTCAGCCCAGTTCTTTAGTAGAATATTATTGTGGCAGATCAGATATCAGATTTTAATCCTGTCTGTTTACATGCACTTAACATTATAACTGACTTTGGGCCAGATTTAGTAAACAGGGCAAATTAGCACAAGAGCCCAATTCTACAAAAGCACCGATGGGAGAGGAAAGTTCTGTGCGTGATCTACTGACGCAAATTAAAGAACACAGACACAGCCGGATTATTTCCATAATGACCAACACAATCTACCAAGAGCAGCGCAACCTAGCGTCTGGTTTAAGACATGCTTCTTTTGGGCGGTAAATAATGGCGCAAACACCAGTCAATTGACTAGTGCAAACCTTAGTAAATTCCTTGTGTGATTCATTTAAATACTCTCCCCCCATAAAGTTTGTCTCTGAAAGGCAGAGGCGGACAGAGTACACAGCTTCATTACTTGAGTAAAAGTACAGATACCCCTTGCTAAATTTTACTCAAGTACAAGTAAAAGTACTACAGTCAGATGTCTACTTAAGTAAAAGTACTGAAGTACTTGTTTTTAAAAGTACTTGAGTATCAAGAGTACATTTTCTAAATATTGCATTAATACTATAATAATAATAATAATAATGATTCATTACATTTATATAGCGCTTTTCTAGGCACTCAAAGCGCTTCACATGGAAGGGGGAATCTCCTCAACCACCACCAATGTGCAGCATCCACTTGTATGATGCGACGGCAGCCATAGTGCGCCAGAACGCCCACCACACACCAGCTTACTGGTGGAGAGGAGACAGAGTGATGAAGCCAATCAGTGTATATATATATATATATATATATATATATATATATATATATATACATACATATATATATATATGGGGATGATTAGGAGGCCATGATGGACAGAGGCCACTGGGCAAATTTGGCCAGGATGCCGGGGTTACACCCCTACTCTTTCGAAAGACATCCTGGGATTTTTAATGACCACAGAGAGTCAGGACCTCGGTTTAACGTCTCATCCGAAGGACGATGCTCTTTGACAGTATAGTGTCCCCGTCACTATACTGGGACGTTAGGACCCACACAGACCACAGGGTGAGCGCCCCCTGCTGGCCTCACTAACACCTCTTCCACTACTACTACTTCCACTACTACTACTACTGCCACAGTGCTTACATTTATGTAAAGAAACGTTATTATTTGAAAGTTATGAAAAATGTTAATGTTAATACCTTGGAGAATGTAAAAGGAATTGAAAGTAAAATCAAGTCATTTTCATCTTTTTACCATGTTGCTTTATTTAACATTTAAGAAAATTTCAGAAAATTCAGAAAATTTAAATAGTCTGGCGAGGTGGGGCCACGGGTTGGCACATTCACGGGATGGACCTGCTGCGTCTTCATCCATTGTTTCGTCCATGGTTTCGTCTCTTATCTAAATCTGACCATGGAGTTGACTTTAGCGGAAAGCTGAAGGTGATTGCTGATAGGCTGTCCCAATCAGTGTCCCAGTTTTCTTTTTTCCATTTTTTTTTTTGGAAGTAGTAACGGGTACTCACGGTTATGGATAGAAATGTAGTGGAGTAAAGAGTACAATATTTGCCTCTCAAATGTACTTGAGTAAAGTCATGAGTACTCCCCAAAAATGATACTCGAGTAAAGTACAGATCCCTCAAAATTGTACTCAAGTACTGTACTCAAGTAAATGTACTCCGTTACTGTCCGGCTCTGCTGAAAGGGAATCTGCATATGCAATGAGGTCAGCCAAAATAACTGTGTCCACACCTTTTCAACTTAAATTTTTCACTGTGTCTCTTTAGTAAATACTGACAGTAGTTTTTTAACACCAAAAGAGGGGTTTGACTTGGTACTGAAACACTGGTACGTTTGACATCAGTATATTGTGGTTGTCGGGCGGAAACCATGTATCTCCATATTTTGTCATTTCACGCTTTATGTCTGTCTCTGGGTTTTGCAAATATTTAACCAATGAAAAGAATTAAAAAGAGCTTGTGACTAAACCTTGCAACTCCATTGGATCTTCAAACTGTCAGTCAAACCTCATAACTCCACCCCGCCTCTATCGTGAATGAAATGCTGCACGTAGTTTGGACGGTCTTTGCTAGTTTGCAATGTAAGGATAAATAAAGAACTGGTTGTTTGATACAGCGTTTTCTTTATTCAAGAAACACTATATATATATACATAGCATATATATATATATATATATATATATATATATATATATATATATATACAGCGTTTTTTGGAGATATGAGGTTTCCACCTGACAGCAATGTATGTATTTTTTTTTTTTAAACTGCTTTTCATGAGACTTTGTACGTTTTTGTATCTGCTGCTGTGCCATCGCCACCATCACTCAGGAGTATGTGTGAGCGCACCTGTATTCATGTGAGTCTGAAAATGATCTCCTCACCACTGCCAGATCAATATGCCTCTGAATAATCTATGATCTCCAGAATACTTGCTTCTCGTCATTGATCTAACCCATCGATCAGGCCTTGAATGCTTCATTCTCCTCCAAGAGCTCTGTAGTCTAACATTGGCTCTTTAAACATTGTACTTATAAGTCTCACCATTCATTTTTCAGAGAATCCGCAATCTTTTGCTCAGCAAGACAGGACTCTTTTGTGTCCCTTTACAGCTGTAAGAATTCTCAAGAACTCCCTTTACAGCTGTAAGAATTCTCAAGAACTCGGAGACGCTCTGCTACGCGCTGATGCACAAGAGATGCGAGACAAGAGCATCTCATAAACATGAATGGCTGTCATACACTAAAGCTGCTTCTGTTACAGTAAGGATCCCGATTGTGTTTATGCAAGTGTGTGCAAAATATTGGATTTAAATGTCATTATTGATTTGTGTGGGTGCACATAGAGCCATGGTCCCTCCCACACTGTGTTTGGTGATATGAAAATTTCAGGGAGTGACGTCATGTCTTCTGAACGTCCTAAGACTAATTCCTTCACAGTCTGAGGCCAGATTACTCAACGTTCATGTCTTTAAAAAAAAAACCATGAACTGCATATAACATGAACCTGTCTCAAACCTTTCAAATTCACTTGGCTAGTGAATTTGAAAGGTTTCAGACAGGTTCATGTTATGTACAGTTCATGTTTTTAATGTACGTTTTTTGTATGCAGGTTGACAATGCACAGTAAGCAATACTTTTACAGCATCTATTTAGGGACATTTAATAATTTTGGCAAATGACATCTCAATGGGCTTACTGTAGGCACGATTGCCTTGTAGCGATTGTCCTCCCTCCCCACCCCCCCAGGTTGGCAGGAAGAAAAGCACTTTCGCTAATAGACTGACTAATAGATGTATCACTTATACAGCACAGCAATTTTCACTTAAAGGCCTGCCTTGAAACAAGCAGCATTATTCAATGTGTTGCCGTAATTTCCACTAAAACAGGAAGACAGGGTGGGACGTATTGAACAGCTCCTCCTCTTTTTAAAATAGCCAATAGCGTTTAGTTTATATCACAGACAGCTTGGCCATAGCCGTTGAGCTCGGTAAAGCTGCAGTTTCCTCCCAATCTCTAACCGTTTCTCCTCCTAATCTCCTCCATATCGCTTTAAAATATCATTCTATTTAGAATTCAAATGGGTCCGATACGTTTTCTGGTCTGCGCCGACTCGCGCATATGATCCGCTCTGTGCTCTTGTGTCTCTGGACCGGAGCAGACTGTACGGGTGCCGTTTAATGTGACACTAATGTGAAACCAGACTTCATTCGCCCCAATGTAAAGCATATTTACACTATTGTGTAAATACCTGAATTGTTCCCTATCCCCTACATAGGGCATAATTGGCGCTTTTCCACTGCATGGTACGGCTCGGTACGGCTCGGCACGACACAGGTTGGCTTGCTTAATTTTTCCACTGCGTGGTGCGACTCGGCTCGCTTTGGCTCGGTTTGCTTTCCACTGCAGTCTAGTACTGCTTCAAAGTGGGTGGGATTATAGATATATTTCAAGCAAGTCGTTTAAAAAAATCGTGCAAACAAATGATACTGCGGTGGCTGTTGCTGACTATTTAAATCTAGCGGGTTTGGTGTTTTGTGGCGCAAATCCAATGACGCTGGTAGTGACGATTCTCTCTGACCAATCAGTGATCTGCAGTGTTTACACAACACATTTTTGTATCGGTACGGCTCGCTTGGAATCTCAACCAAGGTGGTACTATTTAAGCGAGCCGTACCGAACCAAACTATGCAGAGGAAAAGCGCCAAACCGAGCCGTACCCAACCATACAGCGCCATATGTGCCATTCACCATGTAGAAAATAGTAAATGTGTGAAGAGTGACCGGTTTTAGCTGCAGCTTCAGCGTCTATTCATAATGTCAGGGGCGGGATGCTTTAGATTCTAGAGAGCATTTGATTGGACAGAAAATCTGATGAGAAGCTGAAGTGCAGAGTGATGTCATCAAAATCATTGATCCACATTTGCGGAAGTGGGAGACTGTAAGTTTTGAACACTTATGGCCCTGTCCAAAATGGCACCGTAAGCGGTCTTCCAACGAGTCCGAACTTTCGTGATCAAGGGCGCATATAAGCTGGCACAGCAGTGAATGGCACAGCTCACGAGTACTCTTCTGACACCTAAAATGACAAATGGGACACCCTACGGTCTTGTGGACTTAACGGACATGTCCACAAGGAAGCCATTGTAAGTAAACAAGACCAAAAGTGCATATGAAGTGTGCCATTTGGGACAGGGCCTATATCTTCTAAATGCAAGTGTTATCATTGTTTTAGAGCACACTAGCTTATGTTAGTAAGGCTATTCATTCTAAAATCCAAAAAAAGTAAAATTTTATTTCAGATGGACTTAATTGCACTGTGATTACTATTAGGCAGTTTGACGTAGATGGAGTAATTTGCAGCTTTACTCACAAACTACAATTCCTGTTCATCAATAAGCTGAGAACCAGACCCGATAAAAACCTAAATATACTCAAATGAATTAAATGAATTGAACAGTGTACTATCAAAGTAGTAATTGAAGATGTCTGTTGTCATTATGATGACAGTAGTGCACTTGTAGTAGCTGTTCCATGATCCAAATGCGTACAGTGCACGAGTCCAATGGAACCGTACCCAAGCCCACCGCTGCAAGCGGACCAGGGCACGGTACGGTGCGATCACACTAGTCAAAGGAACCAGACTTTGGTGGTCAAAAATACTCGGACTTGGTTCAGATGCGAGTAACAAAAGGCAATGTGATACCTTTATCCAGCCCTGCATTTATTGATATTGGTTACCATTTATTTTTACTCATATTAATACACTTTTAATATTAATTTGGTAATTTAAAAATTTTTATGTGAACCAGTCTGGCTGTCTTAACTGTCACCGTGCCGTATACGGGACGCCTAACTTTACTTCACTATATTACTATTAAATCCTAATCTAAATATGACAAACTATATATGGTTGGAAAGGTCTAAGACTCCTAAATAAATATTTGACTGCTGTTTTTTTTTGCTACAAATTATGTAGGAAGAGTAACCGATGATTTTTTGACAAGAGTGCACCTTAAAAAAAATCTGCATCATAACAAGAGTTCTGACCTTTGTCACAAAAAGTTGACGCACACACCTTTAATTGTTGAAACTTTGGTTTTCATGCTAAAAGTTCATAATAAAACATTTAATCTAGTATTTTTAAATAAAAAATTAGAATATAATATTAACCTCTAAAAACTATAATATATATATATATATATATATATATATATATATATATATTATCCTCTAAAATATAATAATATATTTTTGTATCGCCTTTTTTATTACATCACATATTTTAGTAGTTATCATAAATTAGGTATCATTTGAAAGCTTACAAACTCAGAATTCATCCTGTGAAACCATTTTGAAATTGAACGTTGCGTTACCATAGAAACGGTACTCTAAATTATTTTATCAGGCTCCTCCCCTTTTGGGCATCATTATATTTCATAATTTATGATCAAAACCTTTTCTAATCACATATCACAATCACATCAAAACACATATTGTCAGAAAGGTCTAAGTCTCAAGGTTCCAAATTTTGTGACAGAATGGATATTTGGACAAAAATGTATTCATTTGTTAAGGCAGAATGTATACAACTAAATTCAATGGAATGTATGTCTCCCGGTGGCTATTTTTGGTACTATGCCTAAACAAAATCTCATGGGAACTTCAATTTTTGTGATATCAACTTCAAATTTGGAGCACTACTTGGTTAGATATCTAGCTTTGATTTTATAGTAATTTTAGAGTAAAAAATTTTTTGTAAAATATATATTTTTTATAAAATAAAAAATATATAGTACAATATATTTGATTTACTGTAAATTTAAACTTCCATAACTTTTTCATACTTTTATTTTTTGAAGGGTTTTCTGCTGAGTGTTTCCTTTAAAACAAGACCAAACTTAGGTATATATTCCAAAGCATTCTTGAATTACAACCATTTTAGTTTGAATAGTGCATTTTAACCCCCATTCTCAAAAAGGGGGGTGACAGCGAAGGGGTTAATATAAATTCAGGCATTTTCGTGAATTGTTTGCATGTGTCTGCTCAACGAGATTACAAGGACGTTTGCAGCTACAATAAAATCACCTAAGTGCACCATTACAATGATCCAAACAGCATAAGAAAGAAGGGATGAAGACATGGATGGAAGGATGGGGATGGTTAGTGAGGAGGTCAGTCACCGATAATATTATCCAGCTCACAGAGCTAAACGGACAAGACAGCGGTTTGAGTGTGTGACTCACATCTTACCCCAGAACCATCTCTGGAATCGTTTCCTCTTCACTGGGCTGAGCTCATCGAGGAGACAGAGCTGGACCAAACTGACCTCAACAGTGACCTAAACCTCCAGCTTCCCTAGCATGACTGTCATGCTATTGCCACCACCATCTTCTCAAAAAACGCCTCAGAATTAATCACCATGTGATTAATGGAACACAAGAATGGAGAGAGGAGATTCTTCTAAGAGAACAAGACATTGCAAAGCACAAATGTTGATGTTAGCATTAAACTGCAAGTGAGATTCGCTACTTGATACATTCACATTAGGGTTGGGCCGGTAGACGATGCCATCGTCCATCGCGATGGCTGACAGACATCACAATGTTGAATTGGCATAGAGACTGGTCAATTTGGTGGACATCGCCCAACCCTAATTCACATGTATTCATATAGCAGATGATTTCACTCAAAGTGACTTACAAAGGAGGAATACAGCTAAAGCCATTCTCCTTTAACACGAGAGGTGCGCTGCAACCCAAAGTTCTAAAACTGCTAAGAAAAGTACAAGCTGGAGCATAGAAGAAAGTAAAAGACCCGTGAGACAATACACAGAGCTAGTGAATTATCAGGACTGATGGTGTTCATGGAAGAGGTAGCAAAAGCCTTGGCTGTTTACAGTTGTAGTTATTACAAATCTTCATCTTTCAATCTAGTGGAATAAATAACACTGATGTCTAACAACCCATGAAACAAACTTTCATTTTTTGTGTTCGTCTTTTTCTTCTTGTTTGTGTAGTGCAACACAAGCCATTAGCTACATTTCAGTGCTTCCGAAAGGAATACATCTAGAGGTAGAAAAATCATTGTGGAATATTAGGCTCCATGAAAGAGGTATGAATAAGGTCAGGTTTTCCTAGACGACAAGTGGAGCGCAGAGGAATAATTAGAGAACAACATTTATCCTCTGCTGTTGAGTTGCACTGGAGGGGATAGGCAAAGGTCAAGAGAGGAACAGTCTCAATAGGGATCTTCATCTACGGCCTTTAACCTTCCTTGTCGCTCTCCTTTGAACATTTCTGAATGGCTAATAATGCACGCTGGGCACGATTCCCTGAGTCCAGCTAGTTCCCCGCACCACTGGCTCTAAATTTAGACCACCATCATGATGACAATCTATAATTACAAGGAATGCTTCTGTGACATGTATTAATTGGGGCCGTTATTGCAATCAGTATTCTGTGGCAGGGGTAATGTTCATCTAACGCGTTCAAAAAGTGTGTTGACTCTGACAATCCCAGGCAGGACTCGGTGACTGGTGAAGGGTTTGATTCAACTATATGTTGAAGGCATCCTAAAGCTTGTTACGATCCATCCTCGCAGGTTCTCTGCATGCAGTCATTTAATCAAATTCCATACTGTCGAGTAATCAGAATTAAATCAACTCTCATAGGATTAAAGTCCCACTTCCATAAAATCACACCTGATTAAACTCTATATAAGTGTTGAATTATTCAATTTATTTAAAAATACAGTTTTATTCAGCACTTTCTTATCCAAAGTAGATAACGGCATGATTCAATACATCAGTGCCGTAGCTAGGGTATTTGGGGCCCCAGCGCAGGTTGTTGTTATGGACCCCCTTGAAGTTGTGGCTAAGGCCGGGGGCACCAAGAATAGTCACCAACTTTCGCCCAGCTAGCGATGTCCCTGGAAGACATGACTACAAGCCACATACACAATATACTTACTCAGTTTTGCACAACCCTGGCTACAAACCTCAACGGACAATATACTGAAGGTAAAACCTCCATTGCTATGGCAACCAAAAAATGTCTAACTGGTTTAGAAAATGTTACTTTCTGAGGTTGCAACATTATTTTTATTATCTTTACAGCAGCTTTGCACCCCTCTTAGATGCCCGCCTCGTGTTTCCTGTGGGACCCCGCCAAATCCCACCTCAATATCTTCACACTACATTTTAGCAACCCTATTAGCCATTTCGGCTAGGCCTGAAGTAGACGTGAGAGAATTACCAGCAGTCCGATGGATGAAAAAACTTGCTGAGGGACATGACAAAGTAACATCACTTGAAACCAGTAATGAAGTCACACGTGAGCCTGGCTTCATCACAAAACCCCTAATACATCTTAATATTGAACAAGAAAAGACAATAAAGGTCTAGGAATTAACTCAGGCAGAGTAGTAAACCTTAAATACACCTTTCAAGAAAACTGATGAGGATCTGTATTTTTCTAATGAGCAGCTAACGATCAGGGCAGCTAATGAGCAGAGAATGGTCACACTCACCTAGCGTACCCTTGCTAATTAGCTACACATCGACAACCATATTGTTTTCTATTGGCAGCTATCAAGGAACTAAATCAATCTTTTACTCTATAGATAGCAGCCACCTGAGCTGAGAAAAACAAGCTCAGAGGCGAAACTCCACACCATGATTTTAAAGGTGCTGCACTTTACCAGTGTATTGATTCAGTACATAGTGAAGAGTAAGTAATCATTAATGCAGTTATGATGCTTTTAATATCTCAAACATCACAACAAAACAAAGAGGCAGCCAATTAGTAAAAAAAAAACCCTTAATAATCAGTAACAAAAGACAAATTAACACCTTCAATGCACTTGACAGACCTAGCAACCAAATTAGCACCAACAGAAACACCATCAACTAAACATGGTGCATTACTTGTGGTTATATCAGATAGGTCCGATCACATTTTGAGTTTATTACCCTCCTTAGCCTCAGTCTTGGAATACATTCCCACAGAGTGTTCATTGATCGTTTGATGCAGACCGCACAGAAAAAAATGCAAGAAATGTAAAAAAAATATATATATATATCTGTTCAATTCTGGTTTGCTGATACCAACACAATTTTGAATTTGCCAAGGTTTGTGGCATCAAATCGTTAAAACAGGGGTCTTAAAGTACTGGTCTATAGGCCAAGCTGCTCCTCAAATGTTAGAGATGCTTTAAACCTGCAATGAAAATCGATTTCAACCAAGGTCATTATAGTTAAGTAATCTAAAACCATACTTTCTTTTTTTTTACTTGAAATAAAATAAATGTTAACTGAAAAAAAGAGGAATGAACCATTTCTCATTTTCGTTAAGCTTAACTTAACTTGATGTACTAAAATTACAAAAACTTAATTTAAAAACATATACAACATTTGGTTTGTTATTATTTTAACACTTATCTTGTGTTGGGACATTTTGACCCAGAGAGGATTTTCTACGATCAATCAGTTTAAAAAATAAATACAAATTCTGTCCTGATTGAAAGAAAACAATTTGACAAAAGATTGAATCCAATAATTGGTGAAAATATAGCATAATGAGAGGTTTAGAAGCTCTTTTTTTGTAGGCCAGTCATTTTTGACCAGGAACACCAGGAAGTGTGACTTTGTTCCATTTTGTACAAAATAAAAGCATTTCAAAACAAACTTCTGGTTAAAGGTACAATATGTAAAAATGTTGTATCAAAATATCCAAAAACCACTTGCACAGTGTTATATATTTGTCTCAATTGTGTACTTCCATTATCCAAAATGTTTCCATGAATTTGTAAATTCAGAGAAATTCACAATTTGAAAAAGTGCCCTTCCCTGTTCACTTGTTGCCTGTCAATGACGTAATATCCGCGTTTTCCATGGATTCCGCTTGTACTGCCATAGTAACCATGGCAACTCGTGGACAACTGCGTAGCGGCACGCTCACGCTGTTGTTGTTTCGTTCAAACATTATGGACCATGGCAAGCAGACTTTGGGACATCATCATCAAGGCTTTTTTACAGCGCAAGCGCCAATCTGAACAGTGTCTAACATGCCGTCTTTCTGTGCAAAAGCTGGTGTAAGCATGGCATTGACGACATCCTTAAAGCGGAGCTTAGGTCGGCCACGAGGGCGACCACGTCCGCGACTAACTTCGACTTGACAGGGACGCCGCTCTTGCATGTACTTTATTAGACAGGTGAGCAAATGTACACAAAACAAATCAATGTTATATAGCTCAACATGATGAAATGCTAGAATATGATCAGTATGTTATTCTAATGTTGATCTAGCTTACTGCTAGTCTCATACAGACAAACAAACACATAGAATAACATTATAACTTTCAACACACTCAAATGCTGTTTAGTATGATAGTGTAACATTAGACCAAGTGAAACAGCGCTGAGTTACCTCACAAGTTTAATTGGTCAAAAAAACTGACCTGTGTGAGTAGTAATTCAGCACTTGCGGGTAGTTCGGTAGAATTAAATGTCCTTATTCCTTTATATCCGCGGGACTCGCGTGTGGCGCTGATATCTGTTTCTTATTAGCAATCGCGGCCTGCTTCATACCACAGTCATGTTAAAAAACATGAGTGTTTTCACTCATCCATAAACATTATTAGATCCATCAGCATGACAACAAGTCCCATCATTCTGCTTAGCGTCATCAACCTAGCCTTTGTTATTGTAAGAGGTTAGCGACCCCTAGTGGAAAAAGAAAATGACATACTGTAGCTTTAAAGATTAAAACACTTTGTTGTGATAAACTGTGTACCCCCATATTTTATCCACAAAATTATCCACAAATATTTTTTTTTTCCCTCCTTTGCCTACGCATCTATCAGGTCCAAAAAGAAACATAAAACCTGTCCTAATTGAAAGAAAACAAGTTCTAATTCAAAGAAAACAAATATTTCAAGTCCAATATTTGGTGATAACTTAGCATAACAAGAGATTTACAAACAATTTTTAAAAGGCTGGTCATTTTTGATTGGGAACATCAAAGATATCACAGGGTTTTCAACACATCGTAACAGTTAAAGGATTAGTTCACTTTTAAAAAAACTTTTGCTGATAATTTACTCACCCCCATGTCATCCAAGATGTCCATGTTGGTGCCCATTGAAGTCCATTATATGGAGAAAAATCCTGGATTGTTTTCATCAAAAACCTTCATTTCTTTTCGACTGAAGAGAAAAAGACATGGACATCTTGGATGACATGGGGGTGAGTAAATTATCAGCAAACGTTTTTTTAAAAGTAAACTAATCCTTTAAATAGCATGTTGATATTTTCAGACATATTCAAACAGTGTTTGCATACAAACATCTGCTAAGTTGTAAGGTGAATTATATGGTCATGTATTTCAGTGTATGCTGCATGTATGAAACTGCTTTCAGCTTTCAATTCCCCAGTAACTGTTGCCCATCTTCCTCTTGTCAACACCCTCAAAGCAAATGTGGCAGATTTAGTCAACAGAAACACTGCCCAGTTTGAGTACCAGTACACTGACCAAACATAATCATCAATTACTGTAGAATTGTGCCAATGCATGTACATTCTTGGTTGGAAAATGTGTGACTGTTAAACTGGCCCACAATGGAGACATTTCTATGTCTAGGAAATAATTATTTCGACAACGAGACAAGAAAATCTCTTTACATCCTTGTTGAACATGTTACACAGATCTTCCTGTTTAAGTGGGTGGTTCTTGGCCAGAATAATTTGCAGACAAGATGTGGAACAGACTCTTTGGAACAGACCGATGTTCAGAAGTCTGGCTATGTGAGACGACACACACCTCCATTCATGAAGAAGTGGAGAGTCATCTTGCGTCTTTTGAAGTAGATGGATTTGTGTAACAAGAACTACACTACACACACTGTAATCTGAACCGTTTTTTTTTTTTTTTTTTTTTTTTGCTGCTCCTGATGGTTTCTTGACTTCAAATCTCTTACTAACCTAAGGAGACAGTAAGCCACATCCTGCAGCCATACATGGCCTTACTCAGACATGGGTCAGTTTTAAATGATAACATATAGTCCCTTAGGTGCTCCTAAAAACAAACATGAATATCATTTCTCTCTGATGCACTTGACCTGTGATTTATAGGCATGTCATCTAATCCTATACAAACACTGCATTTGGGGATGCAGTGCTTTTGATGTCACAACACGTGCCATTGGAACCCATGCAATGAAAATATAGAGTGTGAGCATGAATAAAGCTCATGAGTTCCTGTCAAGGTCACAACTGGAGAAGTAAAGTTTTTGAAAGCTCTCTGGTCTGATCCAGTTCTCAGTTTCTTTGTTGAGCCTTAAATAGGTCTCCATAAAAGCGTTCAATGTGAAGGCATTTGATCAGCTGCATGGACAGAGTAAGAAGTGGGATGTGTTTCTGCAGGGTGTAAGGGATTTGTCAACATCCAAGACAGAATTTGCATCACGGACGGGGCAGTGATCAGCAGGGGTGTGTTCTAATGAATAAACATCACTTTTCAGATAATTATGAGATGTTTTCGACTATTCTCTTTTCAGCTTCATCTGCATAATTACATGGGATTGTAATGACAGTTAGTTAGCGATGACTCTGATGTCCAAGGAAATGAGCGACTGCCAAACCGTTATCTGACAGTTATTTTCCAAGATGCAAAAACAACAATTACCCATGATAGTGGTCTGAATGAGAGAGAGAGAGAGAGAGAGAGAGAGAGAGAGAGAGAGAGAGAGAGAGAGAGAGAGAGAGAGATGAACAGACAGGAAATGGAAGCCCTTGTTTGACTTGTGTTTCTTCATTAACAGCTTTCTCATCATACAGGCGGGCAGCTGCGCTCAGGTCTGTCTATGCTGAGATAAAGACTGAATCAGGGAGAGAGGACGACAGCAAAAAACTAAAATAACCTACATAATTAAGCAGCAAAAACAAAGGCAGCCATTGATTTGCTGTCTAAGGCAAAACTGGAGGGCATAGCAATGGAGAGAGAGAGAAAGAGAGAGAGTGTGTGTGTTTGTGTGTGGCCTGAGAAACCTTACATTAGCTGCTTTTCCACTGTCGGGCCAGTGCGAGCCAAGGCTTTAAATGAGCCGTGCTGGGCTAATAGCCTTCGACCATGTAGCACCGAGCCCAAAACCAGTCTGCGTTTCCACCGTCAGGCCAGAAGCTCTGCAGCGCTTCACTGAAACACGCCTGTCACACACCTGAACAATCATTTTGATGATTGGAACAATAAAAAAAGGACAATCATTTTGATATGCCCCAGCTAGACTTCCTGTTTCAATAGGAAATACATCAACCCAGAAAACAAAACAAAACTTTTTAATGGGGATTTTCAAGAAAAATAGACAACTCAAAATATATTCTCTGAAAATCTTATATCTGATGCAATTTCACAGCTAAGCTCATTTCTCTTTAACATGGGTTTTTAAATTTCTTTACTGAAAAACAGAGACATTGACTATGAATTTTTATTTATTTATGTATTTTTCACTGTCTACATAAAAGCTGTGCTCTTTAGAGAAGTATACTTAACATCTTTCCAAAGGTAGTCGCAGAACGGCCAGTGACTCGCTCTTACTCTCTCTCTCTTTGTGTGTGTGTGCGTGTGTGTGTTTATGTGTAGTAGGTCTGTCTCCTGACACTGTCTTTTTCATTTTCAACCCTGGCAGAGCTCACATCCCATCCCAGAGGACAGAGGAGGTCTTCAAACAGGGAAGTGAAAGAGAGAGAGAGAAAGAGCCGTTTCCTTTTCTCAATCCCAATCACTGTTGCTTCACTGAATTTCAGTTAACTCCAACACAGCTGAGCAGTCTAAGCCCCTATTCTTCAAAACACACATACACAAGGCTATCCTCGCTCGGACCAAAGTCTAGAGTTTTGGATACCAGTCCTAAACCTTTTCAAATGAATTTTAAATGTCAGTTTTCTGGTCTTAGTTAATATCAGAAAGGGTTTTGTCAGTTACTGTTTAGTTTAATGTACACATCTCTATTTTGTTTTTATAGTACTATATTCATAGTTATATCTGTTCAGCAGCATAGTTTTTATGGGACAATACTTTTAGCTCATTCCAGCTTAATATGCGTGTAGAGTCACTTGTAGATACATAAGTCAAAGCGAATAACTGTATAAAAAATGTTTTTATAGCACCAGAATGCTAACAATTTTTGGAAAATTGCCTCTGGGATAAGAGAAAATATTGAAATCCAAAAGCAAAAAGTACACATCAATTACAAACATGTTTATTTTCCTTTAGGATGTTTTTTTCAACCACTGCTATTTGTTTTCTTCTATGTTTTTCCATTAACTTATTAATTATTTTACTTTCCAATGATAACCTAATGATTTAGGTTACCCCTTATTACCCTAAAACCATGTCTGCACATGAGCAGATGTCCAGTGGCATCCTGACACAAGACACATTTCTGATGGCTTTCAAGAAGTGTGGCCACAGGGGACCATCGGAATGCATGAGGGGAGCTCATTAAGGCAAAAGGTGGAGGGACATGTTTAAAAACTTCTAAAACTAAGAAGTAATGTAATTTCCCTTGTGCCAAAAAGAAGTACACAAGACATCCAGATCAAGGCGACTTAGAAACACTCCCCCAAAACACATACAATTATGCAGAGATAATGTTGTATCTGTTTGGGCGAAGGAAATCAGAATCCACACACACACACAGATGGAGGGAGAAGCACAGGGACAGAGGGGTAGAATCTCATTAGGTCTGGAAAGTGTGAGTGGTGACGACCTGACAGAATCAGATTAGTGATGCACACACTCTCTCCTCCTGTCACCCCCATCTGCTGTAGCACTGCCATAGGAGTGAAGAAGAAGAAAAAAAAACGTCTCTGAACTACGTAAACGGAGTCAAGCTCAATAACCAGTGCCATTTGCACTTCAATTACAAATGTATGCGCATACAAACATCTGGACACATTAACACTCCAAAAACATTCACACCTACGTGTACGATACGCAAACGCGAAAACCTTGAAGTTCTTTACCAAGTACACTGATCAGTCAGCAAAGTGAATTGTTAAGGATTATGCAGACTTGAAATTCCTGCAGTGACTGAAAGCAGCGATTGACTCAGTTTTTAGTTTCTGGGACTTTGGTCAGCTGTCTGAAACACCTCTGTAAGCAGGTGGTCAGAGGTAGAAACTCACCGTGTCCAGCTCGCAGGGGTGCGGGGGAGCGGTAGATGGCGACGGGTGGAGGGTGATGCCGGGCTCCTGCCGGGTAACGGTGGTGCTGGGTCTCAGAATGCGAGAACGTGGAGGACGAGAGGACGATGGGGTTATCAGGGTTTGAGCCCCATGCGGTGCCAAACACGCACCCTACAGCCAGGGGCAGCACGCGGGCAAGCCACAGGGAGCATCGGGTCTCAGAGTGGGGGCGCATGGTTATCGCCCCCTCCTCGCTGCAGGACAGCTTTCAGCAGGCGAAATGGAACGAGAAACAGGTGAGCGGGACCTGACGTCCGTTAAGATCCCATGCTAGGGAACGCATGCACTCTCTTTGATGAAAATCTGAAGCAAAATCCTCTTTTTCCCGCTGCCGGAAAATCGGTGGCCCTGAGAGAGTTGGCAAAAATAGTTATTCCTCAGTTCCAGCAGATGTTATTCATCAGCTGCTCCTCAGAGAGGCAGAATCGGTATCCCTGGTTGACCCGGCTCACCTCTGGAGGAGAAAGAGCGAGGCAGGGAGTCAACGGGTGGCGACCGGCAAACCTGCGCCACTGCTTTCAAACAGCTGTCTCACGACCACACACTCCTTCTTCTCCCCAACTGAGGCAAAGAGGCGCTCACTGACTCTCTCCAGCGCTGCGTTTGCTCACACAGCTAATGAACCAAAAGTCTTGCCTGAGATCCGAGCCCCCCCTCCAACACTCACTGAGCAAGACAGAGAGACGGAGCAGAGACTCTCCAGCAGAGAGGATGGAGACAGAAGCTGGCAGAGAGGAGAGAGAGAGAGGAGCGAAGGGGGATGGATGAGGGAGGCTCGACTCAGGTGAAAGTAAGCGGAGACGATGGGATGGATGTGAAAGAGGAGGCGGGAGTTGCTCAGATGTGGGCCAGCCCTATGCAAATGGCTCCACGGCACCGAGCAAATCAGGAGGGCTGGCTGCCTCTGCAGAGGAGTGAGCTGCCTTCCAGTCACGAGGAGGAGAGAACGCACCAGAGAGAGTGTGAGAGCGAGGAAAGTGAGAGAACACCGGTGAAAGCGAGAGCGATAGAATCAGATTTCTCGCAGAAGGATGGTGATAAGGATGTCATCTGAGCTGAGAGATCTGCTCCATGTTTCGGTGATGGTGAGAGAGATTCATACATACATATTACGTTTCACCAATCTTAAGCCTGATACAAACACATACAGATTCTTTGCCGAGGCAAACAAACGCTGTGGCTTCTTTCAGGTCATATAGGTATCATATTTAGTATTAGTTGAGAACACTTGAATGCCAACATAAAGTTGCAATTATTAATGGGAAACAATGGGTTTCCTTTAAGCTTGAATTTTCAAGCTTCTTGTTATTAAACATACATTTTTTTTTTTAAGTGTTGATTACAATTCAGCTTGTAGGTATTTTGTGTTGATAAATAATAGCTGTCAAACATCCCCCAAAACTCATTTAGTGGGTTTAGGAGCTGACAGTCTTGTACGACCAAACTACATTTCCACTACATTTCATCACATCATTGTTTGTGACAAGAATGATAAAAAATTAGAAACACAGATAAAGCATTAATCCACACCTAAAGTGCATGTTTTGCTTTTCTTGCAGTACAGTGAAAATTATGTGAATGTCAGTAAGGGGAAAAGAGAAAAACTGAGAAAAGAAAGAAATATGAAATATGCCCAATACATACATTTTTATGACAAAAAACATTTGAAAAAACCGTATATCATAAGTATAACTTCAAAGGGAGACTTAAATGCAAAATGAGCCTCCAAAAGAAACATCAACACACACAAAAACATCCTTATAAATGGTTTCAGTATCCATGTGAATTTTTTTTTCCTGCAAAATCTATTTATTAAAGTATCATTTCCAGTCACTCCTTATGTGTGGCCGTATGGGCATTTAAAAAGGTTCAAAAGGGGTATTTGGAAAGATTTTGATGTTGCTTTATAAAACATTTAAGTCTGCTACCTGCCAATCATACATTTTCATTAAAACTAGTACAAATTATTCATTTGTGGGTAATATTTTATACTTGCCGATCTTTTATCATTTGCATTAAATCCCATGTAGATTTGATCAAGAAATAACTTTGCTGTTACATATAGAATCAAAGTTTCTGGATGATTGCGCCCATAACTGTTAAAACTTAAGAAATAAAACTATTTCTTTTTAAAATGAGTGCTCAGATTTTCCAAGGCACCAAAGCACAATTCAAACATTGCAATAGAAACCCAAATATTTCAAACTTTCAAAATCAAATTATGTTTTCACTGTGTCAACAAATCAGTCAAGCAACAGTCAAACAGCATGTCTTTTTATTTTGAAATGATGACGTTATCAATAAGTGAAAGCAATTTTTGTTACTATGATAATTCAGGTCGAATGTCTAACTGTTATCTAGCTCCTCTACTCCTTTGATGATAAAGTGATCCCTTCCACCCCAAAAAACAAACACTGTTTTCATGTACAGCTATCTACATAACACGATAGTCCAAGTAACTAATATATAAAAAAAATGTGACAATATTAAGGGTAGCGATTAGAGATGTTCCGATCCCCTTTTTCCCTTCCCGATACCGATTCCGATACCTGGACTCAGGGTATCGGCTGATACCGAGTACTGATCCGATACTTGAGTGTGTACAGTATCTATACAGTATCTATAGTATCTAGACAAGATGTTTTGTGTCTAGAAAAAAGTTTCAGAGTTTTATTGTCAGTACTACATTAAACTACTGTATATAATGTTGAATATAATGTATAACAATGCATATGTTACTAGTAAAAAGCGGCCTACATTATTTTAAATGTATCTAGTCAGTGACAGAGTGCAAGCATATTCGTCTAAAAATAATTCTGTATTTTCAGCTTCAGAATCATGCAAATGTTTATTCGGGTGTCTCTATTGTCCTGTGCTTTGGGTTTCCACCAAGTCCAAGCCTATTCATTTACACCCACAATATCAAATTTAGCATTTTAATCAACAGTAAATTTTTTGTCAACCTTTTATCATATGTCTTGGAGTATCGCAATAATTTTGTATTATGAGTTCAGTATCGTGATATGTATCGAATTGTGACATGAGGGTATCGTTACACCTCTAGTTCACACATTTAATTAATCAAAACCAAAAAACAAATAAAAGATTGATCCAATAAATACCGGGGGTTGATACATCGGTGTTTACATTACTCCCTAACAGCGCACCTTCCATGGGCACAGACAAACCATTCTCTAAAACACACTTTCTATTGGAAAATAATTGAATGTGAATTTTACCAAAACGAATTGTGTAAAATTACAAAACCGGAAACAAATCTATCTCTTCATTTCAATCTGTCACCTCTCACGCACTAAACATGGATGAACATCTTCTGTTTGGCTGCTCGTAACAAGAGATCTGAGCCTCTTTTGGTGTGTGTGTGGCGGAGATTAGTCTTGTTTACTCATTGTGCTCATGTAACATGAGCAACAGAACCGGAGAGGAAATGAATGCAGCCCAGAGCTCCGCGGAGAGTCCAGATGAGGTCACAGCGACCCGTTCCTCAAAAACAACAACACAAACAACCGAGCGCGTCTTTAACCAAATCTCATCGTATTTCTCTTTCTTATTTGCTCGTGTGCAATTTAGCCAAAGCTCTACACAACAACCATGGCATATTGTTGGCATGCAAATGGATAGACCTCTCAATATAACCTTGATTGATTTAAATTACTTGAACTCATTTATTCATAATCATCACTTAATAATTGGAACGTCTCTGGTCTGTTAAGCTCTGATTTTAAAATGAATTTGAGCCCAAATTCCATAAAACACCTGCAAACACTGTCAGGTTTTCACTAATTGATTAAAAACGCATGCGCATGATTACTCACTGCCCAACAATTTAAATGGTCCTCGTGCTCCCGAACCTTCTTCATAATTCACATTCAGCAGTCTGGTAATGAGAAATTCATTTTGTTCACAGGAGGGAAGGATGTGGTCTGCCTTAATGAGACTGACACTCCAGGTTTGCTGCAGGCCTGTTTCACAGGTACTTCAGACCAGCACAGCATTACAGGACATCTACATTACATCTTATTTTCTCCTCTTCTCTCTGACCTGCACATCACTTCTATCTCCTCTCCTCATGTCCTCTCGTCTCATCTCCCCTAATCCCCTTATGTCTCTCCTCTTATTTTCTCCTCATGTCTCCCATTTTCTCTCCTCTCTTTATGCCTCCCCTATCCTCATCTCTCTTCTCATCCCCCTCTCTCTTCACACAATTGACCTATCGGTAAGCCCCTCCCCTTGAACGCAGATGAGCCAATGGTAGTTGAGTATCAGTTGAACTTGGACAACTTTAGGTTTCAGCGCCATCGAGAAACATGGGAAGATCCGAAGCTCTCATCGGTTTTATGGTGTTTATGCAACAAAAATGGTAAAACGATGTGCCTGGGGTACTTGTACCACTGATTCCAGGTATCCTGAAAGGATGGGCATGTTTGATTAGGTTTGCGCGAACGAACCAATTATCTGCGCAATACGACTGGAGCCCGGTTAATTGATCAATGATGTGGGCGCAGTATCCTGGTTCCCCAAAGGATTCAACCCCGATCCCGATGAAGATGAAAACGTTCATTTTCTGGTTGTCATACTCTCATTAAGTTACAATTAAAGTTAGTGAGTCCATGCTAAGGTACACACCTAAATAGCTAACTGTTCTCACGTCATGTCAGAAACACATAAACGAAGGTCTACATTTCAGTGCCTCTCCATATTAAATTGGTTAAATGTAAATTAATTTAATCTTACCCTGCAGTACATGAACAGTGTTGATCCTGGATGTTGTCATCTGTGATCGTGACGACCGTAACATGAGGCTTCTCCCGCTTGCATTGTGATCTGTAAACCCTTGCTTCCAAATTAATCTTGTTACCCACCACATTTATTTTCAAATCTTTTATATATCCCTCGCATGGCATTTTTAAGTCCCACTTGACTGGTCCTCGACGAGACGTGGTCCTTCTGTGCCCAACATTTATCAAAAACATCTTGGGACAAGGTTTTCACACTGACAGCTGTCATTGTAAGACAGTTAGTAACTCTGTTTGTTTGTCCGAGTAAGCAACAGTAACTAAGGGGGATGTGGCTTGCCGATAGGTCAATTGAAGACATTCATGAATTTTAGTCTGTTGATGGTGTAAACATATATTTGGAGTCTATTCATCTGTGTGCAAATGCCTTTCTGAATACTGCATGTATCTGCTATCTAATCCATTTGGCTTTATTTAGTAGAGTAAAAAAAAAAAAAAAACACCCAGCCATGAAAGAGATGGTTAAATCTGGCATTGCTGCCTTTCCGTGCACTTATACGATTTCACTGCACTGCAAGAATTTCTTCGTTTTCTTTTTTTTTTGGCAGAAGTCACAATGTTTGTAATGACATTTGTAAACAAGGCTCATTTTCTCCAGATGGCTCATTAGGTCTTCTCGGGAACAAACAAAAACTCAATCCACAGCTGATTCCTGACTCTGAAGATAGTGTGCCATTAGTGTATTTCACCGGTGGCAGTGAAAGTCCCTCTTCCTGTGGCTCCGAGGGCCGCTTTAAGGACCGGTGTTAAATAAAAATCAATCTCAGAAGAGTCTCAGAGCAAACCCATAGCCTGCCGATTCATTTTGACTCCCAGCTGAAAAGTCTCTCAGCACTCAATTTGCATTCATACACTCTAAATGACTGTCAGCATGTGAGGCGTTGTTCAGTTTTGTGAGGGAAATGTGAAGCGTCTCTCAAGGAGTATATCTATCTAAGGTGACACCGATGTTTTCTGATTTCTCCATGTCCAAAGTCTATCTTACTATATAAACACCCTAAACCTGTTT
This sequence comes from Tiaroga cobitis, assembly GCA_030578255.1. Taxonomy (NCBI): domain Eukaryota; kingdom Metazoa; phylum Chordata; class Actinopteri; order Cypriniformes; family Leuciscidae; genus Tiaroga; species Tiaroga cobitis. The sequence goes on from CM060610.1 coordinate 33,617,010, forward strand.
GTCTTACAGATTTGAGCTCAGACCAACACATATGCCTGGAAATGTCTAGTATGAAGGCATTGATTAGCTGGTGTGTTCAGGTGTGTTTAATAATGGTTGGAGTTAAACTCTGCAGAACAGGAGCAGGTTTGAAAACCAAACTGAGCGATTTAGAAACCAACCACCACAACACAGCTACCGCGGTTTGTTTAACTAGATTTGTCAATTTAACAGTGAATTTAGCATTATGGAATGAAAGACTGGGACAGTGTGTTGTATAAGTACCTACTCCTCTCAACAATTTCAGAAAATCAAAGAAATATTTAGTTACAAGTGTACAAAATGAGTTTGACAAAATTCAATTGCAACCAAATTCTGTAATTTAACCATGGGGAAGTATCCAGCAGACACATCAAAAGTTCAGCAGAACATAATTGTGTACAGAAAGAATAACATCAAAACAACACCGCTAAGCCAGTTTAAATAGTAGTTTAAGATCATTGTTATGTTTCAGCCAACAATCCTGCCTAATTCTGAAATGCCTGAATAAACCTAATCAACAAAGTGGGTGAAAAGACTCAATCAAATTGTAAACAAACAAACATCAAATGAACTATTAAAATTGCTCTAAAATCACCTGGGATGCTGATCAGTGATCTGGAATAGCTGGCAGAGAGATTTCTCTTTGAGCTGGTCATGCTTCACATCCGTGTTGACTTTAATGTTTACAAGTAGTACATTAACAAAGCAAACTGCAGATTTAGCAGTCATAATTGGCTTTTTTAATGCTTTACCGTTAGCATCACATTTCGATAGAATTATGAGAAAGAAAAAAAAGAAAAAGAACAAAACCTTTGTCCATGCTGTTTGTCCATGCTGATAAATGAGCACCAAAACGCTGCCAAAATTTTAAGCCCTAAAGTAGGGGAAAAGGTAAAAAAAACCTCCTAATGTGTCCTGTGTGAATACAGTAGTAGGCTACAGACAGGAGCAATGTAAACATCACTTGAAGGGTTCTTTTAAGTTGGCTTCAAGGCAACTATCTGCAGCGGCCACAAGCGCTGTGTACACACAAACACACACTTTACATCCGCACTGCTAATCCTTACGGTGCAGCTCACAGCATTTTAGCTTTACTAACACACAGCCCTTTTAACTGGGAAGATGACAGCTGCAGAGAGAGAGAGAGAGAGAGAGAGAGAGAGAGAGAGAGAGAGAGAGAGAGAATTTCAAAAACTCTTTATTTTTCAAAACAGAGTTCTCTACAACACACACACAAAAACAATTTCCAAAACAAAAAAAGAAAAGAACATAATTTAACTCAAAATAGTCCCAAAACACAAGACATTCTCCACAACAGAACATAAAACATTTTTAAGACACCAAATGTTTATGAACTCCTCTACATTATTTGTGGAACTGTAGAAATCAAAATCAACTTTCAATCTAGCTTTCACCATTCTAACAAAAACAGTGTTTATGTCAAAATCTAAGGACTCTTCGATCTTATTCCTTCTACTTAGGTAGGTAGCCATTTTTGCTTGACCAAATACAAAGTTAAACAATTGACATTTCAACCTCCTTTTCTGACTGTAACTGAAACCAAGAATAAATAGATGCTTTGAAAAATTCTCTCCAAACATCATGAACATTTGTTGCAACAACTGAAAAAAAGAGCACAGTCTGCTACAATCCAAAAAGCAGTGGTAAACTGTTTCCCTCTGCAAACAAAAAGGGCATTCTTCATTTACATTAGGCTTGATGATGGAAATGAAAGCATTGACAGCCACACTACCGTGGAGGATTCTCCACTGTAGGTCCCCTAGCCTTTTGGTCAACGGTGGTTTGTATATTGCTCTCCACACCGGTCTGACCTCATTGTCAAGCCCCAGATGAGCTCTCCAAGGAGTGTCAGTCCGCCCACTTAGTTTACCTTTATTCACAATTTTTACAAACATTTTATACATCATTTTTCCTCCCATGTCATCAAATTCATTTGTGTGAGTCTCTCTGGACTCTAACAGTAGACCAGTGCAGTCTTTAAAATCAGGAAAAAGAGTCAATGCTGGAAAAGAATCATCAACAACTGGTTGACATTGTCCATTACAGTAGTCTTTTATCAAGGATAATTCACTTTTTGTAAGTTCACGCTTCCAATTGCTGAGCATTTGATCTATGATCCTTATCGATCTGACTCCAACATGAGAGGCTAGACCTGCAGTGTCAATCAAATTTGGTCCACACAGATCAACCACATGTCCCAGTGTAACAACCCCAGCTGAACAGAACAACTGCATAACGAAGGGTCCTATTATGTGTTCCACGTTGAAACGAATGCCATTCACCACTGCCTCCTTCAACAGCCATGACAGGGACTCGCAGCTTGCCACTCTTTTTTTATGGAACATCCTCCACACAGTGAACAGTCCATGGTAAAACTTTGGAAGGTTACACAGTTTTTTAGCACTCTGGTCCATTAAAAACAAAGGCTCAGCAAGACCCAAATTCCCGCCTCGGATCAATATGGTTCTGGCTAAGGGTCTCCAGACAAAGTTTGCAGGCCCAACAAGAAATCTCTGGATGAAACGAAGTCGGAAAGCGGCGCCCCTACTGGCGAGATGAATGAGTCCCTGCCCTCCTTCCTCCTTTGGCAAAAACAGTACACTCTGTGGGACCCAGTGCAGCCGGTCCCAGAAAAAGTCCACCAACACTGCCTGTATCTTAGCCAGCAGTTGTGCAGGAGGGTCTATACATGCTAGACGGTGCCACAGCATTGATGACACTAAATTGTTGATCACAAGTGTTCGACCCCTAAAAGACATGTGTGGCAAGATCCATTTCCATTTCTTAAGACGTCCTTCAACTTTTTCTAAAACACTGTCCCAATTTTTACACAGAAAAGTATCATCTCCAAGATAAACACCAAGATATTTAAAGCCACACTTGTTCCAAATTAACCCGGCAGGTAAAACAAGTTTTCTGCTTAACTCGTTACTGATTGTCACAGCTTCACTTTTTCCCCAGTTAATTTTGGCAGATGACAATACGCCAAAACCATTAATATTTTCTACAAGGGTTTCTATATCTTCCTGTTTTTTAACAATGACAACAACATCATCGGCATAAGCAGATCATTTAAAAATGGTTTCACATCCAGGAAGGTTTACACCGACAAGAGATTTTCTTAATTTGTGCAAAAGAGGCTCTATGGCTAAGGAGTACAACATGCCAGATAATGAACATCCTTGTCTGACCCCCCATGAACTTTAAAAGGAGCACTTAAACCACCGTTGATCTTTAAAATACTCTCAATGTCACTATACAAGACTCGAATCATGTTTACTAGGCCAGAGCTGAACCCAAACGCATCTAACGTTTGCCACAAATACTGGTGTTCGACTCTGTCAAATGCCTTTTCTTGGTCAATTGAAATCAGACAAATTTCGCAACCCAATGAATCGGAGAGGTCTAAAACATCACAAATTAAAATAATATTATCAGATATCAACCTATTGGGTATACAATAAGTCTGGTCAACATGAATGACATTCTCCATAACGTTTTTCAGCCTCATTGCTAACACCTTTGACAAAAGTTTGTAATCCGTGCAGAGCAGAGCAACCGGCCTCCAGTTCTTTATCTCTTGTAAATCCCCTTTTTTGGGGAGAAGAGTGAGGATTGCTCTCCTGCAACTCAAAGGTAAATGTCCTTTTCTTAAACTGTCTCTGAGAACAAGCAACAAGTCTTTGCCAATCACAGGCCAGAAAACTTTATAAAAATCCACAGGAAGTCCATCAATGCCTGGAGATTTACCGCTTTCTAGACTCTGCAACGCAGAATATAGTTCGTCAGCGGAGATCGGTGCATCCAACTCCATGTTAGCCTCCTCAGAAACCTTAGGTAAGCCCTCAGAGAAAGACTGCGCCACCTCTGGTCTCTCTTGGAACTCACTCTTGAAGAGATTCTCATAAAAATCAACTGCAGATTTACGAATGTCCACAGACTCTTGCAGCAATTGTCCAGTGCTGGACCGCAGAGAGTGCATAAGCCTCCTTTGTCCATTTTTTCGTTCAAGGCCAAAAAAGAAATGACACGGTGCATCCATTTTGGCAATATTTTGATAACGTGAGCGAACCAGAGCACCTTGAGCAGAGAAACCCAACAGGTTAGATAAAGCTGACTTTTTCCTTTTCATAACTTTAAAATGTTCTCCTTCTCTTGTTGAGTCTGCCAAATCTTGCAGCTTCTCTATTTCACTCTCCAAAGTTTTCATAGATCTAGTCATGTCCTTTGTGACATTGAGAGTATACTGTAGGGCACAGCTGTTTTATATTGACCTTCCCTATGTCCCACCACTGTTGTAATGAATTGTACTCAGATTTTTCTTTTGTGTAACCACTCCAGAAACACTTAAAAGCATCTTTAAAAGTGTTATCAGAAAGCAAGGATACATTAAAATGCCAATAGGCACTTTTACATTTCACATCCTTAACAAAGATATCAACTTGTACGAGGCAATGATCTGAAATACCAATTGGGTGTATTGAACAACCTTTAAGAACATTACTCTGATGTTTGAAACCGTAAACTCTATCAAGCCTAGCCAAAGACAAATAATTATCTTTAACAGAAGTCCAAGTATACTGACGCTGAGTGGTATGAAAAAACCTCCAAACATCACATAAATCATTCATCTCAATTACTTTTACAAGACAATTCCTACTGGCCCCATGTGGTTCTGGGTGGTTTCTGTCTAGAGCTGCATTTCCAGTGCAGTTAAAATCCCCACCCAGGAACATGTATCCATCAGTGCCACAGTTGCTTATTACATCGTTTAGAATGTTTAAAAAGACCACCCTTTCTGGGCCTACAGTAGGAGCATAAACATTGATGAAAGTCATTTTTACACTTTCAAATACAGCTTGTATTTTTAACAAGCAACCTGCAATGATTTCCTCAGTAACACAAGAGATTGGTAGAAAATCTCTAGAAAACAAGATACCCACTCCACCACTGTTACTACACTTATGACTGAGAAAAACTTCCCCATCCCAATCTTTCTTCCACACGATTTCATTTTCAGCTGTGCTATGTGTTTCTTGTAAAAAAATTACATTTAGTTTTTTAACTTTAAACAAACTGATGAGAGAAACTCTCTTCACATCCTCTCTGGCGCCATTAACGTTTAAAGAACCCAACTTTATGTCACACATGGTAAATGTTAAGTTGCATTTAAACAGAACAGAGAGGTTAACACAAACAAAGAAAAAGAAAAACCAAAGACACTTAACAATCATTAACTAATTGTGCTCTCGCTTTTATAAGAAATTTTTTTAAACGAAAAATTTCTTGATCTGTAAAGGTCAGTTGGCCAGGGTTTTCTGTGTTTTTCATGAACAATTTGACTGAATCAATGAACAACTTTAAATCTGGGAAAAACTCATCAATTTTAACCAATCTCAAACCTTTGGTTCTTTGTAAAAAGAACTGAATTTTTGTGAAAGAGTAAGCACTCTCCACATCCATCTGTGTGTCTCCACTAACATCACTTTCAGACTCTTGCGTGTTCATCAACACATCATCTGACTGAGAAGAACAGCTCATAGGATTCGTTTTTGTCACTTTTGCAGTTTGTTCAGTGATTGATTTAATTTCTGGATTTTTCCTCTTGGTTGACAGTTTGGAGATTTCAGCATCCAACAAAACATCTTTCTCATTAAACAACACTGACTCAGCTACTCTAGTCGCGGTTTGACCAACATTTAGATCCTCGTTTAAACCATTTTGTGCGTTTTGATCACTCGCTACATTTTCTGTCTGCTCATTCTCCTGATCACTATCATCTCGGTTTTCTTCCTGCACAGTTCTCTGCGGTTCGCCAGATAAAAAGGCCCCGCTTTCGGCCCGAGCGGACGGCGGATCCGCTGCGTTAACAGCGCGCGTCTCCCCTGCTCTCTCTGGGCACGAGCGAATCAGATGCCCAACAGTCCCACACCCAAAGCATTTCATCGTCTCTGATGTTACATGCACAGTGTAGTCAAAGTCATCAACCTTAAACTTAAACACTAGATTTAACTCTTCATTTCTCTTTTTAAGAATCATGTGTATATGTCTCCTAAAAGACACAACGTGTTTGAGATGAGGCGACTTGCAGCTGATAGGAATCATCTTTATCGGAGTCACTAGTTTTCCGTGTCTGCCTAGCTCTTTTTCTAAAAGCTCATTTTTCAGAGAAAGTTTAATAGCGTGTCGACGCGTGAGTTTGTGCAAACTACCGTGTTCACCTGCTGCAGCCATGCTGACAGCCACGCCGGCCGCCGCCGCCTCCACCAAACAAACACACACGAACCCCAATAAACACTGTTTCTCTAAACAACTCCTCAAAACATCAACAGAGAAACAAAAGTTTTGAAAGAAAAGAGAAGTAGAGAACTCACATTCAGCAGCACTCACCGCACTCACTCCCAACATGCACTCCCAACACGCACTCAGAGAGAGAGAGAGAGAGAGAGAGAGAGAGGGAGAGAGAGCGAGAGAGAGAGAGGGAATACGGCAGAACAATGGGTGTTGATAAAAAGCTCCCTATGTGATAGATAGAGCGTGAACAATAGTATAAGAATCAGTGCTGATTTATTAGAATTGACACTAAGAAAGATGAGAATGATTCTGACAGAATCCATACTGTAACCATGTTTCTGTGTGCATGTGTCTCTCTCTCTCTCTCTCTCTCTCTCTCTCTCTCTCTCTCTCTCTCTCTCTCTCTGTGTGTGTGTGTGTGTCATGGTTGGGCAAAATTTAAAATTAAATTTTTTTTTTTTTTTTTTTTTAGTTCACAAGCATGAATTTGAATTTAACTGCCAGTGCAGAATGGTGACCTGAAATTTTAATTGGAATGACTGGTCTCATTGTTAATACGTAGGTATTTATTATGTAACATTTACAGATACAAAACGTAGGCCTACACACTTTTGTGCATTTGGACAGTTGTTGAAATGTACAATTTGGATGTATTGACAATATTTAATCAAACATTATTACGTAATTATAGCTAAAGAAACAAAATATTCACAAATCTTTATATCATAAATACATTTGGATAATCGCCCTTTTACCATCAGATGGATACATTTTAGACCCTCAACTCTACCCTCAAACCCAAACATAACTAAAACAGAATATACAAAATGTAATGTAGAGAAATGTATAGGAAAATTAACATTTTAGTAACAATATCGCATTAAAAAGATATTTTGAGCCATTACACCTCTAAACCTAACCATAACAATTTCCAAAAAATATGCATAGTTTAAAAAGAAAAACAGACAGACAAGTATAATCACAATAATTTATTTATTGCAAAAATGTCAAAAGTGGTACCAAAAGTAGTCCAAATGACGATGTGTTGCAGTCGCAGTCCTCTCTTAACCCGATCCACTCCATTAAAGGAGAACTCCGGCGCAAAATGAACCTTTGGTCTAATTACACATTGTTACCTAGTCAACCGTTATCTGAGATTTGTTTTCATGATTATCGAATGTAAATAGTTTTATCTCTAAAAACAGTTTAGCCTATAAAGCTAGTATAACGCTAGTATATTGGGCATAGTGTAATGACAAATAAAAATCGCTTGTTAATACCACTAACAAGGCTCAAAATAGCCCCACACTAACACGGTAGCATAATGAGGGTCCCTACCTTCAAACCGAAGCATTGAGAACTTTGTCAGTGTCCAGACAGTTTAATAAGAACATATTTTATACATACAGTCAACTTCGCGTATACAGACAGGAGCCATCTTTGAAATACAATCTTTACCAGCCGATCTACGAACGCCGATCCAAGCCTGCTGTTTGCGCTCACCTTATCACAACTTATAGCTCGTTCACATTCTCACCAGCGCACTTGGATCGGCATTCGTAGATCGACTGGTAAAGATTGTATTTCAAAGATGGCTCCTGTCTGTATACGCGAAGTTGACTGTATGTATAAAATATGTTCTTATTAAACTGTCTGGACACTGACAAAGTTCTCAATGCTTCGGTTTGAAGGTAGGGACCCTCATTATGCTACCGTGTTAGTGTGGGGCTATTTTGAGCCTTGTTAGTGGTATTAACAAGCGATTTTTATTTGTCATTACTCTATGCCCAATATACTAGCGTTATACTAGCTTTATAGGCTAAACTGTTTTTAGAGATAAAACTATTTACATTCGATAATCATGAAAACAAATCTCAGATAACGGTTGACTAGGTAACAATGTGTAATTAGACCAAAGGTTCATTTTGCGCCGGAGTTCTCCTTTAAGGCGCGCATTTCTCAAACACACATCACCCAAAAACATGGCATGTCGCGATCTGTGACGAAGCAGGCGAGAGCCAATGAGCGTTCGATATCACTGCCGTAAAAAGTGTCGTAAACCTTCTTGCTGTGGTACTTTTTTTTATTTAGACAGAATGGAGGATTTGACATTTACGGATCTGTTTACGGATTTGTGACATTTTGTAATCTGTTCCTCAGAAGCTCCGGTGGATCTGCGCTCAGGTGCTGACGGTTTCAGCCCTGCCAAAATAAAAGTCCCGTATCAGCCAATGCTGATAACTAAAACATGCCAAATATCGGCCTCTGCAATATATCGGTCGACCACTGTTATCAAGGTTTTCATATGATGTGTATATTTAAAGGGAGTAAAATATAATGAAAAATAAAATCATTTATTAAAAGCTAAACGTACACAGGCTTTATATTCAAGAAGTAGTATGATTTAACTACACACATCTCATCTCTGTGTGTTTGACTGTCTCAGTGTTCGGCACCACGGACAGCGACCGCCACTGCTGTGTTTACTGGCAGGACTTTTACCGTAGTCTCATGTTGTGTTTGTAATAGACTGATCTAATGTTGTATGGTTTGTGAAGGAGGGTGGCCACTGTCTGATACCACAGCTTGGCTAACAGCATTAAATATGAATGATTCATAAAATCAAAACTGACAGAAGCAATTGAAAGAGGAATGTGTGTTTGGAGGATTAAAAATGCATCACAGGCATCACTTATGGATGAATGCTCGCACTCCCACCTTTCAAAAAAGACTACAACAAGAAACAAGAGACAAATGTGGACATCATAAAGGTGTGACGACACACTCAACTGCTTGTGCGCACACATAGAAGCTATATATCCAGTAATACATTTTTTTATATGGGATTTCGTTAGATGTTAGTAGCCAATACTGTTAATGCACAACTTAATGAAAAACAGGGAATTTAAAACTCTTCAAAAATCTTCATTTTTCACTAATGATTTTAGCCTAAAGGAAAATGTGTCTTAAAAGTGCTCGATTTTTTTGCTCGATCGCTAAAACACATTTCCACTTCACCTTTAGCACATTCTCCAATTGTACAAACCTCAAACTTTCAAGGGAATATCAAACATTCAACTCAAAACTGTCTCATATATAATCTAATTCAGACTTTGACTTCAACTGACTAATAAAACCATCAAATACACACTGAACACTCAATAAAACCACATATCAATCACTACAATGAATGAGCTTTTTCTTTCTTTCGAAGCAACAGCATAACACTAGTGTAATCTAACTACTTGAGTATGCAGAACACAACAATAATTCTGTACAGTACCATATTGTTTTCAGAAAATGACCAGTTTGAGGGGAAAAAACATTTGTGATACTGTAAATTGGCTATAACTAACTTCCGGCAAAACAAACAAACGGATTCGACTTTAGTGTAAAGCGCAACTTATGCGAGTAATGCGACGCACTGCTGAATTTTACACTACGCCATGACGCACTACGCTACTTCTGACGTCAAGTTGAGCTTTAGGCGTAAGTTGGGCAGTTTGGCCGGAAGCTAGAATTTTACTTTGTAACGTGTTAAATATGAATATTTTTCTTACACAAACTCATCGCTTCGCTTCAGAAGGCATTTATTAAGATGTGAGGAGCACTTTTATGATGGATAGATGCACTTTTATGGACTTTAAAACATTTTTGGGTGAACTATCCCTTTAATGCCGCTCCGAATCGCGTCAGAGGATTACATTATAGTTCGGAGCATTTGACGGCAAACCATTTCTTTTTCATTAAATTTCACCTGCATGCAAGTAAAAATTGGATTTGGTGGGTAAATACAATTAATAAAAATAATTCAAGCAAACAAAGCAAAACTTCACACATTAAGCCACCAAAACATATATATTAGTAGCCATCAAAATCACAATGCATATTGATATACTGTATGTATATATCATTTCTGTGAGATGATTCATACCACCCAGCACAATAGAACTTAGGCAGTGAAATGTGAGCGGCTCCAGGCATCATTCCAGCGCAGAGCAGAGATTTGAATCGATTGTGCCACCATCCACAGGCTGTAGAGCGACTGTGAATGCACAGCTGTCTCCATTCAGGGCCATTACATCACAAACAGCTCTCTGGAAAATAACCAGCCCCACAAGGGCCATAGTGGGGTCTCAAATGGGTTCGCATTTATTTTGCCTATTGTGTAAATGTAGCACATACGTGTCTCCACTGGACTGGTAATGACTCCATAGTCATGGATGGAGAGCTTTAAACAGGCAAGAGCAGCGAACAACAGTCAGCCGATGTGGAGAATGGAGGAACTGTGCTTCGGTACGCCTGCAGCGCTAACACTGCATCATAGCTGTTGCACATCCCACTACACACTCATTAGCCATTCTCTCTGTAGATCACGACACGTGGCCTTTTTATTAACTGATTGCGTAATTGTTGAGGAGTGATTTCCAGATGAGTTTGCATATGCTTGCTGGTAGTTTGTTTTAAGCTAACAAGCCTTATTTTTTTAAATAGGGGCTAAATGGCTAAATGCTGTTGTGTTTTTGATATTGTTTTCCAGTAAAAAAATCTGAAAACAAGATACATTTACTTTTAAAACTTTAAGGGACAGATTTACTAACAGCTTAGCGCAAACCGTCTTTTGGCGTTAAAAAAAAAAACAGATTTACTACCGACACGCAGTGAAAAATGAGCGCTGAAAAGGACAGTTATTTTTGTATTTCTTTTTTTTTTTTTTTAGCATACACTTATTTTTGTTGACAAGCTTTAGTCGAAGATTACATGTCCCACGCTTCAAATCAGAATTAAGCTGGTGAGAAACTGTATATAATTAATCAGCAAATATATGTAAAAATGAAAGCACACGGTTCGTGTTCATCAAAATGGTGAACTATCATTGTGTATATAATCCAAAAATGCTTTTATATTCCAAAGAAAGATCTAATTATCTGAATTTCCATCAGACATCTTGACGTGGATGAGAACCAAAGCATGTCCAAATCAAATCAAGCCCGAAATAGAGTCTTTTATGAACACCCACATTAATTCAGTCAAACCCCAATCAGCACATGAGACATGAGACACTGCAGGAAACCCCCTGCTAGGTTTTGTCTCTCGTAATCTCACGCCCCATGTCCAGAGGTTTCCTTTACCAACAGATTCCTGCTGTTGACACCTCTTTCTCAATCAGACTGCTGTGATTTATGGATTGTGCGTGCTGTATAGCCTATAGTTCTCAAGGATGAAAGTTGCTGTGGCTCATTTGCACCAGGTCCCCGATATGGAGCTCCACAGGTGAATGGGAAAGAGAGCTGTTGATGAGACGAGGATATAACCACCGGCTGTGCTTGGTCTTGACACACCGCAGGCTGACAGTCATAGCCTTTGTTTGAACATTTAATTGAGCTCTCTGAATCATGTGCAACTTCATCCACCTGTGAGTGCTGTAACAATCAAAGTCATCAACATGCAAGATGCTAGATTACCTATTAATAACCTGTCAACATTGTTTTACTTGAGGTCAGGTTTTTCTGGTTACCTTACATTTAGCTATTTTTGTCTAACTGTCCCAAAACAGTGAAAAACTATTCAGGATGAGAAAACTATCAGTAGAGTTGGGCAACTTATTAAATATTCACAATATATTAAGTACATTTTTTGAAGTAATATTGTGAATACTCAAAAATCTTGAAAAGTGCAATGCATCGAATTTAACAATCATTGCATGTTTTTGTAAAAAAGTACATGTCAGTAAATACTGCTGTTTATTACGATGTATTTTCATATTGTTTTGTATAGTTGAAAACATTACTTATGATTATTTTCATTAATTTTTTTGAAGTAAAGACATAACAAAACACGGCAATTAGAGCAAATTCACTCTGAAACATACAGTGCGTCAGACTATATATTTATTTAATTAAATCACATCCTTTAAGATTTCAAAATCGCACCAATTGGAGATTAAAAACAGTTTGTACACCAAACCATGTAGATTTTTACCCGCATTTGGCACTTGGTGAGTTTTTATTTTGGACCCTTGCTGAGATGCTAAGGATGTCCCGCACACAGCTGCTAGGAATATCTATTTGAAAAAGCAGCATTTTGTCAAGTCAAGTCTTGTCACCTTTATTTATACAGCGCTTTTAAAATACAGATTGTTTCAAAGCAGCTTTACAGAGATAACAGGAAAATAATATTGTTTTGGCTGTAAAGCAGATCTAGAAGAAAATCATTGTCCAGTTTAAGTTCAGAGTTGATTCATTTCTATTGTAAACGTCATTGGTTATTAATTAAAGGCAGGGTAGGTAGAAATTTTCTAAAAAACTTTTCCCCAAATTAGTTTAAACTGTCTATGTATACCAATACATAATTAAAATGTAAGTACTCTGAAAAAGAAAGTATACAAATCGAGTGTCTGTAGTCCTCTCAGTGCTGCAATAAACACAGCTCATTATTTCCAACCGGGATGAAAGAAATGATTGGCTGGGCGACTGTCACTCTCCCTCGCTACCATGGCTACCAGCACTGCTGCGTAAGTGCAGCCCACATGCGCGCACACGTTTGCTCGAGGAGTGGAAGAGACACGGAAGCTCGGAAGAATCACAATTATGGCAGAGAAAGAGCAGTCAAAATTCCCAGTTACCTGCATATACAGTCAGCGAAGGAAAACCAGGCAAAAAAGGAAGACAGTATTTGAAAAGGCTATGACCAAAAAGTCTTTGGATAAAGCAAGAAGTCAGACGACAGTCAATATCGGCGGGGCTTTCCAGCTGTGGCGACAACTGACAACCAGGGGCTGAAAAGTGACGCCAACAGTGCTTCCGTGGAAGCTCTTACATGTACAACACCGTATATGTTATGAATCGTACACGAAATTCACCTTCATCACAGTGTAACTGATGTAACGGGAAAACGTGTATCAATGCAACCTGTTTTTAGTTTTGCTGTTTTTAGTTTTTATGTTACTAGCTCGTTACCGAATCAAACTCAATATATTTTAAACTTTACCTTTACCAGTATCGATATGCTAGCTTGATAGTGAGTACTACCAGCCATGTTAGTTGTTTATATTAACCCTCTGGGGTCTAAGGCGTTTTTGGGGTCCTTGAGATGTTCTGACATGCTGTGACATTTGTGCTTTTTTCAGTTGCTTATAAACATATTAATGGCAAAGGTGAAATTACACTATATTTAGCACAAACAGGGCTACCATAATAATGGTAGTTGGATGTTGGATCATAATGAATGTTGTTGCCTAGTGTTTTTTCTTCAAAATGATCTGAAAAACATCCTGCCTAATCATTCATATAAAACTGTGAATTGGGTTTTATTGTGAAAACATTTTTTTGTTTGCCAAGGCAATATGCGGATGGGCTTGAACAGTCCAAACCCCATCATGAATAATTACCTGACCCGCATAATAATGAGCCTTTCATTCAGGTGTCACACAGGGAAAAATTGAAAGGACAACATATATATATATATATATATATATATATATATATATATATATATATATATATATGTGTTGTCCTTTCAATTTTTCCCTTTTCAATTTTTCCCTATATATATATATATATATATATATATATATATATATATATATATATAATCAAAATATAAATGAAAGTCAAAAACCCATTTTTAGTCATACCTGGAAACAAATCCTGGTCAAATAGGTTATATGAGTCATTGTATTTTTCCATATAAAGTATTATAAGCTTGCATTGGATAACAGTTGATTAGTTTATTTTTGACAAAACATACCATATATTTAACATATGAGCAGAAACTGTCTAACTAAAGCTTATTTGATGTCTATTTTATAGTAAAAACTTTCTAATCTATTTCGTCTGTAACAGTAGGCTATGCATCTGTGTGTTCGTTTGTTCACACATCCAGACAGCCGATTCATATTTAAACAGTCTTTTTGGTTTTACAGATACTATTCTATATCGCGATTAGAACAAATCTCAGTAGTCTTACTAATGTAGGAGCGAGAGTGAATGAACGCACAGTGCGCGCGCGTCTGTGAATTCGTCCATTCATTCGCACACAGACACGCATTTAATATTTAAACAGTCTTTGTGCAGTTTACAGACACTATTCAATAACGCGATTAGAACAAGCACTTAAGAATAAATGACTTACTACATCAGCTGAATCCGTGCTCCTCGAATGAAACAGGTAACTGAGTTAACTTTTCCAGGAATTATTCCTCACTGCGCAGCAAGACGAGATAAAGGTTAGGGCGTTCTGATGTGGGCGTTTTCATGGCTTGCCTCAACAATAACGTTTGAATAGCGCGCGTTCTCAGTGGGCGTGTCACATTAACACGTCATACGCTATAATTAAGTGAAAGGAAAAAGACAGACATCTCTCTCTTTACGTACCGATTACATCAACTGAGAATAGTTGCTTTTTTATATAAATTACTTCATTTAAAAGAAGAGAATTTCAGCTTCATAAAGAGAAATCTTTCGTGTCTCTGTGACAAGTATTTACTGAGTTACAGTTCATTTTTCGGACGCGTTTCAGAAAGATTTTTGCGGAGACAGAGTGAGCTGAATGCGCACCCTGTGTATTTTATTTATTTTACAAAAACACAAGGTTTTAATGTTAATAAGAGTGTACACAAAAAAAGAAGACATTTAACAGTATTGAATGATGTGTAACACTTATATGTAAGATCAAAATCAACAAAGTATTTTGAGTTTGTTTTGCACTGATAAGAAAAAAAGCTAGCAGATCACGCCGGCGTGATTTCCGACCCCAGAGGGTTAATAATGATAAAGTTAGGCATTTTATTACATGTGATTCTGACATGATATCACTAGATGCACTGCTCCTCTCCTCGGCAGCGCGCGTTCATGTGTGTTGGGGGCGTGGCTTTGTAAGGATCCCAGATGGGAGGGGGTGGGAGTGAATGAAATAAGTAGCTGTGTTTATTGCAGCACTGAGAGGACTACAGACACTTGATTTGTATACTTTCTTTTTCAGAGTACTTAAATTTTAATTATGTATATGTATATATAGACAGTTTAAACAAATTTGGGAAAAAGTTTTTTTTAGAAAATTTCTACCTACCCCACCTTTTAAGGGTCCGTTTACTCTACACCGTTTTCAACTTTAAAATAGATTTCAAAGTGCAAGTTTTTGAAAATGAGTTTTGAAAATGATACCGTTATTGATCTCCATGTAAACTTCAAAAACGTGAATTTGTGAAAGCGGTGATGCACAATGCGTGTTACACGTTAAATCTATAGGCATGCACATTTGAATGTCTTTCTTTACAAAGTGACATTGCCAATTAATTGTCTGGCATGGATAAAACAGCGTTTTTAGTCGTTTTTGTGAATCCGTGTCAACTGGAATCATTTTGATAACGCTTTCATCTGTACAGAGGAAAAAAACGTTTCCGTTTTATTTACATCGTTTCAGTACATCACATTTTACTATAGCCAATTTTGTAGTTTGTTTAGTAATTATTAATTTAGCAAATGGCCATTTTGCAATTCATCTGTCTATTTGTCACCCGATGCTCACAATACTGTCTCAGTTCCATGTCAGATTTTACTACAGCAAATGTTTGAGCTTTTAATAATTGGTGATATGATGGCATTACAAATCCCTAATCTGAGAGTTGCCGAGAAGGATCAGGCTGAGAATGCAGCAGCTGGACACAGAAACACCGGCCAAAGCTTGAGTATGGTAATTACCCACATTTACTTCCCTGCTGCACACAAGCTTGGACCTGGGTCAAGTCTGACTTGCACTTCACTGGAGGAAAATGACCTATCTTTAGACTGTAAATTGCTCAATGTTAGATCTTAGTGTTTGTTCAGACTGTGCCGGATTTAGGAGAGAGTGCTAGCTTTACTTTCCAAAGCCTTCTTCAGATGCAGAGAAGATGCAGAGCCAATACAACTACCAACCACCTTCAGAGATACAACAATATACTGCGTGAAAGATATCCATTTTTGAAAGATAAAGGCATCCGACACTATTACCACACTTGTTTAAAGTTGAAGGACTTGTCGAACGTCTCTGTAATCTATCCCGCATTTATGACAAAAAACAATCTTAGTTAAGATCCCCTCTGTGTTGCTATGTTTAACATCAATGGCTGATGCTATCAGGGAGGGACTGGTTTGGAAGACACCAGCTCAGTGGGGCAGCTGGCACTCCATCCTCATTCTCATGCAATATTACGGCATGCCGTTGGTACAGAAGAAGTGCAAATTGAAAAGGCACCGTTTCCTTTCAGTGATTCGCAGGTTTCTTTTGATTACCTCAACCAGAGACGATTTTGGTGGTGAGAGAACTGTCACAGTTTCCGATGATGAATCTCTGAGAATGGTTAGTGCATAGCGAATCACAGTTATTAGTCCTCAGACTCATTATCATTTGTGCATTAACAAAAAAAAAGAACAAAAAAAAAAGATCTTAGTTTTTTGTCTGTTCCAGGAAAAATGCTCTTAGCCCTCTTAAATAGTTTGAGAGTAACGAGCAATGACTCTAAAAGCGCAGGTCACTGATTATGTTGCATGCTGTAAATGATCAAGTCACTCCCTTCTTTACCCTTTTGAAATGTATTGAATGTAAAGGTGTCTTCAATTCCCAATGGCACCCTGAAGACATCATCTTCTGACAGCAGTTCTGAATGTTTACCTGTGCTGTCTCAGTTTGGAGCAGTAGGTGGTTGGTGGGGTGGTGTGGGGGACCCTGCATCACTGACATTTTGCATGCAGATGCCTCATGCATATGGAAAGAAGAGTAATTATGGGCTTTTATCGACCTACGTGGGCGATGCTTTCAGCCTCTCTCTTTTGGTTAGGGAAAGGAAGGTGACAACTAACACTGGCTAATGCAAATATTAAACAGATCTCAATGGTCTACTCACAAAAAAACAAAAAAAAACAATCGCCCGCCCTCTTTTGTGTCAGGTGGCTTCCATCAAGCATTTGATGCCTTTGAAAGCAGAAAGCCATTCCTCATCCCTGGAAATCCTGTAGAATAATCCCATCACAAAAGACCCACCAGAAATAGAGATAAAATAAACAAAGCGCACATTTTGTGATATGGTTGATGGCGGGGATGAAGGGTCATTGCAGGGTACACCATCATCATCCAGGCTTTCTGCATACTCCAAAACTATTACTGGAGAATGGTGCATATGGGAGTATAGTGGTCAATAATTTAACAGAGTT
Source organism: Tiaroga cobitis (assembly GCA_030578255.1). Classification (NCBI taxonomy): domain Eukaryota; kingdom Metazoa; phylum Chordata; class Actinopteri; order Cypriniformes; family Leuciscidae; genus Tiaroga; species Tiaroga cobitis. Next base: position 33,634,538 of record CM060610.1, read on the forward strand.
TGTAAAACGAAGTGAAAAGACTTGCAGGGCTGAGTGCATTCCCTGGTGGTGCCCATCCACAGAATCAAGCTCAGGCTGGAACATCCGCCAAAGACCCTTTCACATTTTATGAGCTTACGACAGAGCTGGGATTTTAAAACGACACCGGCACCATTTTACCTGAGACGAAGGCCTGTTGTCCGTCGCACTGACAGATCGAGAGAGAAACTGACATTTTTGGCAAATGTAGCAAGTAAAAAAGCATAGCTTATCGCCCAAAGCTAACAAGGTCTGACCTGAGAACTCATAAAAACACTGGAAAAAGGCTTGAGAAAAAATAATGGATGTGAATGTATCTGCACTTGTGCCATGGGCTCAGAATATATGAAAGCATGTGCCTCACAACAGGTGGTTTATTTTCAGTTCGAACAGCAGACTTGGGCCTATGAAAGGTGTTATTATGCTTCTGCACTTATTATTCCGAGAACTCTTTTGAAATCTACAGAATGCTTTCAACTTTGTCATTTGACTTAGTCTTTTCATTGGCAGTCAACGCTGGTGGCAGGTGCATTAAAGCAACTTTGTGATCCATGCATTAGTTTGGATAAATACAAGGATGTGGTGATTTGTAGACTCCTGTATGTAGTCATTTAATCTAACTATGCCATTCTAACTATAGACCTTATTCGCAAACACCGGAAGTAGCTAACCATATTGTTGACATGACATCTGTCCTGCTGCCCCTAGCCGCGCGCAGATTTGAGTTGAGGGGAGCAAGCCTAATGGCTTCATCTCGTCGGTATCAAGAGTAAAGATCCGTCCTCATTGCCAGCCGTAACTTATCCGGATACTTATAACTATATCGTTCATACAGTATCCGTATACAAACTACAATTGACCTCAACAAGGCAACATAATGAACGACACTTGTCTCATTCATGGAGGTGGAAAAACAAGTTCTTTGTGACATGCAAGACTTGTTGTATTAAAATGTAAATGCAAAAGAAAAGGCACAAGAGTCGGTTGTTTTTGTCAATTTTAAGTTTTAATTTAAAATGTTTGCGATTTTAATATAAGTACATGGTTACATATTCGACCACTTGCCTGAGCATCTTAATATATAGAAGTAATGCATGGAATAATTGGCTTACGCTGTTAAAATAGTGAGTATGTGTTAAAATAAAAATAGTGAGTACCGGGGTGTTTGTGGTACAGCTGCGGATCAGTTACACACTGCAAACGCAGTATATAAAGCACTATAGCGCGTCCTGCTTCTGTACCGTATACGCACCGCACACGCACACGGATTATGTGTGAAACCTGTGGTAAATGATGGGAACAGACTTTTCTTTGTGGAGTTGGCTGAAAGTTTAGCCTATTTATCCTAGATAGCCTCTCCTGTGTTGGCTCAACTCTGTCTCCTTACCTTCACGTTTTCTGACTGTCGGTAACTTATCGCAAAAAAACTAACTCTGGGGTTCTTATTGCTGTCGTTAGAACAGCCGTGTATTACACAACACACCATCATGCTGTTTAAAAAAAAAATACAGTGATAATACCAAGGATAATACCGACGCTGCCTCGCTTGTCAATTGACAGACTGACAGTTGCGTGGTTTCTATGTCAACAATATGGCCGCCGCAAACATTGATGACGCAGATCGAATAACATCTATTAACTATGCCATTTTAGTCATTTAGCAGATGCTTTTATCCAAAGTGACCTCCAGTACTGAGGTTCAGCTGGCCTGGAGTAAGCTGAGGTTAGACGTCTTGCTCAAGGGCACAACGATGTTTCATGGCTGACTCCTTATATAGTGCAGCCTTTTTGTCTTGTACCCAACGGTTCCATCAGTAAGTCTCAAATGCCACTTCATCGACCATACCAGAAATGTGATCTGATAGTATACTTGTTATGCTATCATTTAGCATTATCATTAATATTCTTTAAGTGGACATTTGTTTTGTAATTTTTCACTTTAAAAGCATTTAAAAAATGAAAATAATTTCCTTTTATGAAGCTTAAGCCTCAACTTTGATGCAGCTTCAGCAACACTGAAGCTCATCAGTTATGAAATATCATCCACAATTGAACTGCATTGTCAATTGTTAAAGAGATATACACACATATTACACAACGGGTGTCAAATCCATGCCAAGTGACAATGCTTGCAATGTGTCCCGGGACACCCCAAAAGTAGTACAGGGTATGTTTCTTATAGGTATAGGTTTATAATGCTGCAGCCAGAGTAGTCTTCAATGAGCCGAAGAGAGCACACGTCACTCCTCTCCTCAAACAATTGCACTGGTTGCCAGTTGCCGCTCGCATTAAATTCAAGGCACTGACGTTTGCCTACAGAACAACCACTGGCACTGCTCCCTCTTACCTAAACTCATTACTTCAGACTTATGTGCCATCCAGAAACCTGCGCTCTGCTAGCGAATGTCGTCTTGTGGTACCATCTCAAAGAGGCACAAAATCTCTTTCTCGGACCTTTACAATGGCTGTTCCCTGTTGGTGGAATGATCTGCCTAACTCAACCAGAGCTTCTGAGTCAGTAGCCACTTTCAAGAAACTGCTGAAGACATATCTTTTTCGGCAGCACTTGATTCAGTAGAATTAACACTTTCTCTTCTCTTCTATTCTATTAAAAAAAAAAAAAAAAAAAAAAAAAAAAAAAAAAAAAAAACTGCACTAAAATTAAACTGAGAGGGGTTATAGCACTTACGTATTGTTGTCCTACTGTTAGTTTAACTGCTTCTATTGTTCTCATTTGTAAGTCGCTTTGGATAAAAGCGTCTGCTAAATGAATAAATGTAAATGTAAATGTAAATAAACAAACCAAGCAAACCAATCAAAATCTTGCCAAGTACCCCTGGGAACATACTTGAAGGTGCTGTATGTAATTTTTTGTAGTAAAGCAAAACAACTAGCATATGTTTGCAGATTTTTTGAAAACATGCTAAGTTCACACTTGTTTCTCCAAAAAACTATGTTACAGCCAGTTATTCTACTTTGAAATGTGCGCTCTTTGTCGGAATGTCTGTTTTTGTTTTGGTCTGTGTGATCCCACGCACTGCCAATTTATCCAATAGTATTTCGTCACCCTGGATTGCCAGTTGGCGGAAAACACAGCAAATTGCAGCCATGGAAGCCAGAAAACAAACTGGGTCAGAGATCGCAGATTCTACCCAACTTGAAAAGCCTCGACATCCATCTTAAAAGCTCTATGACCAGAGGCATATTAAAACGCGGACAAATCAACTAATTGATTACAGTGTCAATTGTGATCGCTCCTGTTGCGTGTCCTCAATCTGGCAACCCGTGTGAGCGTCAAATCTGAGGAGGAGGGGGCGGGAGAAACAACCCTCTCCAATATTTTGAATTTGGACAACAGTACCCATTTCAACCACTAGCTGTCAATATTAAATACTGCTGCTTTAAGTACAGCCCAGGGAATATTAACTCCTGATTGAAAATCACTGCCAAAGGACACAAATAAGCAACCTTTTAGTCACAGTAAGCTTGAACCAAAATACCACATACACCATACATAAAACAACCAGAACACATCAGTGACATTATACTGATTAATCTCCATCAAGCATATGATGATCAGGTTTCACATGAACTGCATTATACCTTCATATACATGAATGTGTTGGCGGAAAGCAGTATGACACATCTAATAAGGCAATTCACATGTCAACCCACTGGCTTCAATCTGAAACTACTGGTGACGTAGCATTTAGCACACATGCTGAAATACTGAGCCATTGTGTTCATCCTATGAAATTACTTTCTTTTTCGGCTAAGTAGGCTGCAAAGATTATTGGATTAGGTTAACCAATTAGCTCTTTTTATAGCCATTTCTTTTTCATGACTCCATTCTGGTATGTGACACCAACTTTTAAAGGGGTCATATAATGCCATTTTTGTACAAGCTAATATGATTCTTTAGGGTCTAAATTAAAAGTTTGTAATATACTTTAATTAAAAATTCTCATTAGTATTGTAAGAAAACACTTATTTTACCTGGTCAAAAACAGCTCTGTTTTCAGCACGCCGTTTCAGTGCATATGCCTTAAATGATAATGAGCTTCGCTCACTCCGCCCCTCTGTCCTGTGGGTACACCGTTTGAACACAATAACACAATAACCATAACGCATTGTTCATTATAAATGTGGGATTATGAATTATATTGAGAACCTCATACATAGAAAACATGCCGTAATGTAACATGAGTGTAAACCGACGCATTCATCGTGAAGCGTGCAAGCGAAGATTAATATAAATATTAATATAAAGGTTAATAAAACGTTACACTCACTTCAGTTCTTCTGGAGGTTCAGCAGGAACACGGATAGTTGGTACCGATCCTTTATTCAGGAGCAGCTTCTTAGCAAAACCAGTTTTATACTGATCCTCGTTTATAAAGCAGTCTGGTGAGAAATGATTCGCGCAAACATGAGAGCATTGACGTTGCTCGTGGGGAATATTCCCTTCGAAAACAAACTCAGCCACTGTGTCTTCAGCGGTTCGAATTTAGGAACATAAAAATGACTGTGTTCGTTATCACACCCAAGAACAGAACACCACAATCGCTTAGACGCCATTCTGCTCATAGACAGCGCTCCAGCATATCAACAACGGCCGCGCCCGTCACGCGGCTATGATTGACAGCTCGCTCGCTCACGAGTGAGGGCGGGTCTGTGTTGAAACGCTGCTGTCAATCAACAATCGTGGGAGGGGCGTCCGACCGTGTGACGTCACACAGTCGAACAGCTTGATTTGAGGCAGGGGAAAACATATAAGAAGATTAAAACAAAAACACTAGAGGGATTTTTATCATTTTATGATGGTTGTGTACAGGCACTGCCAACACACATTTCAGTACAATCAACTTGTAAAAGTGCATGTATCATTATATGACCCCTTTAACAATGTAATGTATTTCCAATAAATAAAGATTTTTGTGTGTGTAGAAGAGTATGCTTAACATTCACTAACATCTCTTGTTCAAGTTTGTTGAAAGTCTTTTGACTGATGTCCCCTGACATCAAACACACCATTTGTGCTGCAAACAAGGGCTTACAGCAGACTATAACCACTCCACGAGGCCTGACAGCATTCAGACATCCATTTCCTTTTCTGTCTTTCGGCTGTGTATTAAGATGAAGCCTTGAGCCATTCTGCTCCATTGTTAGACTCCAGCTATGAACCTAAACGGGGAAATCAATAGCGTATTGAGCGAGGTCACTCTCCGCCCACCCGCACGCCCAGATAAAGGCCAGGGGTCTCGAGACCTGCAGAGAATCAAAATTCAGCCTGACATGACTGCTGCTTGCTGACATAACGGCCATCATCCTGAACAGCATGAGGCAATTCTGACAATAATAATGTTTTCTGCTGATGCTTATAAAAGATCAGAGGGTTTACGACTGAAATCCATTTCATAACACCAAACGCCTGTGAGGAAAACTCAGAAGGTCACAAAAAACTGTACATTTTAAAATCTATCTTTCTCTCTATCTTTATACTGTATTTTTATGACAGCTAAACTATGACAACAGTCCCTGACAAGCAATATCATACACTCTTTCTTGTCTCATAAAATAACTCACTTTACTTATTTATGTGGCAAGTGGGTGTGCACTAAACAAAATAAGCAGCTGCTCATTGACCACATACACACTGTAAAGTTTCAGGAGTGACAACCGCATTTAAAATATGGGAGTGAATCCTTGAGCCATTTTGTGTGTACGGAACATAACTCAACCTTGAAATTGAGATGATGCATGATCTGGCATCTCGTGCATTTGGCATCCGCTATTTTTGACCAAAGTAATATTTCAGCAACCGAAGACTTGCTATATTCAGCGATTTTAACTCAACCACCATTGGCAGAGACAGTGTGTTTGTTTATATTTGGAAAGCTCCTTCACAGAGCGCACTATTGCAGTGTTGTCATGTCCACTTATTATCACCAAGTGTCTTTCAGCTTGTTGTGTGGGTTCATAAAGTGATCAAGTTTATGGAGATAATAAATTAGACAGGTGCTTTTTCCAAGATAAAGTGTTTGGATTTAATTTTATTACGGGTTTGTCCGTATTTGGCTTTTTTTTTTCTAGGAAGATCTGGCAACAAAAATGAGTCAAGATGTACCTCATTCCCTCTGATATATTGCACCACACATACACACATTTAAATACCTCATTAACAACTAGCTGTTCAGTTCGGTTCCGTACACACTGCGTAGAATTTCTGTGAATTTTATTGTCACTACCTGCCTTTTTCAGGAGTTAATTTGGTTGTAGAATACGGTTGTCACTCCCATAAATGACAGGATTAAGCACTAAAAGGTGAACTGACAACCAAATTTAGCTGTAATGTGCACATGGCCATTATCATAAAACAAACTCTTTAACTCATTTGAGATGAATCCTGATCACTCTGTCTGTCTGTTTTTTTTTTTTTTTTAAATGACCAACTGACTGTATATTATCCATTACATGGCATCTAAATGCACTTATAGTATGTAAAACTGTAAGCGACTTTTACTACTTTTTCCTACACAAAGCAGCATATATTGGTAATATTGGTATCAGAACAAATTTCATCATTGCTACAAACTACAGTGTCTGCTAGATGGATATGAGCAGCAAAATAAGCCACATGACACAAATGGGCTTTATAGGTGCTATAAAAGCAGGGCACAGAATAACTAAAAATGGCATGTGATGTCCTTGATTCCTGTAGAATTGCCTCACAGCTGGGATCTGATTACAGGTTGATATTTTACTTTTGTTACTTCCTCTATATAAGGTTTATGTATGCATTAGGGGTGTAACGGTACACAGAAGTCACGGGTCGGGACGTAGCTCGGTTTTGGGGTCACGGTTCCGTACGATTCCAGTACAATAGGAAAAATGGTCACTTTAGTTTAGGGTCCACTTCTCACTATTAACTATTAACTATTAACTATGACGTTGGCCTCAATAAACCTTGATATCAGTCTAATAAACAGCCATTATACTAGTAATATGCATGCTAATAAGCAACTAGTTCATAGTGAGAATTGGACCATAAACAAATGATTTACAATGCTAGGTTTATTTTATTTTATTTTGAACAGACAGTAGTGCAAATCACAGTTTGTTCCACCTAGTGGCATTTAGTCCCCTAGTTGGTGCAGTACAGCCTCCTTTAGTATCCCTAGTATTAAGCACTAAGCAGTAAACAAAATGCACTCTTGCACAGCTAAATTTTTTTGCAGGGCTGATAAAAAACAAAAGCTTATTTTGTCAAAATCAGCTACAAAACTGAAAAGCATCTTGTGTTATAGAAGTACAAAATAAATACAATAATGAAAAATAAAACTTGAGCCTTAGGAGTGTTACAGTTTGCTCCACTTAAACTATATTTAAACATTCAAAGTGTCTGTATTCAACGTCTGATTGCATGCACTGAACCGTGACGGTTTGGGACTAATACATGTACCGTTACACCACTAATGTTTATATATGAAAATCCTGAATTAAATCTCTTCAGAAGACTTGGATTAGGCTGCTTGATTCATATATATTACTTTTACAATGTCTTGAATGTTTAGGTGTAATGGACTTTCAAGTCACTCAGGTTTCATTAAAACATGTCTTCGTTTGTGGTATTTGTGAAGATGAACGGGACTGGAATGATATAAGGGCGAGTAATTGATGGTAAAATGTAAATTTTTTGGTGAACTATCTCTTTCATTAGTACTGTTCTGTAAAGCATGGTGCACACTGCAGTTTTTCGGACTATTACAAATGTTGTTTGTCGTATTGTACAATAAGAGCCCGCTGAGATCTTTGAATTAAAATGTGCGCCAAATGCAGAACTGTTTTCTAGGTTGGGAAATGTTTTTGAGATACGGTCACAAAGTAGGAGTCCTAGAAGAGACCCTGCAAGGAAAGAGGGGTCGACCGCTGATCATCTATTGATCTGGAAATGGAGGCTGCAAAGTGTGTCCAGACAGACAGAAGGGATAAATAGCCCAGACAGGAAATGGAAGTCAAATTAAAGATTTCCCGTCCATGAAATGAACAAGCTCTTGCCATGTCAATAAAGTCGCTCATGTGGATCTCACAGAGGCACATTGTGGCAGGAGGAATTATGGAATTATGGGCAGTCGAGACGATAATGCTGACATTGATGGCATTATCGTCAACACCCTCATTTGTTACGACTCACACCAGATCTATGACACATAAATAAGGGAGAGTGCGCCATTAAAGTCAAGCAACGCACGCATCCCAAATTACAGTCAAATGGTGTAAACGGAGCCATCCCTCAAGAAGAACCGACACAAGTCCAAAGGTTCTGCTGGGACACTGTACTTCCACAGCCCGGAGAGAAAATCAGGATTCATGTGGCAGCTGTTCATTTAGAGAGATGGAACAACCTGACCTTTTCATACTGCCAGCGTCCTCACGGGTATATTCCAACGTAATAGACACTCATAAAAACATGTATGTTGGTTCTTGTGTATTCTTTCAATAATTTATGAGCGAAGCCATACAAATAGACATGGAAGTATCACAAGATCCGGTGAATGACCCAGGTCTAATGCACGTGATGGCAGTGAAAGGGAAGCGCATGGCACTGCAGTGAGCGGCTCTCAAACAAATGGACTTTGGGGAAATAAAGAATGTTTGTCTTCTGTTCTACAGGAGTGATCGAAGGTTCAGCAAGAGCACACTGAGAAAGCAAACACGCATACACAAACACAAACAGAGGACCTTTGTCAAATGAAAACAAATGATGGGAAAGGGAACAGTGTTAGCAATAGGGCTCTTCAGAGTTCATTAGAACACACTTCTCTCTTTGCTATTGTCTCTGCAATTTCACTGCCAATACCAACATGCCCTTTAAGCCGACTTTCCACTGCACACATCATTTGGACGCGACTGTCGGAATTCGCCCCCTACTGGCAGTCATAATGAACTTTTATTATGATCTTGCGCGGCAACGCAAGTTAATGCAGATCTCTTGAACTAAACGGTAATTCTTGATCACGATAGTGTTTTTCCCACACTGACTTGCAATATTTCTTTTTGTAAAGGAGTATGCAAAAGCAAGAGCCTTTATCCTCGAACTTTCACCATGGTGGAACGAATAAATGAATGCAAACAATAACCAGCTATGCATATAGGACAAATAACCGCAACATAATTTGAGCGAAAATAGGTTGCCAGACAACACAATTTTTTTTTAAATATTAAATCATATTAAATAAATTGTTTAATTATGTATTAATAACCATGCATGTTTAAAAGTTTTCAAATGTTTTTGATAAAGTTAAACCAAAAGTATTAATAATTCTCACACCGATCTGATTGGAATACATTAGAATACATAAAATCCGGATGGCTTATCGCATACGGTGTAGTTGCTCAAGTTCCACTTTTTTTACACAACCATATAGCTCAAATTGGATCCGAAAATTACGCATCCGCAGATAGCCGGCACCCCACGCAACCCCTGTGCGAGACTCCAGCAAATTAACGACTTCCGGTCCATCGACTGTCGTTTGTCGTGTGCAGTGGAAAGGCAGCTTTTGCGAGCATCCAATCATTTTTAAACTGAACCTTTCCACTGTTTGGACTCTCCATGAAAACGGAGCTAAAAATCACTATGTATGTGTGTATATGTATGTGATCAACAACAACAACAACATAGCAAGTTTGTTCTTTCATGGAACATGCATTGATGCAATAAATTCAGATTTATTTTTCATGTTTAATGTTTTTAAGATTGAAAATTACACACATCCTTCTGATTTGCTCTAAAAATAACTATTAAATTCACATTTATTACTGCTTTATTAGCTCAGGATAACCTCTGTATTTCTACACTGTCTCATCATACTGATTTATGCAACTGAACTGCATGAGGCGTATTTCACATTCCTGTTCTAAAAAGCCAACCCCTATACTTGGACTGTTTTCCCCCATATAGCTGCAACTGAAAAGCCAGCAAAGAGGGTTGCATTTAGCCGATTGTGCAGTTGGATCATTCTCGGTAACCAAATGGAGGTAATTCCCAAGTCTATATATGAACTCTTCAACTCTAGAGTGCTGATGTATTCCTGCACACGGCGATAGCCCTACATAAACAGCAAGGGCAATGTGTTGATAGAGGCTGCTTCCCACTGATAAAGAGCCACAGCTCAAAACCATCCACAACACTACAGGGACGCAAGCTACCTAATTAACTAGACAGTATGTAGCGGTACATAGAAGTTTGGGAGCTTTTCCAAGGTTAACAATGTGGCATCATGGGAAATGGAATTAAATATTATGGGAGCAGTCCGGCTGCATGCAAAATCAATGGAACACAAATACAAGTCCAACTCAATGGGATAACTGAATGATTTGAACACCGTAAATAAAAAAAATAAAAAGAATTTAAAATGAGAAACCAATGTAGAACTGGTGAAAAGAAATTGACCAACAAACACTAGTTCTTTTATGAAAAATGTTTTTTTTTTCTACTTCAATGCATTTGTGTTAAACGTCTTTGCATGCGTACATCAGTTATGTTCTTTCTGCACCCAACATGCTGATCGACCTGGTTGAGTTTGTTATGCAGACACGAGGATAATATTCAAGCTAAGAAGCGTGCGTGACAATTACAATTCTACTGCAGAGTTTAGAGAAATCAATCATTTGTGCGAGAGCTCTGCAGGATTGTAACCTCAGTCAGCCATGTGGAAAATAGGCTTGCAGTCACCCAGAGAGACCTGTGCCAGGAACACTGATGCCCACCAGCAGAAACTTCTTTTGTCCTACAGGCTCTTCCCAAGGCCACTGCTTACAAAGGGATGACTGGGACATGTCACAGCTTGATGCACGCTACCAGACCCGGGCTCATGATGACGGGTAATCCGTCTGGGATTTGAAGTAGTGGTGTTCAGCTGCTATACCCATGAGATCTGTTCTGATAGGGTCATGGAGAGCAGGGTAAAAATTACGCTGAATGCACATAATACAATGCATTTAACCATTTAATCATCCATGTTAGGGTAGGGAAATGGGTTTATCCCCAGAACTGGAGACAAAATGCCTTATCCAGTAGGCCAAGTGAATGGGAACAGGGGTTGTCTAGCTTAAAAAAAATTGTCATATTGTCAGCTTTGTGGGAGGAAGAGAGCACATTTTTTTAAAGGGTTCATTTACTCAAAAGTTGAAATGGTTAAAAAATGAGAAGTCCGATCTGATTGCTATATTTTAATTATAATCATCCATGTTAGGATAGGAAAACAGGTTTATAAACCTTTCAAAAGGTGGAGAAAATGCTTCCCACATCTTTTGCTAAAGGCCACGCATCTAGTCATTTTTTCTGTATTTTGTCATAAATTCACCTGCCAGCTTGTAGAAACTAACCAAATTATATATTATGCCAACATGGACAGGTTGCATATCATGCCCTCAATCTCAAAATCCAGAGGAAAACTATGCAGGGTAAAAAGAAAATGGAGCAACTAAATACAGGACTTTTATTTCATTTTTCCTGTGTCTGCCGAGAGCACAAAACCAAATATAAAGGCAATATTTTTTCAATGTTAAAATACATTTTGGTTACTTTTGGTTTTTCTTACATTTATTCAAGTATGTGTATTTGTATGTGTGTATTTATATATACAAAACAATTATACACAGTACACACACACACATACAAAAAAACAAAACAAAAAACTTTTGGATGCAATTAATCGTGATTAATCACTGCCCAGCACTAAAATGAAGATATGCATAAATACATAAGTACATGCAAACATACTTAGTGTCGGGTCAGCACTTGTTGTCCAATTTAAAATTTGGATCTAGAAGCAAAACTAGTTAAAAATCACTGATGTGAGTTAGGAGCCACACACACACACATACACACACGCGCGCGCGCGCGGCAGCAAGCAAGTTGATGTGAGTATTGATATCAATCACACACTGTAGCTAAACAATGTTTCTGATGAACGTTTGAACTGAGCAACTCATTATAATTAAATGTCATTAACTTAATTCTAAGATCAAATACGGATGAACAGCGACAGATGTTGAAAACCCCCCTGACATGTTAATATTGCTGAAGGCGAGGAAAACCACAAAATGCAGATAGATAACAAATAAAAGAATTAAATAGAAATTGTGGGATCTGCCTCTTTCCCTTACTTCAAAGGGGATCGTTCCCCTTCTGAGCAGCGGGGAGGTAAAATTTAAAGACCAGCAAGATTTTACATCCTTTCATGAATTCTCTGAAACACAAGGATTTTAATGAGGGGAATTAGTCAAGAGGCCAGGCCTGAGAGCGTTCCTAAATGGAATCTGTAATAGATATTGTGTGCGAGGTGGGGTATGTTATTTCAGGACTGTGCCATCATGGCATTATTCATAGCTGGTGGAGTACTTTTGCTCTTATTTCGAGCCGTCCTCTAACAGTAGGGAAAACAAATCTTTATTTAATAAAACATGATTCTGCTTCATGCTGAATTTGCGATAAACCTGCAGAGTAAGACCTGATACAAACGAAATAGAGAACAAAGAGAAAAGCCTTGGGCTTGAACAGTTTTACTCTCATAATACTTACTGATACAGTCAGTTTGATCGTGTCATACATTAGCTAAACAGCACTTGTTTGTGATAACATTTGTGTGTGAGATAAATCATGACCTTAGAGTTGTTCTCTACAGGCACTACACAGATAATTGGCAGTCTAAAGAATCTGCTGCTTCACATCACTCCAGTAGTCATAACTATATTTGTTTTTGCTTTGAACTAATTATCCTAAAGTATTTTGCTGTACCAACCTAAAGACAGGCCTTCAAGCACAATCTCTACAGAAATCCACAAATCTGGAGACCAAATGCCTTATCCGTTAGGCCAAGTGAATGGGCTGTCTAGTACCGGTTCCAAAAGTTTCCAAATATTATTAATGTTTTTGAAAGAAGTATGTCTTTCCAAACCATTTATTTGATCAAAAATTCTGAAAAAAAAACAGTAATATTGTGAACTATTATTGCAATTTAAAATAATGGTTCTCTTACGAGAGGTTCTCTCGTATTGCGTAAGCTAGCTTACGCTACGGGAAAGATTAATCTTTTCTGAGAAATTGAAGCCAAAAATGATCCTATAATTTTGTATCCATTGTCAACGCAGTTCAGCTGCAGCAGACCATGAGCGGGCTAGCTAGCAGCTCATTGGTTCGCTCACAGAGAACTGCTTAAGCCTATGAGGAGACGCAGATGAACTTTTGGCCAATGAGAGTCTTTCCTGCTCTCATTGCGTCAGAGGCCGCCGAAACGGGCGTGGTCGGAGAGTATATCTTGGCGTCCCAGGCTGTCAACTCTGATTTTTCATTTCTTCAGCGAGCTACACGCATCTGCTGATCCTGAGAGAAGCCGCCGTCGTCGAAAAGGCAACTCTAGCGAGCATCTGGGAGACTGAGGAAGCCGGCCGTCTTCGCCACCTTCAGCTATCCTGCGAGCTAGTGCCATCCGACGGATTTGTATCCTTTTTACGAAAGCTTCTATATTATATTGTTTCTAAAAGAGCCGAGCGTCTTTTTAAAGATGTCTCGTAAATCCTCCTGCGGTTCTTGCCGCGCTCCCCTCGAGACTGGAGACCGCCACGTCATCTGCGCTCTCTGCCTCGGATTGGAGGACGCCGAGCTCGCCCTCGCCGATGGCGGCTGCGATCTCTGCGAGGAGATGCCGTTGTCGACCCTGCGGGCTCGACTTCAGGCCACTAAAGTTGCTTCCGCGCCGCCTCTGACTTCGCCGCGTAAGAAGAAACGCCGCTCTCAGAGGCCGCCGGAACCCCAGCTAGAAGCGTTCATCTCGCCGGAGCCTGTCGCCTCCCGCTCTCCTTCTCCGCCGCTTCCGAACGTACAGTTGCCGCCGAGTGGCCGCTCTGTAACCTCCGATGACGCTGCGGACATCAAGGAAACCTGTTCGCTTCTCGCTTCAGAGAGTGAGGAATGGTCCGGTTCTCACGCCTCCTCGGCCCGAGAATCCTCTGGGACCCGCGCTGGAATCGAGGAGGAATTAGTGCGTCTCCTCTCACAGGCCGTCGAACGCCTCGGGCTCGATTGGTCCCCTCCCCCCCGAGCAGACCATCAACCGTATGGACGGCAGCTACTTCCGCCAGCGCTCGACGCCCATCACTAAACGGGCCACGCCCTTCCTGCCTGAACTGCACGCGGAACTCACGAAGTCCTGGAATGCCCCGCTCTCTGCCAGAACTCGCTCTGACTCTTCCGCCCCGCTTCACGTTGTGGACGGAGCCGCAGAAAAGGGGTATCTCTCCATTCCCCCTGTAGAGGACCTGGTTGCCGCACATTTATGCCCGCCTTCCACAAGATGGCATTCATCACCTGTGCTTCCCTCTAAAGCCTGCAGAGCGACTTCGAGCTTTCACGCCCGCACTTACTCAGCCGCCGGTCAAGCAGCCTCTGCACTCCACTCCATGTCCGTCCTTCAGATTCTACAGGGCGATTTACTTCGTGAATGGGACGAGAGCGGAAAAAATCCCCCCTCAGTCGCGGATTTAAGGAGCGCCACGGACATTGCCCTTCGCGCTACAAAATCTGCTGCTCAAGGCCTGGGGAAATGCATGGCCGCCATTTGTGTGTCTGAAAGACATCTTTGGCTCACACTCGCCGACATGGGAGATTCTGAGCGCGCCGCCTTTCTCAACGCCCCGCTCTCTCCATCCGGCCTCTTCGGATCTGCTGTCACGGGTATCGTTGACCGTTTCTCCGAAGTGCAGAAAGCCTCCCAGGCCATGAATCTCTTTCTGCCTCGTCGCGCTAGCTCCTCTGCAGGCCGCTCACGTGACCAGCCTCCTGCACGAGCCCCACCCCAGCGCCCAGCTCAACACAGTCAGACTTCTCAGCGACGCCAGGGCGGCCGCCCTCGTTCTCGCTCTGACAGCCGCCACAGACCGGCGCCTCCCCGGGGGCCTCGGCCTCGGATCGCGCTGAAACCTGATCACTCGAAGTCTGCCTAGCACAGCTGAGAAAAAGACGGCGCTCTCCCGCCGCGGCCGGACCGCCGTCAAAGTTTCGCCCTCTGTTAGTCCCCGCTCACGCGGTTACTACAGCAGTGTACACCGCCATTACCAAGCCGGTCTCCCTTCCCGCTTGCATGAGCGAAAACGCTGTTTTCACGGCGACCCAGAGAAATCTCAAAAAGAGCATAAAAGCCTCTTCTGTAGAAAATGTGCCCACAACACTGTGTTCACTCATACACAAAAGCACTTCAGTTCCCGTGTCTCACACAGAGTCCACTCTCATAAAGCGGTTCCAACCCGCTCGAGTTTCAGAGTGCATGAGCGCGCCCACGAGCCCGTGTGCGAGTCCCCCCTCTGCTCACTCTGTTACACGGCCCATAAACTCCTCTCTGAGTGTAAGTCCCGCTGCTATAAACAATATGAGCGCTTACGCAGCCCGCCATGTGCAACGACGGGGACCCCCTAGCGTTACGCTTCAAAGCGTGGGAAGCTATTCCGGGAATTTCCCAGTGGGTGCTAAACACAATAAGGCTAGGCTATCGCTTACAGTTTCACCGTCACCCTCCACGTTTTCAAGCGCGGCTAGAAACTACTGTGAACCCAGAAGCAGTGACGCTGCTCCGTTCAGAGATAGCAAAACTATTGTGCAAAAGGGCTATAGAGAGAGTTCCTCTGTTTATGAGCGAGTCGGGGTTTTACGGCCGTTATTTTCTTGTTCCCAAGAAAGACGGCGGCCTCAGACCAATCTTAGACCTCAGATTTCTGAAGAAAGTTCTCATGAAGAGACCGTTCAAAATGCTCACGATCAGAAAACTCCTCGCGCACGTGCGCCAGGGGGACTGGTTCATTTCACTAGATCTGAAAGATGCTTACTTTCAGATTCAGATAAATCCCCTTCACAGGCCATTCTTACGCTTCGCCTTCGAAGGCCAGGTTTATCAATACACCGTCCTTCCATTTGGCCTATCCTTAGCACCCCGTACGTTCACAAAGTGCATGGATGCGGCGCTCGCCCCCCTCCGGAGTCAGGGGCTGCGAATACTGAACTATTTGGACGACTGGCTGATTTTGGCACAATCACAGAGAGAGCTACTGTCTCGTACAGTTCTCCTCGACCATCTGAAAGCCTTGGGCCTCTCTGTCAACTGGACAAAGGGCACACTACATCCCAGTCAGACTATCTCCTTCTTGGGTATAGAGCTAGACTCGGTCACGATGACGGCTCGTCTGTCAACACAGCGCACGCGCCGTGTTCAGCGTCTCGCCGCATCTTTTCAGATGAACAGACTCACCCCTCTGAAAACTTTTCAGAAGGCGTTGGGTTACATGGCGGTGCTCCGCGGTGCTCCAGCTGGGGTTACTGCGCATGCACCCGCTTCAGTTCTGGTTGAAGAGCCGTGTGTCTCACCGTGCGTGGACCACGGGCCGCCAGCTGGTAAAGGTAACGCAGACCTGTATCACAGCTCTCCAGCCATGGACTGTGACAGAATGGTTTCAGCGGGGCGTTTCCATGGGGACCCTTTCTCGCCGAAAAGTCATCTCGACAGACGCATCCAACACGGGTTGGGGTGCGGTCTGCGAGGGCTCACCGCCCTTCGGCCCCTGGTCAGCTCAAGAGAGCCTCCTCCACATAAACTGTTTGGAGACGTTGGCGGTTGAGAACGCGCTCACGCGTTTTCTCCCGCGCATTCACGGTCACCACGTGCTGATCCGTTCGGACAATATAGCCGTGGTCTCATATCTAAACCGTCAGGGCGGAGTCAGATCCAGGAATCTCTTCCGGCTGACAGAACGCATCTTAGTTTGGTCTCAGTGTCACCTGCTCTCGCTCAGAGCGACGCACGTGCCGGGCCATCTGAACGACGGTCCAGACAGTCTGTCCAGGAACCCCATTCCCCCCGGGGAATGGTCCCTGCACACTCTTACAGTTCAAAAGCTGTGGCGGATATTCGGCAGAGCAGAGGTGGACCTCTTCGCCTCAGAGGAGAACACCCACTGCCCAATATTTTTCACAAAGAGCGTGGACGCGCTAGCCCAGACCTGGCCTAGCCGCCCGCTTTATGCTTTCCCTCCGGTTTCTCTGCTACCACAGGTGCTTCAGAAAATCAGGGAAACACGCCACTCGGTGCTCCTCATAGCCCCGCGTTGGGAGGGTCAGACTTGGTTCCCGGAGCTCACTCAGCTGTCACAGACAGCCCCGTGGCCCATCCCAGTCAGAGCAGATCTCCTCTCCCAAGCTCGTGGCACGATCTGGCATCCCCACCCAGAGCGCTGGGCGCTACATGCGTGGGTGATCAACGACTACCCGTTGCTTTGCCAGAGGGAGTGTTAAACACGATCATGCAGGCTAGGGCGGCTTCTACTAGAAGGCTCTATGCGTCTAAATGGTCTGTGTTCTCTAAATGGTGCACAGACAGAAGTGTGGACCCACGGTCATGCGAGGTTCCTTCCTTGCTAGTTTTTCTCCAGGAGATGTTGGACAGGGGCAGGTCTCCGTCCACTCTCAAGGTGTATGTGGCAGCCGTCGCAGCGTTTGTTGAACCCCGGCGCGGCCAGTCACTGGGCAAAAACGACTTGGTCATCCGCTTCCTCAGGGGAGCTAGAAGGATGAATTACCCCCTTCGGTGCCGATTTGGGACCTTTCCATAGTTCTCGAAGCTATGAAAGCCCCCCCATTCAAACCGTTAAACACCGTGGACCTCAAATACCTTTCGCTCAAAGCCGTTTTTCTGCTCGCGCTCGCGTCAGTAAAACGTGTGGGAGACCTTCACGCGCTGTCCACGAGCGCTTCCTGTCTCGAGTTTGGGCCCAATGACTCCTTAGTCGTTCTCAAACCTAGACATGTCTAGGTTATGTCCCAAAAGCGATTGGTACCCCGTTCAGGGCACAGGTTATTTCCCTATCGGCTCTGCCTGCATCCGATAGTGAATCTGATGCTAATCTCCTGTGTCCGGTCAGGGCCCTGAGATTATACACTACTCGCACTGCTCCGGTCAGACGATCCGAGCAGCTTTTCGCTTCGTTCGGTGGGCGCACCAAAGGTTTGGCCGCCTCGAAACAGACTCTATCAAGATGGATAGTTGATGCCATTGCAGCCGCATACGCATCAAAAGACCTGCCATGTCCTCTGGGCTCATGGCCTCATCGTGGGCATGCGGAATTTCCATTCACGACATTTGTGTGGCAGCGGGATGGGCTTCCCCCTCCACCTTTGTCAGATTTTACAACCTGGAAGTTCCTGCCTTGCAGGCTAAACTACTAGCAGTCTAGTATGTTACAGCTCTTCTGGTTGAGCTGCACTATAGAGAGCTATTCACACAGACCGGTTTCGCTCTGTCCCTCTCTTCATGTGCTTATGTACGACAAAATCATTCATGAAAACCAGAGTTGACAGCCTGGGACGCCAAGATATACTCTCAGACCACGCCCGTTTCGGCGGGCTCTGACGCAATGAGAGCAGGACAGACTCTCATTGGCCGAGAGTTCATCTGCGTCTCCTCATAGGCTTAAGCAGTTCTCTGTGAGCAAACCAATGAGCTGCTAGCTAGCCCGCTCATGGTCTGCTGCAGCTGAACTGCGTTGACAATGGATACAAAATTATAGGATAATTTTTGGCTTCAATTTCTCAGAAAAGATGAATCTTTTCCCAAGCTAGCTTACGCAATACTCGTTCCCTCATCTAGAGAGAACCGAGGTTACGTTAGGTAACCGATTCGTTTTCTATTTTAACATACTTTAAAATGTAATTTATTTAGTTTTCAGCATCATTACTCAGTCTTCACTGTCACATGATCCTTCAGAAATCATTCTAATACGCTGATTTGATACTCAGTCATAATCCATGTTAGAAACAGCTGTGCTGCTTAATATTTTTTTATAACCTGTGATACTTTTTCAGAATACTTAATAAAATGAATAAAAAGTTTAAAAAGAACAGCATTTAATTAAAAAAGAAATCCTTTGTAACAATATACACTACCATCCAAAGTTTGTGGTCAGTATTTTTTTCTTTCTTTTTTTTTAAAGAAAATAATATTATTATTAAGCAAGGATGTGTTAAATACATAAAAAAAAAGTGATAGGTAAGACATACTATTGTTAGAAAAGGTTTCTATTTTAAATAAATGCTGAAAAAAAGTATCACGGTTTTTTAAGCAGCACAACATAAGGTTTCCAACATTGATAGTAACTGAGTATCAAATCAGCATATTTGATCAGCTTATATGATTTCTGAAGGATCATGTGACACTGAAGACTGGAGTAATGGCTGATGGAAATTCAGCTTTGCATCACATAAATACATTTTAAAGTATATTAAAATAGAAAACAATAGTTGGTTGATATATAGTACAGCAAAGAGCAGTGTGCACATTCTGCTCAAATCTGTAATGTTACAAAAACAGTGTCACACAGATATATAT
Source organism: Tiaroga cobitis (assembly GCA_030578255.1). NCBI lineage: Eukaryota > Metazoa > Chordata > Actinopteri > Cypriniformes > Leuciscidae > Tiaroga > Tiaroga cobitis. The sequence continues at coordinate 33,653,986 of CM060610.1, forward strand.
TTTTTGCTGAACAATTTCTTTAAAAAAACCAAAAAAAAAACCACAATCACATACTAAATTACCAGTGTCTTTTGGATTCAGCTTTTCTTAAGATTATTTGCAGAGCCTGGTTTCAGGTCATGAGAGCTCTGCATTTTTTACTGGGCTTTAGGGCAGCACTCATACTTTAATGAAGGCATCATTAGTCTTTTAAATTGTACCTTTGCTCCATCCGTCATTGTGAATGAGGACATGTTCACCTTGGAAAGTGGCGCATGTGAAGTGGACTTGGAACGGTCTAGTTTGATTGAAATGCGACATTGCTGTGTGCTTCTAGTGAACATGTGGCATTGGTCCATAACCTAAGGGAAGTTGAGTTAATTTTTATATATTAACATATTTTTTAATTCAATTACATTGAATATAGTATGTTTGAGCAAGTGCAGTATTTAGTTTTTCAGACAGTATTAGGTCATTTCCAGTGGTGTAGTCTACGTGATACGCAGGTATACGCCGTATACCAACTAGAAAATGTCAAGGATTTCCGTATACCCACTTAAAAAAGCACGAGGATTCGTAACAACATCGTTTTGTGACAGAACTTTCATTCATAAATTCACCCCGCCGTCTGTGTTTGCGCAGCGACACGGATCGAATCGCGGAATCCAGTCACAAATGTAATTAGCTGCAAAGCGGAATGTCACGCAATTTGGCCATTTTTGAATGAATAAATCAAAAGTAGGGATGTACAATGAATCAAATCTCGATATGTACTTGTGTCTATGAATATCAAAGCTCAAAAAGACTGCTATTGAAATAAACTCTGCATGTCTGTGTGTCTCTGTGAATGAGCGCTCAATGTGTGCTCTACGCACACTGAAGCGCAAGTGACACTCGTGGTTTTTTTAGCGTCTATGAGGACATGGACACATTTGAACTTCATCGCAGAGCTTTTATGAGAGTCACTGCACAAGAATTTTACCATTTCATTTGATAAAACTATCATCATTCATTAGTATCAAATACACTCACAAACTTTAAAGTATTTGATGACAACCTGTCAAAATAAAAGTTTTCTATAACTTGAAGAAAATATAACAGAAATATATTACTATTGCACAGTAGAGCATAATTCAAGTAGGCCTAATAATAATAATAATAATAATAGTTTATTAAAACACAGAAACTCTAATGTCTTTATGACAACCCACCAAAATAAAAGTTTGTAGAGAGAAAGAAAGTAACTCGAATAAATTATGAAAGAAATTGCATAGTAAGATGTACTTTTTAAATGAACAATAATCAAATCTATTTAAACAATATTTTAAAGGAATATCACAAAGTTTTTATACATGTTTTAATTTAAACAGTGAATATTTTTTTCTTCAACACCATTTTAAAAAGTAAATTTGTATATGTGCTTATAATGTAAAGACATTTGAGTTTCTGAGTGTTTTAATAAACTATTATTATTATTATTATAATGTAAAAAAAAATGTTTTTTTAATCGGTAGCTGATAAAACCTGTGCTTCAGGGACCGTATTCATATAATATCTTAGGCTAAATGCAGCTCTTTACTGGCTGAGTTTGATGACGATTAACACTAAACACTAGAAAATGGGTGGCAAGTTTTACAGTGGGGAGTGGGGGTACATCACAGTATACTCACTACAAAAAACTACACTACACCACTGGTAATTTCCTTGCCACTCCAGCACTAAAACAGGGCTAAGCTCAATTTCCCAGAGCTAGCAAAGAGGGTTTCCCACATGCTTATTTTTAGTGTGCAACGCTTTCTTCTTGCCATCTTTCAGAGATTAGCAGTGTTTTCACTGATGTGCCACTGGGAGTCCATCACATTACTTCATTATGATATATCTGTTTAACCAAGGCAGAAAATTACAGCACTATAAGCCTTCTCAATCAATCACTGTGCTCAATTAAAGTGGGTTTGCAGCTTACCATTCTGCAGTGCACATCCTCTCTGTACTGCACCCTTGAGTATGACACAAGACCCACATCAACAAATTGAGATAGAAGTAAAACATGTCGAGCAGCTTTTAAATGACATTGGAAAGTGGATTATTTCAGCAAATCAGTTTGTCGAAAATAAACCAGATACATTTTTTTTAGCAATTTTTCAAAATGTTGAACAGAAGTCGCACTCATTTTTTAAATGTATAAAATAAAGCATTTACTGCTATTCTTTATCACTGTGTTTTCAATTCAGTAGCTTTTTAAATTGATGTTTACTATAATGTATCAATATGTGTATTAGTATTTATTATGAAATTACTTAAAGAGGTTTAAAAAAAAACACAAAAGCTAAATAATAATTTTTTCAAATTAACACTTGCTGCAGCCTACTGGATTTAAGATGTTTATTGCAAAATACAGTAAAAATCCACTTAAACAAAGCTTGTTTTTCACAGTGATTTTTCAATAAATGAATGCAAGGAAGAATGATAGTTTGAACTCATTCACAGAAATTAATAAAACTTGCACTATTTTCTCTTGCTTGCAGGTCCTGAGAGAAAAAAAGCACTGCAAAACTATGGCCACATAACCACATAAACGTGCATTTAAATTATTGTGATATTCACAATGTTGCAGAACTTAAAGGGTTAGTTCACCCAAAAATGAAAATTAAGTCATTAATTACTCACCCCCATGCTGTAGGGCCCCCCGTAACCCCGTAAGGCCTTAGTTCGTCTTCGGAACACAAATGAAGATATTTTTGATTAAATGTGACAGCTGGATCACTCCTCCAAAGGCTGCCTAAGGGAATGAAACCTGACGGCCCAGAAAGTCAATGAAGAAAATGTTTAAATATTCCATGTCACAACAGTGGCTCAACTATAAGTTTATCAAGCGACGAGAATACTTTTTGTGCGAAAAAACAAACAAAAATAACGACTTTATTCGACTATTCCTTTTCTTCCTTGTAGGCCTGAAACGAGACTTTAAGAGATTTCCACGACGCATGCGCGAGAATTGCGATCTCCTTCAACTACTTCAGTTAAGTTCTCACGCGTGCGTCGTGGAAATCTCTTGAAGTCTCGTTTCAGGCCTACAAGGAAGAAAAGGAATAGTCGAATAAAGTCGTTATTTTTGTTTGTTTTTTCGCACAAAAAGTATTCTCGTCGCTTGATAAACTTATAGTTGAGCCACTGTTGTGACATGGAATATTTAAACATTTTCTTCATTGACTTTCTGGGCCGTCAGGATTCATTCCCTTAGGCAGCCTATGGAGGAGTGATCCAGCTGTCACATTTAATCAAAAATATCTTCATTTGTGTTCCGAAGACGAACGAAGGTCTTACGGGGTTGGTACAGCATGGGGGTGAGTAATTAATGACTTAATTTTCATTTTTGGGTGAACTAACCCTTTAATATCACCAAGAAAAAAACATTGCTATACATCTCCCCGTCTTCACCTTTAATCAATAAAATAAAATTAAAAATACATGGCCAGTCAAACATTTAAACTATTGCAATGTTACAATAGTATGAGTAAATTTTAGAAATGAGCTGTCACTGTATAAGTAAACCGTATGTTCAGAGGTTGCTATAGTACAATAATATGGGGCTTCCAGCCATGTCTGTTACTGTCCATCCGATACATAAGCACCATACAGAGAAACCACTTCAATGTGTCAATCATGAGCACTTGAGCCCAGCTTATGTTATTCATGTGTGGACAGTCCATCTGATCTTCACACAGAAAATGAGCCACCGAGAGCAGGGACTATCTGTCACATCTCAGTGCATATGATTTCTCACACATATTCACATCCACCCAAACACACTAAGAACTCAAAGTGTCCATGTCTCATTGAAGTTGACAATGGACAAGAGTAATTCACAGAAAGCAATTATGAGGGAAACCGCCACTATGTCAGCGGCCGCGCTGCAAAACAAGAGGTCCTATTAAATACGGCAGGTCCACACAGGGAACATTCATTTTCCCTTACATGGTTCTGTCTCCACGTGCACATTTTATTTATCCTTTTAAACAGGAAGTTGCACAGCAGACTAGTAACAAAAACGGTGGTTTTAATCTTGAGGTCATGGCCTACATAATTATTATTGTGTTGAGACATGGACACGAGACATCTTTTCAGTTACTCTTTTGGCAGTATTCATCTCTATGCATTTATTTGCTCTATTTTTATTGCTCAGAAATGGCTAAATTTCTAGAATTTTTTTCCAAGTACATTTGTATTCAACTCACAGGAACCTGGAAATATCAGTGAATTTTTACCCTGTGTTTTCCAGGTCTGGAAAAGTCATGGAGATCGATGCAATCTTAAAAGTGATTCATTTCTGTACTGAATACGTTTTTTGTAAAACTTGCAAGCAATTTATAGTGATGTTTGATTTGGGAGTGGATTGGTCTTTAAAATAGGTTCATTTCAAATAACTTTCCCACCATTTTAGAAACTGAACCAGAGGTGAATTTGTCCAAAAACCAAATCATCGAGTTTATATCATGCAATTTTGAGGGAAAAAATTTCAGAATTGCGAGATATAAACTCAGAGATATGTGTATAAAAAAAAGGCAGAATGGCTAGTTTATATCTTTTTCTTTTTGAAAGTCTACGTCACATCTCAAAACAAACCTGAGTGATTATCTCAATCACCACAGCAACAGCTCAGGAAGAGTGTGGTTTGTTGATCCAAGTGGCAATTTCAATCGGACAGTGACTTCAATCAAAATACACAGATTGCCCTCCAAGAGCTTTAATGCAACATCTCAACTGCATAAAAACCCGTCAACCGTTCTCTTAGGATACAGGATGAAAAAAGAAGGATGAAAGTGAATCTGCTCATATTGAATCACTTTATTTATTGATTATACAGGCTGGATAATGCATGCTAGTTTAAAGTCACCAGGCATGTTCGGTAACATTATGATGACATGAAGATGAATGAAATGAATATAGTATTTGAATTGGTTTGTTACACATCTTCAAATGTATAACTCATATAAAACTAAAATATATAAAAAGTAAAAATTAGGTACCCAGCAAGATAAGTAAAATGCATCTATGGTATATTGCTTAAATACATATTTGACCACATATAAAAAATGTATCAGGCTAGATACTTGCTGGTTTTGATTGCACTACATTAAACGCACCTGTACATGTTGCATACCAATACCAACTCAGGCAGTAAAGTACCCCGCACATGCGTTTTAGCCGATGATGATGTCATTAGTATAGGGATGACAGGTGATGACCTTGGATACGAGCGGGAGTGAGCCTGCAGTGTAACCGCACATAGTGAACGCAATCAGAGCAGCAAATGAACGGCTCACAATCCGCACAAGAGCTGCACGATTCTGGATAAATTAAGAATCGCAATTCTTCTGCTTCCGATTCTCCCACGATTCTAAACAGGCAACTTAACAAAATGTTTATTGCTGCAGTCTATTTAAAATGTTTAATTAATCTCAATGAATTATTTAAAATCGTCAAAGAGTCAATGACTTGTTTCATTATTGAATTAATCACCTTTTTTTTTTATACATTTTTTAACAGTGACTTGTCGCCTCCTGGTGGTGTAACGATGTGATTGATACCACTGATATCGTCATGTTTTGTGTGAGCATATGGCTTTTGTTTAAGGGGCCGTTTACACGACACTAAAAGGGGAAAACTTTTAAATTAGTTTTGGCTTTTCACTTACACGACAACGGCGTTTTGGTGGCCTGAAAATGCAGACTTTTAAAAACGTGTTTCAAAGTGCAAGTTTTGAAAACAATACCGTTATCATCTCAGTTTAAACTACAAAAACGTGAATCTGTGAAAAAGGTGACGCACACGCTTATTACATGTTCAGTCTATAGGCATGTGCATTTGAATGCGTATGTGCGCAGGCGCGTGGTCTGTTTTTACAAAGTGACATCGCCAATACTGGTCTGGCATTCACAGGGATTAAAGTGAAAAAAAATCTTCTGACAGATTTTTTTTTCAGGCCGAGTCATATTCCTTTATCTTTATTTAAATAGTCGAGAGACCAATAGCATTTTAAGTGGAGATGTTTTAAACCGCTTTAATATTGCTAGTTTTCGTATTTTAAAAGCTATTTTAATAGGGCTGTAACGATACGCGATATAAAACCGAAGTCGCCATACTCATATCCACGAACCTGTATCGCGGTGTGAGAAGACAGAATCGCGACACACCCCTTCCAACTCCCAGAGTTATCCTTCCCGTCCAGATCCAATGCTACCACATCTTTAAATTACTATTAGTATTATTTGAAGTTAACATTATAAAATACGTAGACCTACACCACAAAACTAGTTGAGGATAAATTACAATTGGGCAATTTCAGCGTAACGGACGTGACATTTGGAGTCAAAATTTGAAATATAAATTCTCAGAAAATGCATTCAATCCCAATATATTGAAACTTCTGTATATATATATCCATACTTCCTTAATAAAGAAGTCCAGACATTCGAAAAATATAAGTCTACACATGCATTTTATATTTAATATGAGGGAAGATGCGTTACGGACATGACACAAAACATATTTAACTTTTAGGTGGCAAAATATTGCTTTAGTTGCCTACCTAATCTGTGAATTACACTGCACAAACCAAAAGTAATACTACCGAATGAAGAAGGGTTGGTTCTTCCCAGAACATAAAATATTCATTTTATTTTATTTTTCGTGTTCGCATTTATGAGGAAAAAACAATGTTACGGACGTGACAGTTCTGGAAGCGGCACTAAAACTTTCACAGAGACCTCAAACAGAAAGCACACAGCCTTTCTTCAAAGTAAATTTCGTTTTGTATTAATTGTATCTTAATTTTAATCAATGTTTCATCAACCAATTAGGCCTACCTGCATTTAATAAATAAGAAGTAAATATAGCAGACATTAGATAATCACGACACAGAGGCGCCAGTGCGTGAAGTGGAGCTCGTCTCATAAATGAACCGAAACTCAGCGTAGGCTATAAGGTAGCCTATATTTCACAGAAATATATCTATATTGAAAGGTCTACTTTTAAACAGAACAATCCAAAATGAAAGAAAACAGACTCTCGCTTATCCTAATCCGTATGAAAAGTGCATTTCTCTCTGGAAGTCAGCATCGTCAACTTCATCTTTCCAGCCGAGTGAGCCGACACTGACAGAAAACACTTGTTTATTGATAAACAATTACAATGTCTCCTTGCTATTTTGACATAGGCCTATTCAAAATCATTACTTTTGGCGGTTCTTTTTGACAGCTTTTAGGTTATTGGCAGCGCCTTTGATATTCTATAATTAAATACTCAGTTACTCAACCTAACCAACTAAAATGTTTACTTGCAAGCGTCTTTTTATATGTTAGTTTTTCCGTGAGCGGGAATTGAAAACCCGGAGTGGACCATGAGCGAATTGATTACAGAATGCTTAGAGTGGAGAGAGGAACGTGCTTTTCGTCCACTCCAGGCTTTGATCACACCCCCCTCAGGCCTCAGCAGGGTGAATACACCTCGTCTTTCCTTAATTTAAGACCTATTCAAACTAAAATTAAGACATTTATTACACTATTTGAGAAATGAAAGCCTATTTATGGCCTTAAAATTATGAAAAGTGAATTTAAGACATTAAGGACAGACAGGAACCCTGCAATTGACGGAAATCCGTCATAGATTCGCTGCAATTAACGGAAATCCGTCGTAGCGACGTAGAACTTTAATCCCTGCATTCATAATATAGCGTTTTTAGTCGTTTTCGCGGATCCGCGTAAACGGGGACCTTTTTGATAACGTTGTCATCTCTACAAAGAAAAGCTATTTCCGTTTTTAGGACATCGTTGTCGTGTAAACTTACCCTGTGTGCTATGTGTTCCCCTATCCATCTGTCTCGACCCCACCCTTCTTGTTATCTGATTGTTAGTTGATTTACCCCACCTGTCCTCCCTGTTATCCTCCTTGTTTGCTTCCCTATTTATTCTCTCTGTGTTCTCTGTCTTGTGCCAGATTGTCGTCTGATGTTCCCGCATGTTTTAGTGTTCCCAGCTGTATCCAGCCCATCTCTGTCTTGTTGTGTCTGTGGATCATATGTTTTCCCCATCGGGGTATTTTTGTGTTTTTGTTTAAATGCATTTTTGAATTATAATGAATCCCATTGAGCTCATGATGAGTCCTCACAATCCCTTCAACCAAAACCTGGCATAGACAAGTAGTTGTCATTTTCATTAAAAAGCACCTGTTAAACGGTTAAATCATATAGTAACAGACAATACATGTTTTTCCCCTCCCATGTTCTTATATTTTTGGAACCATTTTAACAGGTTGTTTCGTGTCAGACTAGTTAAAAAAAAAATGGAAAATTCACTAACCAAGCAGTTTCATACTCGAGGTCATGTCATACCTTATCATTATTGTGATAAGAAATGGACAGGCAGTTGTTGGCTTTGCCCCCTGTTCATAATTAGACCTCGCTCACACACACACACACACACCTGCCTGAGGCTTTAGTGGAAATGACGCTGTATAACAGCCTGGTCTGCCGTGACCATCCCATTAAAGTTCCTACAATTTAAACCTGCTTCACTGCTGCACAGAAGCGGCCATTACTGCAAAGGTTCACACTGGAGTCAAAGCCATTTTCTTTATTTTCCGGGATCTGAAAAGCAGATACAACCACAAAATGCATTCAGTTTGAAAAATACAGACCAGACCACAACAAATACTTTGCAACACCAGCAGTAAACTGGTGTGAAGATACAGTATATGACAACACCTGATTTACTGCATGCAAGATTTACACAATAAGGACAATTCTCTAAACTATGGAGGCTTGTTTCTGCATCGGGATAACAAATAAAAACAAAAGGTAATTGTGACTTTTTATTGCAGACTTTTTTTCCGCAATGGCAAGTTTATTTCCTGCAATTCTGCATTTTTTCCCACATTGTGAGATATAAACTTGCAATTGTGAGTTTATATCTTGCAATTTTGAGAAAAAAAAGATGTCTGAAGTATAAAATCATTGGTTACCTGTAAGCCAATCACATAACGTTTGGTTATGACGTGTGTTATTCGCCAGCTCAGCCGCATCGAACTTCCACTGTGTACACGTATGATGAGAAAACGAAACCATCGAGCGAAATACCGGAGTGAACATGGCTGACCGAGTTTTGCTGCCTCCTTAACCTGATCCTCCATGAGTGCAACCAAGGGGGACACAATCCCAACTATTGCCTTGCCGGCCTTTGGCCTGCCCAGTTTATCGCTGACGATCGGTAATAGTTAATAAATTTAACTTTTCCCAAAACCTGTCAGGAGTAGGGCCACGACATCACCTCCATTCAAAATGTGTAACAAACACTCTTCTTATTCGGGCTTCAGTTTGCAAATGCCGGGAATATTCTCCACAACAGAGCGAATTGCATCCCGTGTCTCCATATCCACGGTCGTTTTCGATTTCCCTAACCTAAAATACAATCTTAAGCTCGGCGCTTAGCGTCTACGTCACGTCTCTCAGCCCGCTCTCTGTTCGTTGATTGGTCGGCTGTTTTCAGGCCGGAGGAAAACTGAGAGATAGGTCGATGTCTCAGACTGAGTACAGAAGCGAACTGAAATAGAGCGGAAGTACGAAGTCTGACGTAGTCAGGCTAATTGTTTATGTAGTTTAGGACTGAATTTAGGGGACAATGTCTTATACTAGCATCTTCTTCTTTTTGAAAGTCTACGTCACATCTCAAAACAAACCTGAGTGATTATCTCAATCACCACAGCAACAGCTCAGGAAAAGTGGGGTTTGTTGATCCAAGTGGCAATTTCATATAACAGAAGGACAGTGACTTCAATCAAAATACACAGATTGCCCTCCAAGAGCTTTAATGCAACATCTCAACTGCATAAAAACCCGTCAACCGTTCTCTTAGGATACAGGATGAAAAGAGAAGGATGAAAGTGAATCTGCTCGTATTGAATCACTCAGTAATGTATATAGATTATACAGGCTCCTTTATTTATTAATGCGTGCCAATTTGAAGTCACCAGGCATAAGTTCTGTATAATGTAAATGTATAACATATGAAATTGAAGTATATAAAAATAAAAAGTAAAAAGTAAATTACAAAAATACTTTGTACGTACAAAGTATCCAGCAAATAAGTAAAATGCATATACTGCTTAAAGGTGCAGTGTGTGATTTTTAGCGACATCTAGCGGTTCGGTTGCGAGTTTGCACAAAGGGCTCAGCCCACTGCTCACCCCTCCCTTTCGAAGAAGCTACGGTGGCTAAAACGGGACAAACATATCGTCGTCTGGAGACAGCAGAGAATAGGCAGAGTAAGCCAAGAGTGTGTAACATTGTCACTGTTTCTGTACCACAGTCCATTATAAACCACATCATGGATAAAGTTTACAAAGCCATAGTCAGGTGAGGATCAAGGGTCTTAATATATAATATAATAATAGTAATCAGCTGATTGTCTCACAAACGTAACCAGTATATTTCTCCCCACATAGCAAACCCATAATGCAGCGAGGGAGAAGAACCACATGAAACTATATATTGTTTCTAACAGGGTAGTAAAAGTTTAGCTGGCTAAATATGAGCTGTTACTGTGGCTGAGCTGGTTAAAGTGTAAAGCCTTGTTTAAACTTGACGCATCCGCATGAGCCCAAAGGTGCGCGCGGCAAAAATGATATGATTGTAACAGCGCGCGCGCCTCCGCATCCCCTAGACACCATTTACTACACACAATAGGCTTTTTTTCTCTGATTTTGAAAACTCTTCGCGATCGACTTAAAATGCTTCCAAGATCGACTTGTTGGTGATTCCTGTAACATACTGTTTTACGGTCAATGACAATCCAACTACATGAAACAGTCCAACTACATATGTTAAACCACTGACAACTCACGGTGTCTATGGCTAGCTTCTAGGTTTCTGCGGCTTCTCTTTCAAGGTAGTGATGAAACGCGCTCTGCAACCCTGTTTGTTCGCGTTCGGCTACGGTAGAAACATGACGTCACAATATGTCGACCTTCATAGAAGGGGGTGCCCCCGGTTATGGAGATATAAATGTCTCATTCTAAGGTAATAAAAACATTACGGTTTATTAAGTAAGTTCTTTATACACCACTGAAAACATAGTTATGGATGTCATATTGCATTTCTGTTAATAGATACTCAATTTTTTTACACATTGCACCTTTAAAGACATATTTGACCACATAAGTAATACAAAATAATTAATAATTGCTGGTTTTGATTGTACTAAATTAAAATGCACCTGTATATGTTACATAATACCTACTTATAAACAGTAATACCAGGCTGACATTTCAAAAGTGATGCAAATCAAGCGATTTGAAATCTATAACGAACTGAACATGAACCAATGTTCCCTTTAAATTTTGTTATTGCAGTAGAACCTATAAAAGGATGTGTGTATATATACTCTTTTTACTGCATTTTTGATTAAATACCTTTGATGCATATTACCCCTTATTTACATTGCACACGTCTGCGGTGCATTACGGCTCCGACAAGGTTTTATTCCGTCCTTCACGCGGTGGCAACTCACACCAGGAGCATTTCCGATGTGGATTTTCTTGATTTTTGGGTTTCTACCTTACAGTCTATGGTTTCTACCAAGGATATATTGGTGTGCAACACAATGGAGTCTGCACAGGGTGTTTATTTTGAAATTGACAGTGTTTTTTGAATTTTATTTTGTAATTACGGTGCAGCTTGGACGCGGCGTCCGTCGAAACTAGACTCGGCACCTATCTTTAGCGAAGCGGCGCGGAGAGCCGCTTCTGGGAAGTTTCTGAAACGCGCCGCATCACGGCTGGTGTAAACACAAGCATTGACTTGTTAGGGATGTGCATTAGTAGGACTGATATAATGGGCAAGCGTGCTCCATCTAGCTTCATTTCAATCTGTGACTCTGAGCTCATTCTTGTGGAGGTGATCACAACCCAGAGCAGCACACCCCCACCACCAAACCCTGTTCCCGACACATCAGTCTGACAACCCTGCTGTGAATTAAATCAAAACCACAGTCTGCATAATACCAAGAACACTCTCTTCTGCCCTGAGGACACAAGCCAACAAATGCAGACCAAACCACAGCAAACAAATCCGCCACCAATCGAATGTAAATATACGGTTCGTCTATCCCTGACCTCAACACAGCAATCATATTTGAGTATGTTGACATAAATGTGACAGCATTTTTTATTTATTTATTTTTTTAGGATTGCTGAAAACCTGAACACATTTTGTATTGTAAATCCAGACAGCCAACGGTCTCTGTAAACACTGAAAGACAATACCACAATAAACTCTGAAGTGGACTAACCATTTATTTTTAATATTGTGGAAATTAACTAGTGGTATTTGCTAAGGGAACAAATGCTAACTTTACAACATCATATCACAACAAAAACAAAACGGTACAAAACTGTCATAGTCAACTAGTGCTGTCAGGTCAAGCCATATTCATTTATATAGCACTTTATACAATGCCTTCCTGTACCTCAAAAACAGTAGAGAATGGTGCTAGCAATGCTAGTCATGGGTTAAATTCCCAGGGAAAGCTAGAATTGATCAAATGTGTACCTTGAATGCAACATATGCTGCTTTAGATAACAATGTCTGCCAAATGTAATGCATGTAAATGTACAATACATATTATTTCAAAGCAGCTTTATAAACAAGAAAAAGAAAACACCAGCAGCAGCGCTAGGGAAGATAATAGTGTCATTATTCAGCTCAATTTTGTTCAATTTTGTTTAAATTCAATTCAATATTAGTGTCGATGTTGCAAAGTTAGTGTCATCATCCAGCTCAATTCAGTTCAAATGTTGTTCTCATCCAAAAGTGTCAGTGTGGTTAAACAAGATGTAGAGAATTGTTGGGTCCATAACAATAACCCATAACCAATGGCTTGCCTTCAGAATATGCACTGGATTTGATTATATATTGATCATATTTCCCAACCATTGATGAAGTATGTTCAATTTGTAGGGGAGTGAATCTGCATTTAAAATAATAAACAAAATTACAAGCATAGATAAATAGAAAAGAACAAAGATACAAATAAGTATAGTGCTTTATGTTTTCAGGTAAATCTAACTGTATTCAGGTACAGACATTGAACAATCAAATGTAAAATAACACGACATAGTCTATATAAATAAAATATAATAAATATAATTAATAATACAATTTAGCTTTGTTAAAGGCCCACTGAAGTGCCTTAGAAAGCACAGCATGATGTGTTGACGTGATTTCCACCTAAACTGGAAGCTAAGGTGGGACATTGAATGGCTCCTCCCCCTTTTCGAATAGCCAATAGTGTTTAGTTTACCTCACAGACTGCAATTCGTACTGGACAGCACCATGGAAGCGAATCCGAGTGCTGATGATACGGTGATAACCGTATCAACCGTATGATATTTCAGAACCTTTAGGCTAACATATTCATACTAAAAGCTAAAAAAGCATACATTTTGATTTCAGGGGGCCTTTAAAGCTACATAAGTGGTTTTCTCTTTTGTTGTTTGATTATCATTGGTGGTGACACAGACTGCAGCAGGAATAATATGCTGCTGTCTCTTTAACACGAATGCACAGATTCAAAATAATGATACACATCCGTTTTCTTGTTTACAACACATAACCGTCTGTGTTTAAGTGGATACTCGCCGAGACGGGCATTTTGACTTATTTTTGCATGCACGTGGCAATGAATAAAAGGCAATGAATTCGATGTTCACGTGCTGTTTGCGCAGCTCTGTACGCGCACACAGAAAACAGCATGCTTGTTCCAGTCTTCCTGTGCTTGATGTTTAAACTGACAGGACTTCAAAACACATGCAAATGATAAACTTTCAGTCTATGATGATTAAAGGGATACTTCAGGATTTAGCATTTAGCTTTTATTAGTAGGAAACCTGTAGTATTTTCAAATTACCGTGCTTTCCACCCTCATATCCCCCGGAGACGAGAGATTTATGTATTTTTTGTCTGGAAAAAATCCGCCAATGACGCAAAAATCGTCATTTTGCGTCATCGGAGGATTTTTTGGCCAGAGGCTAAAGACTACAGCCAGTAAAAGGAGCTGTCCCGCATGTTTTCAACCCGCCCATAGAGGGTGGGATCTCACTCACAGAATGTACACAGTGTCAGACATCTTTTTTTGGAAGCTAAGCTAGCAGGCTCTTGTTCTGTGGAGAAAGCTGAGTAACTTAGGAGGAAGCTGAGTAGTAGGGGTTACCATACATCCTCTTTTTCCCGGACATGTCCGGCCGTCGAGATCATACAAAATGTCTGTAATTCAGCTTTTGCTTTCTGCAGTCGCCATTCATTGTTTATATGCGCACCTTTTGTTTCAATCTAACTGAATTCATTACGATTGGTGAATCTGAATGTAGTGTTTACATGAGCGCTAAACAAGTGATCGGTTGATGTGCGTTTTAACATTGCTAAGAAAATTCCAGCTCCTCCGTGAGAGATACGAGACCGGTGCGTCTCACAGGTGTCTCTCATCGGTAATCACGCCACCGGCCTCGCGCCGGTCTCCCGCGGCCCTCAGTCTCGTCCTGCTCGCCACAGTAAACATAATGAATGGCGAATCCCGGACATTTTGGGCGATTTCGAAATCCCGGGCAGACTCACCACGGAGACTCACTAGTAGCCTAGACTTGTTGTTTAACAAGCGCTGTTACCAGTAGGCGTGGTGAAGTATCCCTTTAACTTTGCAACTGATCCACGATCAACTAGGCTATAACTACTATATTTGACATCGTACATCGCAATATCGATGCTAAAACGATATTTTGTGCAGCTCTAATAGTAAGTATACTAAATACATATATAATACTAATTTGTAATTCTGGAGAGCTTTTATAATAATAATTATTATTATGATAATAATTTGTCGTCAAATTATATAGCAACCACTGTATATATTGAGTATGTCTAGTCAGATTACAGCAGTATAGTGTGCACTTGTTTTACTTTGACCACAAACTCATCTATAACTATGGAAGCCTTTTCCAACACAGAATACATATTAAAAAGGTAATTGCAGTTTTTTCTCTCACAATTCTGACTTCTTTTCTTGCAATTGCTAGTTTACATCTCGCACTTCTGACGTTTTTTTTTTCTCTCACAATTGTAATTCTGACTTCTTGTTCTTTTCTTTTCTTTTCTTTTTAAAGTGACAAAAAATTACTTTTTTTTTTTCTCAGAATTGCAAGTTATAAAGTTAGAATAGTGAGATATTAACTTACAATTCTGAGAAAAAAAAGATGGTATTTTTTCCCACTGACTTTAAAGGGTTAGTTCACCCAAAAATGAAAATTAAGTCATTAATTACTCACCCCCATGCTGTACCAACCCCGTAAGGCCTTCGTTCATCTTCGGAATACAAATGAAGATATTTTTGATTAAATGTGACAGCTGGATCACTCCTCCATAGGCTGCCTAAGGGATTGAAACCTGACGGCCCAGAAAGTCAATGAAGAAAATGTTTAAATATTCCATGTCACAACAGTGGCTCAACTATAAATTTATCAAGCGACGAGAATACTTTTTGTGCGGAAATAAAACAAAAATAACGACTTTATTCGACTATTCCTTTTCTTCCTTGTAGGCCTGAAACGAGACTTCAAGAGATTTCCACGACGCATGCGCGAGAATTGCGATCTCCTTCAACTACTTCAGTTAAGTTCTCACGCGTGCGTCGTGGAAATCTCTTGAAGTCTCGTTTCAGGCCTACAAGGAAGAAAAGGAATAGTCGAATAAAGTCGTTATTTTTGTTTGTTTTTTCGCACAAAAAGTATTCTCGTCGCTTGATAAATTTATAGTTGAGCCACTGTTGTGACATGGAATATTTAAACATTTTCTTCATTGACTTTCTGGGCCGTCAGGTTTCAATCCCTTAGGCAGCCTATGGAGGAGTGATCCAGCTGTCACATTTAATCAAAAATATCTTCATTTGTGTTCCGAAGACGAACGAAGGTCTTACGGGGTTGGTACAGCATGGGGGTGAGTAATTAATGACTTAATTTTCATTTTTGGGTGAACTAACCCTTTAAAAAGAAAAGAAGTCATAATTGTGAGAAAAAACGTCAGAATAGAGAGATAAAAAGTCGCAATTATCTTGTTTTATTCTGTGGCAGAAATAAGCTTCCATATATATAACACTAAACAACATCTCACTAGACGAATGTATTGGACTTTGCAATCATCCGTTCTGAAGGGAAATGTACCGCTTTTGGTCTCCTGGCTAAACTGACTAGGACTCATGCTCCCTTCTGATATGATTCATCTGCCTCAGCACCATCAATCTGCCGTCCTATCCTGAGAGCTGCTCAACACCTTCCCATCAGGCTCATAAGATATGGTCCTGTTGCCATCATAGATCAAACATCACATAGCAGTGATGGTCTTCAATCACAAGCCATCCACTAGATAGAGAGTCCCTTCACATGACCGTGTACAGGCACCGTACATCCTGGAAGAGCCCATGTGTCAAGCAGAAAGGATATAGACACAGCACATCAAAATGGCTGTTAGGAAATACAAATGAAAATGAAAACATTATCACAACACACAGACGCTTTGACGATGATGCGTTTCCCCCCCAAAATTGAGGAGGGCCTTCAAAGCAAAACACATAAACGCTCACAGCTTAGCTTTCGTATCTCCCCTTTAAATGAAAAATGTTCTAAAGGGAGTTTATGCACTTTAATTTAAGTTCCCATAAGAATTATACCAGCCATTGCATGGCTAAACATAGCTCTATTACTCAGAGTGTTCCTTCTGCAGAAATGATAATGGATAATTGAAACCTAAAGCTCGTGAAATAATCATCATTATGAGCAGAAGACGGCTGTTCGCCTTTACATCTTTTAGAACTCGCCTGCAACGAGCTCACAATAGGAAGGATCCTCGTAAAGTGAAAACGGACTCGAGCCAAATGCATACGAAATGCATATGATTTTTGCCATACCTTTTCAGATTGTAAAAGATTTTTCATTGTAAAGCAAAAGACTTAAACTGTGTGTAGACTGTGGTTGCACTACTTCAGACTGAATCTGACAGAGTCAGCTGCTATGACATCAAAGTGGTTTGTAGTTAATTTGTTATATATTATAGTACCTTACCATATAAAGTGTAAATGGTTTAAAGTTACATTATATGTCATTTTAATGTAAAATACTATAAAATTTATGATTTTAGGAAGTAAAAACCATAAAATTTAGAGTGAAATCCCAGAAGTCCCAGCATCTCACATATATTTTGTAGTTTCTTCTCTTTTTTTATTGTACATAAAGGTGTTTTATGTTGCATTTTCTGTTATTTGTAGTTATTGTTTTCTTGCATAATACAGTTTTAAGTTGTAAAACATACAGGCATTCCATAATACCGCAAACATTGTTGCAATTTCTGGGAACCACAGCTGCCAGTTTGTTTGTTTTTTACAGTAAATATTATAGATATTTTTTTCTGTGTGGAAATCAATAATGTCAGATTCACGAGTAAATAATGTCAGAATGTTCTACTAACTGGTGCACTTGTTTCTTTTTATACAATTGTTTAAATGTAGGAGTGCATTAGCATTGCTGTTCATAGTGTACTTTAAGTACCGATACCACAATGGAACCGATACTCCACTAGCACCCAGTGTTAGGCATCTTGTAAGGCATTACAAGCAGCATGAGTTCCTTTTTCACAAGTAACAAGTGAAGTAACGCATTACATGTAAATTTACAACAATATACTTTTTTAAAATAAGTAACTCAAGTTACTTTGTTTTCCCATTTATTGACTGACAGCTCTCCTGTCCCCATGTTGAGAGAAATCGGGAGTAAAGGTGCAGAGGCGTTGTGTGTAAACATGATGGCTATTGTAGTTCTAGACTAAGTGCCCTATTTTAACGATCTAAGCACATGGTCTAAAGTGCATGGCACAAGTGCACTTAGAGCGTGTTCGAATCCACTTTTGCTAGTTTAACGACGGGAAAAATGGTCGGTGCGCCCTGCACATGGTCTAAAAGGGTTGTCCCTATTCTCTTAATGAGTAATGGGTGTGTTTTGGGCGTAACGTGAAATAAACCAATCAGAGTCTCATTTCCTATTCCTTTTAAAAGCCAGTTGCGCACACTATTTACATGGCGGAATTTGCAAGCGGAAAAACTGAACGTTTCTCTAGCATGGAAACGGATCTGCTCGTGATCGAGGTTAAAGTGTGCAAGCAGACCGTCTACGGGACAAAGTGTACAAAAAAAATACGGCGCCATTGACTTTAGACCAAGTTCGATTTGGTCAATGGCGCAATATTTTTTTTGTACACTTTGTCAGCGCATTGATGGACAATTTCAGTGCATCAATGCGCCTGAATACATCTCGTTTTCAGACCAGCCCATCCATCTATCTATCTATCTATCTATCTATCTATCTATCTATCTATCTATCTATCTATCTATCTATCTATCTATCTATCTATCTATCTATCTATCTATCTATCTATCTATCTCAGCCCGTTCTCATCCTTTGGCGTCATATAGGTGACGCTATATGACAAAACGTCGAAATACTACGCACATGGCACCCTTTAGCGTGAATATAACACGCGAACCCAAGGCGTCATAAAGTTGACTGGCATCCTTTAGCGTGAATATGAGACGCAGACCCTACAACACACCTAAACCTACCCATCACTTCGCGTGTTATATTCACGCTAAAGGGTGCCATGTGCGTAGTATTTCGACGTTTTGTCAGGCGTCACTTATATGACGCCAAAGGATGAGAATGCGTTGTCTATCTCACTTGCACAAAAACTGATTCAGTACACCTTAAAATGTATCACACAATCTGACAAGCAGCAATCATAAAGGACAACAGAAAGCGCACAGCCAGCTTTTAACTCCATAACTAAAATAATAATATTAAACCA
This sequence comes from Tiaroga cobitis, assembly GCA_030578255.1. Taxonomy (NCBI): domain Eukaryota; kingdom Metazoa; phylum Chordata; class Actinopteri; order Cypriniformes; family Leuciscidae; genus Tiaroga; species Tiaroga cobitis. The sequence continues at coordinate 33,672,914 of CM060610.1, forward strand.
GTGGATCGATGTCCACTCGTTTCATCTGAAAAACGGCGTTGGTGTGATGCCAAATGGACACTGAGCCAAACAAGACATTTCCTTTATTTATCGTGTTGTCTTTTGAAGGTGAGGGTGGAAAATCTGTCTCAAAATAACACAAAGCCTAACACATATCTCTTTCTTCGTCTCTTGTGAGGCTCAGCTAATTTTAAAAGACTCATTAGCCAATACTGTCTACACCGAGTGCATCCATCAGACAATGAACCCTGCAATAAATCACTCGGATTTCTGCCCTCGCAGGCTGAGTAAGGGGCAGTCGAGGGCACCACTAAAACCCGTCGAGCTGCTGCAGTGGGAAGGGCCCGATGTCAGGAATGAGGGACCACACCACTGCCAAACGCAGACAGCCAACAGCAGGACAGATGCTGCGGCACCAACCTGGCATGTTCGTAAGACCCTCTATCCAGCCAGTACACATCTCAGTCTTTCATCATCATATATGATTACAACAGCACAGAGTTGAAGTGCAGGGAGTACACAACACTACCGAATCACAGACAAACCAATCAGCAAGCATGATCAGGACGGGGAGCGAAGCTGGTGCCAAGACCCTGGTGAGAGGATGCAGCATCTGTGTAATTGGATGGGAAAGATCAGAGACAAAGGCATTCAGAACATCCACCTAGAGCAAGCGCCTTGGGACAGAGATGAGATTTGTTTCACTGCAAAGAACTGTACAAAATATTCTAAAGAACGGTGACGTCAATGGGACGAACAGGTTTACTAGAAACAAAAGCAAGGGAAACATGCTGCTTTGTGGAACGGCTTGAGAAGTTTTCTGTGTTTATTACCTGAGGGCCATGTGACCTGATTGTCGATTGAAGTTGATGGTAAAAACTAAGCTTTTGATATACTTGACTGCAGAATTTTGAATAAAATCAGGGGCTGTCAAGCTCCAAAAAGAACAAAAAGCACCATAAAAAAAGTTTTCTGGAGTAATACAACTTTCAGAAGAAGAAAACACCTTTATTTTTTACTTTTACTTCATTGTCCTTAAAGGTAATTTTACACAAACAACAAATATGCATTACAATCATCCATTTAAAAACATGATCTCCTCAGGAATAAAAAAAGTTCCATTTGATTTACATAAATGAAGTTTTTCAATTCAGACCTGAATTGAAGTAGTTATTCACTGAACATCTCCCCCTCCGCCATACTGTAGCTCTCATTATCTTGCACTTCCACATATTCAAACTTGCCATGTCATGATCAGTCACATGACACGCAAGAGCAAATACCATCCAACATCAATGGTGTGATATCTGACGTGCATATTTGTATATACAGTATGAAAATGTGAATGAGATTTTAGTACTGCAACTGAATCGAAGATTATCAGTAGATAACAGCTTTAATCTCAGTCTGTTCCAAACAAAAAGCTACAGTATGGCTTCAGGTGACTGGGAATAGACTTTCATGGTGCATTCTGGTCCTTTATGGAGCTTGACAGCCAGTAATCTGGATACTTTTAACAAATGGAAAAGGTTGAACAGTCTGGTAAATATCTCCTTGTGTGTTCCAAGAAAGTCACACACAACATGGAATGCCATGAGAGTGAGTAAATGATAACAGAATGTTAATTTTTGTAATTATATTAACACCTATATACTTAAATAAATAAAAAACGGACAACTGACTACTATTGTATGCAAACTGCATTCAATATTTTTTACATCAACACACGCACACACACACAAGCAATGTTCCCTCTAATTTTTTTTCTTGCTGAGCAAAACTTTTTTCTATTGGGCGGACATTTTTCGCCACCTGAGCAAAAATATTCTTTATACCTGACCTGTACAGCATACGTAGAAACACAATGGTTTCAACATTCAGTTGTACATTTTAACTTGAATGTTCCATTTCTATTTTATTTGACCCTTGATGTAACTTATTGGTAAATCATATTTTCGAAAAACAAGCTTCTTAACAAATTAAGAAGTCACTAAATGAAGCACATTTTAGGCTACCTGATATTTGTTTTACAGTGCTGTTAACTGTACAGTCTTTACCAAGAAATCCTATGAAAAATAATTTACAACATCTTCTGCAGGACAGTTCAATTCTTTACAATAATAGAATATAGTATGAAAGAAAAGTAAGCTGTTACACTGAGATGGTTTGGGGAAAACCATAAGGTGTTTTTGTACAGTCAATTAATTGTGTACAGGAAGCATTAAACCATCAAAGGTAAATGATTGTTTATTGCTTATGAATTTCCAATATTTTCTTTAGCAGGGGGTTTCAAACTTTTTAATGGCAAGGAGCCCTAAACAATATCCTTGTGAGATTCTTTACTTAGGCTTAAGTAAGTTTAAATGCTTCAATTTATTTACATATTATATTATTATAATATGAAAACAAACTGAAGCATTCAAATAGATCTAATAGCTAAATATTTTCAAGAAAAGTGAATGTGAACTCTAATCTAACCATCCATGAAACTCCCGCACACACAAAAACATCTATTTATTTTAAACTAATGATGTATTTTGAATTTGCACGCTGGTGGGTGTGTAATTGTTACCGTTCTGTGTCCATCAACCGTTATTTACACCACTTTAATCAAACCACTCTTCGTTAAAACATTATGATGTGATTTTATTTCACATGTATATGCGTTTCTCGTTGCCTCTCGTATTGAGCTATTTGGTCCGCACACACGACTCACTCCCAATCACACGCGCTCACATCGTTCTCTTTCTATGAAACCTGTAAACTGCGTTCACCAGTTTTCACTCTATAGCGGTTGACCAGAGCACTGCAATTATTTCTCACTTAAACTACAATCAAATTGATTTCCCCACACATTTCGCGTCAGTCCTCTGCATGGCATTTTATTCTTTTCTGCGCGGCCGCCGCTTCAGAAGTGCGAGGCGGAGGCATCAGAAGTGCGCGGTCGTGCACGCGCGCAGCTTAGAGGGAACATTGCACACAAGCCTTACTTGGTAGGGCCAAGCACTCAATCATTGCATCCAATACCATTTAAAAAATTCTATGATCAAGGCATGTCACAAATTGGCTCACATTTGATCAAATTGGACAATTCCACTACTGCGTCCTCCCATTTTTGACCCCCATATTTATCCCAGTCAAAAGCTCTCCATCCGTCTCACGTACATGTGAAACAATTTCAAAAGGCAGACCCTGGAGGCATCAGTCCTGTCTGGTAATTGGGTCCCTTGTCACCCATTGAATGCAATAACAACATTCTTGGGCTCAGCCTTAATCTAAATGACATCGGTGTCCTAGTTTGCTTCCTGAGTGTTATATTCCTCAGAAAGGTTACGACAGAGTTGCAGTCTATTAGAGGCATTTCATCCAGGAGAGTCGATAAGCTCAGAAAACGTGGAAAAAATAACCATATGAAATTAAACCACTATCAATGATCACAGAAGGGAAAATGTGCAAATGATGTTTCAGCTGCAGTTTAATTACTAGTTTCTTTCTTCTTTTCTATATCCTCCCCCCCCCCCCCCCCTTTTTGTCTAGGTAAATAACATATGTATTGTTTGAAGTAAATGACCAATAATGGATGGTTATTGACAAAGAATTGACGATTTGACTTGACAACAGAATTTTCACAAATCGATTCGATTTCGAATCACAAGCTCTTGATTTTATTCTATTCAATTTCGATGTATAGCCTACAGGTACAGTACATGTCAGTTTATCTCAATCCTCAATCAACATCCTCAACTAATGCTGTAATCTCTGGCAGTTGGTACAATACTATAATATTAAAGGTTAAAATTAACAACAGAGTCAAAATTTATTTGCTAATGTATTTATTTTTAGATATAATATTTTTTTCTACCTAACCCTGACACTTATTGAATTTCTTTCCTGAGGTAAGGTTACATGACATTTATTGACTGGTGAAAACACTGATTAAGGGATGTAGGAGACATAATTGGTTTCAATATGTTGTACTGTTTCTTTCAGCATACCTTGATGCTCATTCATGCTCATTTTGTGCAATAGCCTAACACGTAGCAAAGAGAAAAAGATACCCTGATCACATGCAACACAAAGAGCGTAACAACTGTATTTATTGTTGGAATTCCGTGATAAAATTGACAGAATTTGGAAAATGAGACTTTGTTTCATATGAAAAGTAACAATGTACATAGCTTAATGTGATTATTGAATGGGATATGCCCACTACAAATGATGTTTATTTGCAGAAAAACAGCACAGATTAAAAGATTGACTTGGAAGTTAAGAATCGATATTGGTTCATGAAAAAGATGAACCCGTTCTAATAAATATGCATTCTCTCAGACGGGTGTACCTTCAGGAACTCAGAAATGCCTCAAGCAGTTTCTTGTAAATCCCAGGGTTCAATCTGACACTGAACAGAGCTGATAAATGTCATGACCCAATCTTAACTCAAACTTCCTCAGGACCAGAATACTTCAAACAAACTTTAATTCTAGGTATTCTTCCATGATAAATTATCTGCAGTTGAATGGAAACTGATTCAATTTAACAATGACTTGTGAAGCAAAAAAGAAAAGAACCAAACTTCAAGCTTAGTAACAATGATCAAATATTCTCACAGCTGGACCTATTAGCTGCAGACACAGTGTGCTCTGATAAGGTTGATGAAATCACATCAAGCCATAAAGTCATTTGTCATGGACATGATCTTAAGGCCAATTCACACTGCACTGACAGACACCGACCAATCACCAGTTTATAGCACGTCACTTCTCAGACATCCCACGGCCAATTGGTTTTTAACAAGCTCCCCCAACACATATGATTCTTGTCTCAACTCCAGTTCAATCTGATTGGTCTTTTAATTGAATACTGCCATTGACTTTAAAACATGCAATGGTCATGATGCCAGATGCTGAAAAAAAGGAAACATGATGCCACAGCCTGTGAGCGCACCTCCTTAAACTCCAAATAAGTGGTGCATCAAAGCTGGAAAGAACATTTAAATCACAAAAAAACTAAATCATTAAAATTCATTTAGCTCACCATTCCACTAAACCTCCTAAATCCTTGAAAAACGATATTTCTATATTTTCAAATGGTAATAGCAATACATTCTGCACACAGTCTGAAGGATTATGTGTAACCAAGCATTTTTGGTTGAGTAGTTTACCAGCTTATTACAGAGCAGGTAGGCGGGAACCTTAGCAGAACAGGACAACAAAACCTATTCAACTTTCGGATACCTGTATATAAATCTTGGCACTAGAGGAAAAGAAGGAATGCATTAAATAGTTTGAAAAATTGACAGACAATGACAATGTCTTCAATGACAGACACTTTGCTTTCCTCCTCTGCTCACACCCCAGGTCCATGCATTTGAAGTACATCAAATTGAGGTCAAAAAAGGCCTTGAGCAAATAAAATGATGCCTATTGATTTCAAACCAACAGCAACTTGTTACACTTGAGGGGACATTCACGTAAAACCATTGTGGCAAATGTGACTTTATATGTGCGAGCCAATTATATTTTGAGTATCCTTGTGAGAGGTTCAGGACTGGTAGACATATATAAATAAAGTATATGGTCACTGGACAGCGGCCACGATCAATAGAATCAATTCAAAGCGTGTGACGTGATCGTCATGCAATACCTTCACAACTTCTTCAACTATCTTACCAACTATCTTTAGAGACTTACAACAGATTCCAGAACTTTCAGGTAGTCTGGAAATAACAAGAACATTTCTATAATGTAATACTATAATGAAATTCAAACACATTTTGCATGTGTATTTTTTAACAGAATACATTGTCTATATATGTTTTTGAAAGAAAGCTCAAATGCTCACTAAGGCTGCTACAGTAAAAACAGTAATATTGTGAAATATTATTACAATTTAAAATTGGAATTTATTCCTGTGATGGCCAAGCTGTATTTTCAGCATCATTACTCCAGTCTTCAGTGTCACATGATCCTTCAGAAATCATTGTAATATGCTGATTTGGTGCTCAAGCATAAATCCGAGCCTTTGACGCTTCGCATCATGGCAGGATTACAACTTCGGATGTGCATTATTTTTTTTACTAATAATTCAATGGCCCATCACCAATTATTCCTTAATTAAAGGTGCTATATGTAACTTTTCTTCCAAAATGAATCATTTTTTATTGCCTGTGTGTGAAGGGGTTGTAATCACACATTACAATGATCCACTTGTCGGGTTTTGCTATTACCTCTAAAGGCCAGTATTCCTATTTCTATGTGAAGTCTCCGGGTCGGATTTTCTGCGAAATCAGATCGGATGTGACGTGCATGCGCGCTCCCGAGCCACTCTCCTTTTTATCTACAGTCTATGCACTGCAGCTGACGACATTGGAGTCTGATAACACCAAAAAACTCCTGCCTCCAGCACAACACAGACTCCAACACAAACTCCACATAAATATAAAAAACAAAACAAAACAAAAATGTATCTGCTGAAGCTCGTCAGGCCAAAGGTGAATCGGATCGACTTAGGACGAAAACACGGATCAACATCGGCAGAGCGTTTGAATTATAGAGAGACCTTCGCTATTTTTATTTGTGATAAATTACAAGTTTTCAGATATGCTGAAATAATGGAAAACTGTAATGAAATAGCAAGGTAAACTACAGCATATATGACAGATGAAATTAATACAAAAGACTGTTCCAGGATAACAAAAAGTAGGCCTAGGTGCTTTAGGATGTAACTTTTATTTTATGTACTATATCTACTGTCTAACGTCACTACTATCATATTGTTTATAATACACATTTCCAGACACGTTCAGTACAGTAATGTTACTTCCTACGATCTTACTGTTGCACTGAAATTGTTCAGTATAATTCACTAACCGTTTTCGTTATCATATTATACATTCACCTATGTTGACATTGCTGATTGTGAAAGATACACGAATAGTTAGTGAAACACCACATAATAATAATAATAATAATAATAATAATAACTTATACTTATATAGCGCCTTTCACGGGACCCAAGGTCGCTTTACATATAGCTACATAAGGAATAAAGAATAAGGAAAAGAATATAATAAAATAAAATAAGTAAATAGTTAAATAATAATAATTAATCAGTCCTGGTTAAATGTCGGCTAAATTCAGTCAATGTAACATTATCATGGTACGAGCATGGAGCATTAGTTCAACTTCAAGCTGATAAAAGTAGCATGTAACGTTGCAGTGGGAGTTTACATGAGTTTCCAGCATGTTGTGTGACGCTTTCTCCGGTGTGTTGAAAGTCTCAGTGTGGCCGGTACCATGAGTGCTCGCTCTTGTGTTCGAGCACGCGCAAGAGCACGAGCGCTCTTGTAAAAATTGGTTGCAATCTGAAACGTCACCGATAGAGGCCACTAAAAAATACATATAGCACATTTAATGCTAACATTCATGTTAACTAACTATTGTAAATAGTTACATATGTCATCATCAAATCAGTTGAGAAAAGTGTATTGTACATATGGAATAATAACGCATAGTTAAACAAAATTAATGATAATTATAGACGTTTTGCTGTAAAACTTGTTTTGGACTAATGGAATGTCTTTGTTATGTGACTGTGAAGGTTTTTACATTGCAAATCAGTATTAAATTTGTTGTCACTCAACATGCCCAAATTGATTCAGATTTACACTCAGCAAAAGGAAGATAGATCTTCAATTCTAGACTCTACCCAACCCTGGGATGCAAGAACCAGTGTTGATGGATGCCTGTATGTTTGTCAGAAAACACCAGAGCAGAAAACACCCTCCTCATTGCTTCAAGGTCACGAGGCTGTAGAAAGCAGATGGATGTTCTCCGCTCCTTACGTTTTCGTAATGTGACTGATTCAATCATGTTCCTTCTCAAGCCTCTGCAGACTTTCCGTGGCAGAGCTGCTCTTATCTTTACACACGGCCACAAAAGTCTCTTTCACTGAGGCTGCTGGTTTAGAGGTGAGCGTCTGTAAGCATTATCTCTGTTCTAAATGTAGGTAAAGCTGAGGTCAGGCTTCCGGTATATGGAGGAAATAATCTTCAAACAGGAATATCAGCAGTGCTCTCCCACTCTTCCATGAGAGCTGTAATGTGAAAGCCCTCTAGAGCTTCATCTAAAGAAATCCACAAAACAAACATTTCCGCCATCATTTCATGTCGTGACAAAACCCATTCGTTTTTGTTTTCAGTAGAAGTGCAACTTTTTGTAAAAACATCATTCCATATACACATATACTGTATTACAGTTCATACTGACCACATCTAACCAGTTCTAAACACCGAACAATTATCATAAAAGTTAGCCTTGCAAGCCAGACCTACATCAAGATGTTAGGTCTGGGAACTCACAATTGGCATACCTCAATCCGAGGGGCGGGATAAACGGTTGTCTTTCAATATCCCTCTGCACGCCATAGGATAGCGCTAACCAACCAGAGCAACGAATGGCTGTGGCTGAGTGAGTCCCATGCGTTTTCCCACCAGCGGAGCTATTGATATATTAAATTTCTGCCGTATCCGGTCGTCAAAACTCCGAACACATCTTCCTTTTTTAAGAATGACTTAAGTGACGTTCTCTTAACTCCAAGTCATCCAGAGTCGTGGTCAAAGCCGATTCGAAAGACCGATGTTCGCCAGCAGCATCTTGTTTGTTTTCAAGTAGCAGGGAATCAATCACCTATGGAAATCACGGCGCAGAACCGTCACAACTCTGCCGTCATTGTGGTAAGCCCACCCACCAACTCTATACACGATGTGATTGGCCTGACCAGAGTTTGGTTTTTCCACTTCGAAAGCCAACGGAGAGTTGCTAGACCACACTGGCTGCAAAATAATTGTTGCTGCCGCTAGGGTTCGTCTAGATTTCTAGGCTACATAAAAGTAGCATGCTGTATTAAAAATGTTCTGAATCCATGTACAATAAAACAATAATGTCTTTATTTTTTGCAGTGTATGGTGTTTTTGTCCTCTTTACTGACGTGTTCACTATGAATGTTGCATGGGAATGGCTCTGAGAGGCTCTTTAAAACGTTCTGCTCTTAAGTTTCACTGAAAAAATAAAAGCATATGGGTTTCAGTGACACAACTGTGAGTAAATAATGAAAGAATGTTCATTTTTGGCTGATTCTTAAATCCTTACTATATTATCGTGGTGCTGAAAAATAAATAACGTATGAAAATGTAACGGCATTACAGGGAAGAGCATTCGTTTTCTCCAGCGATCGACGGTGAGTCTGCACTTTGTTACGCATCACGTATGAAAGATTTCGTTTTAATAGAGACATCTAGGTTCTTGCAAGCTTGCGCGTGGGTGTAATAGCATCTGTTTGATGGGGTAACGCTGCTCTCCCTAGAGCCCCAACAAGAAGCCTCACTCGCCGCAAAGTGCTGCGCTAACTGTCATTTAGCATCAAAGCACAAGAGCTTCTGCTTGCACCATGAAAGCACTGCCTCTCAGACATAATATTACATTTCCTTGCGGCTGGATGAAGCCCTGTTTTCCATGACGATGTGGTGAGAAGGATCTCTTTCAGAAACAGCCATTGAAAAGCAAAATCTCTTGATTGAAGCTAGCGGGCATGGTTTCCTTCCCATCTGTGACTGACACTGAACCAGAACAGGATCCCGGAGAACAGGGGCACATGAACACCTGTTTGCCTTCACCCATCATGTTTTATGTAGGAGCCTGATGCATTATTCATGTGCTGGAAGGAGAGGCGGGACTTCCAGGTACATATGCTGAGGGTTATAAATGTCCAGCCGTAAAAAAAAATGTGTTGCCCTTTTTTCACTTGAGACGCAGAAGAGAGGGTAGGCCTTGGGTAGCTCTTTCAGGGGCGTTTCTCATCCACAGCTCAATCGTGAATAATGAGGTGTTGGACATCTCATCACACCTCAGCGCAACAGCAGATGCTGAGTCTAAACTTAAATGAGTCTGGGGAGCATAGCTCAAACCATCACAGCATCTACAAGATGAAATACATCACATTATTAAAAGCTAGCTGGCAGGGCAAGATTACCGACTGCGCTCCAGGGCCCTAGACTTACATGGACCCCAAATGGCAAGACATTCCCCATCCTGTTTGTTTCATATCTGAATCTAGACCCCAATTTGGAACGAAGAGTTCCAATCACAGGGTGCCAACGGAAGAAAACAGGGGCCCCTGAACATCCATTGTTGTTTCATGATCACATATGAATCAGGTGGCCCTTTTAACCCTCTGAGGTCGGCGCTGGCGCGATAGTCTCGCTTTTTTCTTATCAGTGCAAAAGAAACTCAAAATACTCTGTTGATTTTGATCTTACATATTAAGTGTTGTACATCATTAGATCCTGATAAGTGTCTATTTTTTTTGTGGATACTCACAATAAAAACAAAGTGTTGTGCTTTTCGCCAAATAAAGAAAAACAAACATGATGCGCGTTCTGCCTTCTCTCTGTCAGTGAAGTCCATTCTGAAACGCGTCCTAAGATTATTTTTAATTCCGCGAATACTTGTCATACAGGCACGAGTGTTTTTCCATAATGAAGCTTGAACTTTCTTCTTTTAAATGAATTAATTTATATATAAAAAAAACAATATTCTCAGTTTATGTAATCTGTATGAAAAGAGAGAGATGTCAGTATTTTTCTTTCCAGCTCATTATACCTAATTACGCGTAATGTGCCACGCCCACGGAGAGCGCGCGCTATTCAAACGCAAATGATCTTAGACAAGCCGTTCAAACATGCCAACGCCCACCAGCTGGATTATAAAACACATCATGTTTAGTAAGTATCTTGTACAGCTGTGTACACAGCGTATCCTTTCGCTGTGAGGAATATCTAACCCTGGAAAATGTACCAGAAGTGCTGGTAGTTTCATTTCGAGGAGCAACGGATCCAGCTGATGTAGTAAGTCATTTATTCTAGTGCTTTGTTCTAATTGTGATATTGAATAGTGTCGGAATGTAAACCGCAAAAAGACTGTTTAAATATGAATTGCGTGTCTGTGTGTAGGCTAAATGATGAGTGAACGGCATAGGCGCGTGCGCTTTGTTTACTACAGTTATACAGCGCGTGCCTTGTTCATTCACTCTCGCACCTACATTAGTAAACGTTATGTTTACATGAACACATACAAACTATATTGCTATAGCCTACTAAGATGAGTAAAAATAGACTGAAATATGTTGAAATAAAATGTCTGTATAAGCAACAAGCTGCAAATTCACATGTATATACTAATATATCATACACAATATATTACAGACTAAATATGAATGTTTAGACACGATTTTGTGATTAGTTTTGGATAGATTATAAAGTTTTGACTGTAAAAAAAGACTACTGTCACATTAAATAGGTACGCTTTTGTTCACCAATTTCTGCTCATAGTTAAATGTACTATAGTATGATGTTTTGTCAAAAATAAAGTAGGTATATTGAATTATCAACTAAGATGTTATTATAGTGTTTGTTCCAATATTCATGAATCCTTACCTTTTTTTAATACGTATGATAAAATGTATACTTTTTACAAAGAAATACACTTGAAATATTGTTAAAATTGTAATTGTTGTTGTTATTGTAACCTATTTGTAATTGGTTACAATTTCTAATTGTAAAATATGTATAGGCTATATAGATCATTTCTTTTGTCCTTGCATTCTTTGGGATCCTGTGACACACCTGTGTGAAAGGGCTAATTAATATGCAGCTCATTATGCGGCACATTATCCGGCCTTTGTCTTCTCAGGTGTGAACACGCCTCCACACATATTGCCTTTCCAAACCAAAGGTCTCTAATAAAATTTAAATCAGTGTATGTGTTTGTGTAAATGATTAGGCAGGATGATTTTCAGATCATTTTGAAGCAAAAATTCTAGGCAACAACACTCATTAGTCAAAAGTCTTGTGGACACATATTTAGTATGTGTTTTGTGGCCTTATTTCAGACACTTTAAGTTTTAGTTTTTTCAATAACCATGCATAAGCAATATTCTCTCAAAAATACAAACATGTTTCATAATTGTTGCTGAGAAATTCCGGTAGCCCCGTTTGTGCTATATTGAGTGAATTTACACCTTTGCCATTAACATGTTTATAAATAACTGAAAAAAGCACAAATGTCAGAGCATGTCAGAACACCTCAAGGACCCCAAAAACCCTTAGACCTCAGAGGGTTAAACTACAAACCATCAACCAACCATCATGAGCTTGACGGTCCTCTGTGCTTCCACATAACATCAAGAACAAGTTTTACAGTGCGTTTACAGCACGCTTCACAATGTACTAAGGTTTACGTCTAGCGTAAACTTATGAACCTGCTTTTGACAATTGGCAAGAAGTGATGGTACAGTATATAGTTTAAAAAGTTTACAACATTTTTATTTTTCACACACGCCTATTGTTTTGCACCAGAACACATTGATTATCAACTAGGGTCGCATTGATTACCCTCATGTTCGCTCTGCATGGATTTTGAAGCGTCAACATTGAGGGTTTCATCCACTTGCATTTTATGGACTCACAGAGACAGCTTATTTTTCAAAAAATCTCTGTTTGTATTTCACAGAAGAAAGAAAGAAAGCCATACACATATGGGACTAAATGATGAGATAATTATAATTTGTTCTTCCAGTTTTGGAAGGAGTATCCATTTAATATCCAGTGTTGATAACATAACACTTAACCAGCTCTCCTACTCTATTACTGAGTCCCAGAGTATGATAAAAAAAAAAAAAAAAGTTTTTACTGATTATTGTTAGAAAATGTTTTTTAAATTTAACTAATTAAACTTAATAACCCTTACATGTGGTTAATGGACTGTTGGGAGGGTTCCCATTTTATTTCGAATTTGTTATATAGAGACAAAGCAGGTAAACACACGCTTGAGGACATTACTGAAGTATCTTTAATTTATTTTTCATCTGTTTTCTTAAGCTGAGAGTTTATTATTGTGGAATTTGATTTTGTGTAATAACCAGCACTAAAGAAAACAGCATTTTTCGAAGGAAATCGATCAAGCACATTTGGGCTGTCAGCAGGATTACAGCCGGACAATGAGATTCATTGCAAATTGCTCTGAACGATTACAATGCCAACTTAAACTGATTCACTCTCCCTATGTTTCTATGATTTAACTTGTGCGTGTGAGTGTGCGTATGCACAATGCCTCTCAAACTGCTCATAAACAATAAACCGCGACCTTTGCGAGAGGAGGCGAATAACGGATAGAATGTGCTAATTCAATTACGCAAGTTGAGTAATTGCCTCAGTCAGTGTTGTAGATTGAGTCTATAGCTCAAACGTCCTTGGGATAAATTAAAAGCCGGGATAATGATAAAGATGGAAGGGGGAGGAGTTCACTGTAGAACAAAACAATGAATCTAGCATTTCTCCTGGACTGAATCACTCTGTTAGCAAATTTAGCTTATTAGCACACACACACACACACACACACACACACACACACACACACTGTGGCTAAGCACGCAATGCCATGCAGGGTGTCGCAGGAGTATTGTGGTCTTCATAAATAGGTGTTGAGTTGGCTGAAGACGCTGCCCTGGAGGCTGAGGTGTCTGCTGGAGCTTAGCTGAGCGTTTCTCTTGTGTTGCTCGGCTAGCGTGATGAATACGCTGCCGTATTCACCTTCTATTCTTCTCCGACTTCAGCGTAACACAATAGAAGGATTTATGAACACGGACAAAAAAAAAAAAAAAAAAACACAAACAAAAAAAACTGCAGAAAGCTTCTGGCTCAAACAAAACGCTTTAAAACCTGCAGCTGAAATCTAGGTTATGGACTGCATCCACCATTTTTAACCACACACACACACAATGTTCTCATTTTCGCTCTCTCTGCCTGTCTGTCTACCTGATTAATTTAGGCTGTCTGTCTGTTGGACTGAGTCGGATTTGAGATATTAAAGGCTGCTCTTTCTCCCACAAGCGCGCAGGGGCAACGCCACCCGCTAATTAGAATCACCCTCACGCAGGGTTGCACTTTCTCTGGCCACAAACACCACTGGCCCCCGTTCTGCTGTGGAGTGTGCCGGTCTTTGGCATCGAATTGTGTGCCGTTGTGTTTCTGGATGCCAAAAAGAGTAAAGACATCATATGCCCACTTACAATTTGGACCGTTTATGTCGAAAGAGAGGAGGAGGAGCTTTTGACGCGTGGTGTGTGTGTGAGAGAGTGTGTGCATGTGTTTGTGCATGTGTCTGTGAACATGTGTTTGGCAAAAGATGAGACAGTGGTGCAAATACAAGCAGAAGTGATTGCATGCTCTGGGGATCGTGTTCCAGTTTGATCCTGCACTGCATGCTAGTGTCGGCTTGACAGGCGCATTGCTGCCATCTAGATGACATGTTTGGAATAGTGCTATACCAATTTTTGGAAATTTTAAGTATGTAAAGTAGACATAGCATACTGTATACATAAAATACAGATGACGTGCTACATTTGCCACAATGCACACTGCATATCCCAAAAAGCACACTGCACAATGTGTGTGCTCAACTTGATCTTTCCATCTCCCATGTGACAAATGAGCCATTCATAATTACAGTTTTCTCATTACTTGTCTAGATTTCTGAAAATCTGTGGAATTTAAGTTCATTTGTACACAAAATTTAATGAAAATTTAGTTTGAAATGTTAATTGTGGAATAAGTGTGTGTAAAATAGTATGTAGTATACAGTGTATACTGTTAAGAAAGTAGTATTCTAGTATTACATCCTGAATGGAGCCACATTGCAGCAATTTATTTCCCCCGATATTTGTGCAGTTTTCCAGCAAAAAAAAAAACATTAAAATGTTATATATATATATATATATATATATATATATATATATATATATATATATACATATATATATACATATATATATATATATATATATATATATATATATATATATATATATATATATATATATATATATATATATACACACATTTTCTTAATTTTATAAGATTAATATATAAGATTTTCTAAATATATATAAGACCTTTTTTGTTTTTACTACACTGGCCATTTTTTTCTTTAAAAATAAAACGAAACAATTGTGAGACTTAGTGAGGAAATTTTGAAGTGCAGAATTTCATAAAAAAAATAATTATCCATCGTTCCATAACAATAGAGCTTGATTATGCTTCATTAAGTATGGATAATTAAAAGATTAATTAGTCAAGTTTAATTATGGATACAAAAAATATGCACATACAAATACACTCCAAAACCAGCAATTGCCACCTGGCAAGAAAATGTATATTTAATTTCTTATTAATGTGTTATTCCAAGAACACAAACTTTTCACTTATGAATGATCTTGGCTTTAAAATGATGAGTCTACAGGGCTGTGGCACTCGCTGTAACTGCCGTGACCCTACATAGAATTGTCTCGCAAGCTCAAGAGCCCATTTGAGGGAAGAAATTGAATTTGCCTCTATGATTAGAAATGTCAGAGTGATGAAACGGCGCATAACTGCCGGAGGTTAAACATGGGAGACATCATTAAAGAAACAGAAGCCAACTTATTCTTCATTAATGGAGACAGAAAAAGAGAGGGAGAAATGAAAAGAGAGACAGAGTTAGAGGAGAAGGATTTCTACGTATGCTTTGCCATGTTTGAGAGGCTGCTGGGCTAATTTGACATTTGAACATTTACTGCACCTCATTACAACTGCTCACAGCCTATTAATCTGCCGACTGGATAGATGGACCACACATTCCTCACTGTCATTCCTCGATCTCTCACTCACTCAAAAAGACTTTTACAAAAGTAGGACTTTGTCCTGAATCACCATCATTTGTTGTTCCTGGGGCAATATTTCTATTAGCCAGTCACAGCCCTTAACTCCGCCCCTTTTAAATTAGAGGGCGATGATTTGTTTGCATGTTGTTCCAGGAACCACAAAGGATGTAAAGCCACTAACCGATTCTACGTGTTTAAATCTCATTAAGAGATTCCCTATACATTTAACAACACTAAAAAAGACAGAAACTTCTAAATCATTAATAGCACACAAAAAAAAAAAATAAATAATCAAAAACCTGAAAGAGCCACACTGATACTATGGGTGCATCCGAAATAGAATATATTTAAATGTTCCTGTTTCACTATGAAATCAACATAAAGCACTTGTCAAATGGGTCTTTTTAATGGTTGAGACCCTATTACATTCAACCACTTCTTTTATTCGTTCAACCAATCACAGAATTTTGGGCAACAAAACAAAAACATAATCATCTGCACAAAAGGACGCAAAAAAAGTCAACTTGACTGTGCTAGTCAGATGCATAATTCCCGTTAACACGAGCAACTGAAGCACAAAGAACATGCCATTACAAAAGTGTTCTCATTATAATGTTATGCATGTGAAAGTTTGGCGCTGCAAAACTTGCACTTGCACTTTCTGAGAAACACTGTTGATATCTGAAATCGACCCAAACGAACACACCCCTTCCTTCATTGCTCCGCCCCCAAAAATGAACGAACAAGCAATGCCAACGAACGCTTATCCCAGAAACTGTTTATCTTTATGCGTGTGATGCTACAACCAGCTGAAGGAAAGTGTAAAGGGGTCACTCACGGTCGTTGCACTGGGTGCCAGAGTACGAGGTCATGGAGCAGTCGCAGGTGAAGTTCTCCCACTGCTGGATGCACACACCCATGTTGGCGCACGAATCCTCCTGGCATGTAGTGCTGGGCCCTGACGTGGAGGAGACAGGAACAGCGTGAGTCAATAGTAATGACACATTTCAACAGGCATCTCTGTCACAGGCAGCACAGCAAGACCAGCATGCATGCAAGGCCATTCACGGGTCAGCATCAACGCTGGGTAAACAGATTCATGGTGGCGTATCCGTCCTGAATACTGAACCACGCTGTAGTAGTGGTGGAACATTCAGACAAGCAAACAAACAAACAAAAAAAAATCAGTATGTTGGTCTTGTTTATCCAGTAAAATTATTTAAATTTCCTTAAAACCAAATAAATTTATTTAGGCAGGGGATTTTCACTTTTTTATTGCATACTTGGCAAGTTTTGTTTGATACAGTAAATCGATTAGACTTTATTTTAAGGTGTTTTATTTTACAGTGTAATTATCAGATTTAATATATGCATAAAAAAGTGACAATAGCGAAGTTGTCAGATTCTGTTATTGTTTCAGTTTCATTTTCATCATTGGTTACCAGGATTTTTGATTACTCACACCTGTTTCTTTTTTTAGTTCATTAGTCCATTCAGTTGATTATCTGTTGTTGTTGTTTGGTGTTGTGTTAGCACACTGTTACCAAAGTGTTTTTGTTTTAGTGAATTATGTTGTTGGATTATTGTCTTGCTTTTGTATAATAATGTGGTGCAATTAGATCAACCTTGCCTTGCCTCATTTTCTTGCCTGATCCCGCTCTGACAGAAGTATGGTAAAATGGAAATACTTTTTGCAATTCTTTTAATTTTGCCAATTTCTTTTAGTTGCTCATTAGCATGCATATTAGGCTGTGTATTAGTACTTATAAAGCACATATTAATTTCTTATTCTGCATGAACATATTCTTCATATCATAATCCTACCCAATACCTTAACCTAACAACTACTCTACTAATTATTAATAAAAAGTAATTAGGAGTTTATTGAGGCAAAAGTCATAATTAATAATTAGTTAATAGTGAGAATTGTACCTTAATCTAAAATGATACATGAGCCAGAGCAACCTAGAAATGCAATTGACTCAAAGTTTCAAGTTTGAGAATGACATAACAAAAAATTTGGTTCCTGCAAAGATGTTTTCTCTGACTGTGCATAATCTACTCAATATTTATGAGCTAACCCTTTGCCATTATGTGATATTTCAACTGTTCCCACACTTCCCCGAGTAATGCTTATGATAAGGTTTATACCAACAACAAAATTTGAAATAAAAATACTCAAAATATATTAACCGGAAGCATGTATTGATATCTTAAGCAAGTATACTGTTTTATGATTATGTATATATTCACTGGAAAACAAGACAAAAAAAAAAAAACTGATTAAGAAATTGTTTTAATTTTTTTTTTTTGCTGTGACATATCTCAGATATATCTCATATATCAAATGGACAAATCCATTTCAAGACACAAAAAACAGAAATGCTGAACACTGCTAGAAAAAAAAGAAAAAGAAGAAGAAAAAAAGTGATATGCGATGTGAATACACCATCTACTCACATTTCACTTTTCAAAATGTGTTCACATTCCACACTTATAGACAATTACTGAAGGAATGCAAACAATTCTGTTTACGCTCTATCCAAATTCATTCAAGCCATACTGACAAGTCAATTCCAGCAGCTCAGATCACCAACAAAAGAAACCAAACAGAAAAACATGCATTCAAAACAAAGAGTGAAGCCCTGAGTACGGATGTTTGAAAGTGTCCTCTGGCTGAAAGTGCTTTTATTGAGTTGGGGAAGCAAAGGAAGAATTCTTTCTTTTCTCTTGCTGGTTTCCGCCTCTAATGATTCCCCAACTGAACCACTCTTGAATGCACTCAACACAATATAAATGAGTAATTGCCAAAACATCCATTAAAATGTTTCAGTAAGGGAGAGAATTGTGGCCAATTGCCGTAGAACAGCGGGACACTAGACAATGTCTCGATTTTGATGTGCCTACAGTGGAAAGCTTTGAGCAGGAAGGTTTTTAAGCAGGATATTTATAGGGTTTGGATTTATTCTTAGTTCCCCTCAGCTACTGCACGGGTCAGCGATTAAATAAATGTAGAAAATGCTGCAACTTTGTATAATTTTAATGACAGACAGACAGACAGACAGACAGACAGACATACAGATAGATAGATAGACAGAACGATTATAGATAGATAGATAGAGAGATAGATAGATAGATAGATAGATAGATAGATAGATAGATAGATAGATAGATAGATAGATAGATAGATAGATAGATAGATAGATAGATAGATAGGCAGACATAGAGATAGATAGATAGATCGATATTTAGATGACAGACAGACAGACAGACAGACAGAGAGACAGACAGATAGATACATAGATAGACAGACAGACAGACAGACAGACAGACAGACAGATATACAGAAATATTATAGATAGATAGGTGTTTGAGTATTTGTTTTGTGGAGAAACATTAATGTTAAAGCTCAGTGCAACTTTCAGCCAGGTGCGTGTGAATGAGGTGAACAGGTCAAACCCTCTACCTTGCAGGTCAGCTTTGGTGAAACCAGCTGTGTTAGCAGGAAATTTCAAAAAGAATTGGATCATAAAAAAGGGTTGGTTAGTGGAGGAAAATCAGCTGAGAGAGAGAGGAAAAATGTATGAAGGATAAAGAGAGAGTAACATGGGTACTGATTTTAGTAAGGCAGGGATAATGCTGAGGTAATTTAAATTCTTTTCTACAGTTAAACAAATGTACCTCATTCAAATCTGTAATAAAAAGATTGTGGATACATCATACATTACTGGTAACTACTGTTAACAGGCCTTTGGTTAAGGCGCCATCTAGTGGTTACAGAGGCTCTCAGCATATCAGCAAAACAAGAGTTCAATAAAACACCAATACATTGCAAACATCTGATTAATATATACGATTTAGAAAGACAAAAACAACATATGTAGAGGTTAAATCAGGTTTGAATTGAATGGTTTAAACACTAATGTGTCACAATGAGGTGTGATGAGTCACATATACCTTCACAGCCCCGTTCGATCTGCCCGCTGCGGAACAGAGCGTCATTGATGAGGTCGGGCAGACGGCCGTTGAGATCCATGGAAGCTAAGCAGCCCTGGAAACCCTCGCGAGACACCACCAGCTTCGGCAGGATCTGGTACATGTTGGGCCCCAGACCGGCCACAAACAGATCACCTGCAAACGAGTGGAACAAGACAACTCCAATATGTGTTTTGATATTTAAAATGTCAAACGCACAATCAAAAATGTCATAAAAAGGTCAAGCTGACCTTTCAGGTCCAGATTTTTGGCTCCGTTGACCACCTGGCTGACAGACTTGGCGTCCACCTTTAACGTGTGTGTGTTGCTGGCGTCTCGAGTGATCACCACATTGTGCCACTGGTTGTCGTTAAGAGGACTGTCGCTGTTTCCCTTCAGAAGACTCGGTCCGTTTCCAAGGTCAAACACATAGTGGATATACCTGACAAACACACACACACACACACACACACACTGAGCTCCACGTCCCAAATCCATCCAAGTGCACTTCACTGGAGAACACTCAGCCTAAGTACACACTGAAGCAAACTCAGATGATCAACTGAGAGACTTCTCTATAAGAGTGGACACTCGTTTTAAAGAGGCAGAGGTTTTATATTCTACTAGACGACAGGCCACAGACCAAGAGGATCAAGCATTTAGATGGACAAGGCTAACCATTCATGTCACGATCCCAGCCTGTGTTTCCCTGTCTTGTGTGGACTTTTATCAGTCCTTTGTAGTTTTTCTTGTTGATTAGTTATTATATTATTGATTAGTTACTATATTATTACAAAGCCATATACAAGCCAGAGGCGAGAGTGTCAAGGAACCCAAACTCCTTCAGGTGACAGAATGGAAGAAAGAAAAAAAAACGTGGGAGAACCCAGCCTCAGTCTTGTTTCCCTCATCAGCCCCTTGTTCTCTTGTGTAGAAATACTACCCCAGTGTTTCTCGTGTTCTTTGTCTTTTGCATGAAGCAAGTTGAACAAACTGTGAATTTATGAGTAGGTTTGGAGTTGGCAAATCCATATAAATTAAACCTGGTTTAAATAACTGTGAGGACCTAAAAGTGTGACGTGCAGCAAACAGCCAATTCACATGGACAAATCTGTCTCTAAAATTCTTTCACTCTAAACTGCGAGAGATACAGGGGGAGTGGCTTTATTACATCAGATACATGTCACTGTACACTGAAGGTCCAGGTCAATGTACAGTACTGATTGGTCTCAAACCCAGAATAAAAGCTGCTCTGGAGCAGGTTAGCGATGTAGCGCAAGTTACCATAGCGATTAAACCCGCTAAAAACCAATCCACCTTCTTGACCCCATAAAACCAAAGTTTGTTCAAACTAAACTTACCGGGAAGCAACTGAAACCGGCTTCATGCAACAGGCCACAGGTGTTGTCCTTCCGTGGATATACTGTGTTTGTTTTAGTTTCTGTTGTTTTGATTTATCTTGTTCCGGCCTGGATTTACTTCTGTTATCATGTTTTAATAAACCATCTGCTGCATTTGGATCCAACGTGTCGTTATTACTAAAACAGCCACCATTACAGTGGGACTCGATTTTATCCAACCTTGATTTGATTAAATAAAGTAGCCTTGATTTTATTGGGTCAACATTAGTTTTCCTCTGCCCGCATAGTCATGGTTACTCAAAAAAAAAGCATAAGCATACCAATTTAGTACTTTGATGAAAGATTGTCAAAACAAATCAAAGGTATTTTTCTTCAGAATGTTTGCTGATGATTTGTGCACATTATGAGAGATAGTAAACTAAAACTGGTTGATTTTATGAAGACTATTTATGTAAGTTTGACTTTTTCATGATTATTTCCGTATTACAACTTGGTCTAATGAATTACATTTTAAATAAACCTTTTAAACCTATTTGGTATTAGTAACAGACAATACATGCTGAACATTTATGCTGAAAGTACAGCTTAATAGGGTCGGCGGATTCCATTACTTTCGGAATCGATTCTGTTTTCAGTTTTTCCATCCATATTAATCAAGTCAATTTTAGACTTTTTTTCAACATCTTATTATATTACAAGTCTGAGATCCCTCTGGAAGCTAAGGTGAAATCCTCTGTAATATAACATTTGCATGGTGGTCTTTTGTTCGCTTACTTCCCGTTTCATGTTGATCAATCGTTTTTAAAACTGTTTTAACTCAGTGCTGATGTGGTGTGTTGGTCATCAGTATTATCATTTCTCTCGCTCACTGGTCGCCACTTGCTGATGAGAGCAAATCTGTTTGGTGGACAGATTTAAAAGATTTGTGTCACTAAGCTGAAACAAAATACCCAACTCCTAGCTTTTCCACATACTTATGTATTGACGTATATTACAGCGAGACTCAATGGATGAACCAGTCAGTGAACATGAACAAATCATTTCAGGGAACATATTCAAAAGACATGGATCATTGGGATGAATCACTTTCCCCAACATTAGCTATTCGAGGTCTTCTGGGCCGTGTAGTAGTTTGATAATCTGGGGCTGTATTCACAGAACATTTGATCTTTACACTAATAATTCCTATTCCCAGCCGGGGGAAACGGGGGAGAACTCCGGGTTTGGGTCCTCTGAGTCCTCGATTCCATCGGAGAGCACGCCAAATATGCTTATTTTATTCTTTTATAGTTTCTGTTGAAACTATGATTTCTGTTCAATCATTTTTAACTCGTGAAACAACTGCCACAGGTAACAACATTATTTTCTTATTTATTTATTAAAGATTTATTTTTGGCGTTTTTGCCTTTTTATTATGATAGGACAGTGAGTAGACAGGAAGCAAAGTGGAAGAGAGAAAGGGGGGATGGGATTGGGAAACTTGAACTCGGGTCACCAGAGCTGCCCCAAGGCTGTCGGGCCAAACGTGATGTTTTATTCTTCATCATTCAATGCATATTGCCTGCACATAAATGAACATTTATGTTATGTCAGGGCAGACTAAAATCTCTAAATCAAAATATTTAATGCATTTAATCTAGAAGAGATTAGAATCTGGATGCAGAATAACTTCCTGGAATTGAACAGCTCCAAAACTGAACCGAAGCTTAGTGGTACAGTGGCGGCTACTCGCAAGGCCGATCACATTAGTTTGGTTGTTGATTCTAGAATGGTGCGTAATCTTGGTGTAATTTTGTTTGGCTCTAGGTCATGTGCAAAGGACCCTAGGTTGAATTTACTCCGAATCATCCCTTTAACTTAAGACCGTGGGGGAAAGAGCTTTTTCATTTAAAGAAATTAGCTCCCTCTCACCATCAGAAATGCATCAACGTTGGGACACTTTAAAAAGTTGGTTAAGACATAGTTATTTAAGATTGTTTTTAATTCACTTTTATATTGTTCTCATTGTTGCTTTTTGTTTTATTTTACTGTAGCGCTTTGGGTTTAGATAGATTTGGCATGATCGGTCGTACTTGTATCAAATTACATTCATAATCGGCCCTTACAGTCGTTAAGCGTGTCCCCGGCTTAAGAAAAGCGCATTATAAATAAAATGCATTATTATTATTATGAAGAAGAAAAGGCTCAGCACACAAGGTCTATAGCCTATTGCCTCAATTGTGTTCAGTGTATTTGGGCAGACTGCTAAGGCGGATTGCCAGCAACAGCCATTTTAGGATTGTTTGTGATTTAGTGACTTAGGAGTCCTCTTAACTAAACTACCCCTAACTTTTTACAGATATAGGAGCTGGTTTTAGCACTAAAATGCTTTGTGAAATACTCTTAGAACAAACATTTAGGAGTCCTAAAATTAGGACTGACAAGCCCATTATTTTTAAGAGTGTCTCCTAAACCGGTAAGTTAGGAGCAGAGCATGTGAGCGGATTGGAGCGCGAGCGAGCGAGGAGCGCGAGCGGGCGAATCTTGGACGGAGCGCAGAGCGGCATTTTTAAAAGGACGGAGCGTCGCCCTATTTCCCGCTCCAGTTTTGCTCCGTTCCGCTCACACCACGAGTCTGACTCCATGTCTTTTCTCCGCCTGGCTAAAGAAGCTCGCATTGTGTTCAGCATCCCAAGCGGGTCTGCGAGCGCAGAGAGGGTTTTCTCCGCAACCACCGCATGAGTCTGAAGCCTAGACATTGTCCAAACTTGTGTTCTTGAAGGTGAACTCAAAAGAACTGTAGATAAGGAACAGTTTTTCTTCTTTTTTTTTAAAAGTTTGACAACATAAGCCAATTTAAATTGCAATCCACGTGCACTCTGCGCAAAAGTTCAGTTATACGAATTTTGGCCTAATAGTTAATTTAGCCTACTTTTAAAACTTCGATGTAGGCTAGCCTACAGTAGGCCTATAGCCTGTATATTTTATTTGTATAATTAGGCCCATTGACTCATTTAATTTTGCAGCAATTTGTTTGTACAATTGATATAAGCCAATTTAAATTTTAATCGTGCGTTCTGTGCAAAAGTTTAGTTATCAACATGTTGGCCTAGTTAATTTACTTTTAAAACGTTTATGTAGGCCTATATTTTTTTTTTATATTTTTGTTTATATAATTTTTATTCATATTATCAGGCCCATTTATTCGTTTAATTTTACAGCAGTTTGTGTGTACAATGGCTAGGCTATAATTAAAATGGTAATCGTGCGCGTTGCCCAAAAATTCAGTTATCAAAATTCTGGCCTAATAGTTAATTTACTTTTAAAACTTTTATGTACATTTTTGTTTATATAATTTTTATTCATATTATTAGGTCAATTTATTCATTTAATTTTACAGGACTTTTTGTATAGGCTATATTTCTTACATAGGCTAGGCCTAATTTACAATTTGAAATAAAACATTTCTATTTGGAAAATGTTGTTGTTGTCTTTAGTTCTTTGGGAGGTAAGCCTGTGGTCTAAGCTAAAAGTAAAGTACATGCAGATTTTATTCCTTTTTTGGAGCGAGCGGGGGGCGATTTGAGTGGAGCGCGAAGCAAACTGCGTTGAGCGCTGAGCGATAATAAGCGGAGCGGCCTGATGCGGCTTTGAGCGGCGGAGCGGAGGGGTGAACAGTTCCACGAGCGAGGAGCTGAGATTCTCACCGCTCCACTCCGCTCATATGCTCTGGTTAGGAGCTACTTTTAGTCTTAAGATGTTTTGTGAATAAGGCCCCTGGATTCTAAAAAATGAACACACTTTTAGCCACGTCACGGCCGGAGTTCCTCCCGACTCCTGAGGATGGATTCTTCATGGGATCGATTCCCAGCCTTACCTTTCAACCTCAACAAAATAGCCATTTGGTAAAACCTGGAAACTGGTACTTTGAACCCTCTTCTTCCACTCACCCTTTGACAAGCTCCACGGCAATAAAATCATTCCCGTCTCCACTGTTGAAGAGGATGAATCCGTCACCCGAGGTGGTTTTGAACTGAAAGAACAGGTGCATGGTGCTATATGCCTGGAGCGTAGCAAGACCCAGATAGCTTCCTTTGGTCTTGAAGGTAACAGGATCGGCCACGATGGAGCGCATGCCAAAACGAGCATTTAGCTCACAGAATTCGATGTCCCCGTTCTTGCACATGTCGATGTAGAAAAGGCCGTTGAACTTCAGGCCTTGCAGGTGACCAATGAAGTTGGATGGAGCCGTGGAGGCAAAGCGCCGTTCTGTCAGAATCCCGGTCTCAATGTTACTGAACTCCAGCCGAGTGTGGTCACCATTCATCTGACCTGTGAAAGAAGAGTAGGAGGTCTTGGTGAAGCGATTACTAATGCATTATATAGAGGGCAGATGCTTAAGGTCTGTATATACTGCATTCGTACCTTCTGCCACATCATCATCCACCATGAGTTTGAAGTTTTTACCACGCCGCATCACTCTGACCGAGTGCCAATCATTGTCGTTCACTTTCTGGCCAGCGTACAATGTCTCTGGTCCTTTACCTGAGAATGATGTGTGTCAGTTAGTGTTTACATACACTTGCATTGTAAATCACATTTCTGGCTTCTCACCATTTTAATAAATCATACCATGTGTAAAGGTCACACACTCGTATGTGAGGAAAAAAAAATCTTTTGGTATGCATTTTTCAGACCTCTGTCATAAAGATGATAGACCACAAAAATATTTTAATTGAGGTACATTGAGAAAGTCAATAATTCAGTGATATGTATCAAATCAACTATTTAAACTGCTTTTACTCAGAAAAAGGCCAAACCATGAAACAGAACCAAAGTATGGCTGAGGTATGTGTGGAACAGCATATCCATTCTGCAGAAATGTTAAAGGGTTAGTTCACCCCCAATTTTTTTTATTATGCTATAATTTACTCAGCCCCAAGTCAGCCAAACACAATCGGAGTTATATTAAAAAAAGCTTTATAATGGGAGTGAATGGGAAAAAAAAATATTTTACCCAAAAAGTGCATCCATCCATCATAAGAGTAATCCATACGACTTCAGGGGGTTAATAAAGGCCTTCTGAAGCGCAGCGATACATTTTTGCAAGAAAAATATCCACATTTATAACTTTATAAACTATCATCACTGGATTGGATATAATTACGCTTGAGTTTGTTTCCCAGCATTATTTGTTTGAACCGCAAGATTCGATTACTCTTCACCTAAGATTGTAATTACAGTTTATAAAGTTATAATTATGAATATTTTATTTACAAAAATGCATCGCTTCGCTTCAGAAGGTCTTTATTAACCCCCTGGAGTCGTATGGATTACTTTTATGATGGATGGATGCACTTTCTTTGGGCTTCAAAATAATGGTACCATTCATTGCAATTATAAAGCTTGGAAGAGCCAGGATAACTCTAATTGTGTTTGGCTGAAAGAAGAAAGTCATATACACCTATGGCTTGAGGGTGAGTAAATTAGGGGGTACTTTTCATTTTTGGGTGAACTATCCCTTTAAGCATACTAGTATGTAATCTGTGGTACTATGTGCCCTATAAGTGCTATATGCTAATCCACTCCAAACATAGTCGTAGCCATTTCTTTTTTAAGAGTGATTGTTGTACAGATTTATTTGGCAACATTAACATAAGCTGTTCGAATATATTGAGTTTTTCGAGCATGAGGCAAAATGCCCCTCTAAATGCACTAGAATTAAAATGGTTAATCAGCACTGTATTGCACTTTCTTTACAGCCAATGTTCTTTTAATTGGAGAATATGCTTAATAAACGACAACCTTTAATTGAAACAAGCTCTACAAAGACGACTCTCTAAACGACCTGCCCTGTGTGTTTATACACATCTACACAAGTTTGGAGTTTTTAAAGTTATTTAAGATAATTTAAGGTTGATGGTGATATAACACTTGAGCAATGACGGTAATTAAATGACACCACATTACCATTCCTTTATATTTACTTTAATTTAACAATAAATTTGTTTTTCTCTCTGTCATTTATAGAGACACACAAGTCTTTTCCCTTCATTATAACAACAATTATACTTAATAGTGTACTCATGTCTTCAATGAGATGTGGTGCTCTGAGGCCACAAAAGCGCCCCCTTGAGGACTATTTTGATTCACACACCATCGAACTGTGACTCAGTGGAGTGTTACAGTGACTGCAGATGTATCGCTGCCTTGATTCTAGACGTATTTTTCACATGTTCTCTATAGATTTAAAAATAAATATAACATCTGTAGTGTCATGAACCAAGCAAAACAGCTTTAAAACCTGAATAATGTTACAACATTTGATTCGAGCAAAATAAATAAAGAAATACACAAAATAAAATAAAAATACTAATTAATACAAATGTGGTAACACTTTACAATAAGTAAAGTTGTTCTCTCAAAATAACCCCCCAACCGGCTGGATGTACATTATCCCGCTTATTACACGGCTACTTGCCACATAAGTAAATAATTAGACACAAAATATTGATCTGAGTCTAAGTATTTTATTAGCACTTTAAACGTGAAGCTTCTGCAGAGAGAGCAGTTGCTAGCGCGGCAAGTTAAAACTAGACGGACATTTAAGAGTTACGGTATACAGTCATATCACTTATTGCACAACATTTCGCCATATAAATAATTATGGCCATAAGATATATTGATTTCAGATTAAACTGTTTTAAAATCGTACCTGTTTGTATCTCATAATCCAACTGTGTACAAAACAATAGTCACGAAATGGCAGAATCTGCATTTGTATGAAACAAGAGAGAGCGAGTCCACGATACTGGATGGCATAATTACATAACTGTACACAAAATATTGATTCGACTGAGTTTTAATATTTTATTAGCTCACCGAACGCAAAACTTCCACGAAGAAAAACCATTCCTAGCAGGCGTATAGCAAAAAAATTAAGTGTTCATAAAGTGTTGTTGAACAACCTCACAAATCTCTGCTAAGGAATGAGATGAGGACCGTGAGACTTTTAGATGAGTAAGAGCAGTTGTATTTTTCCAGAAGAGCATTACAATTTTTTTTTAAAAACGGCATTATTTAAAAAAAAGCTTAAATATTAACATTTTAACGGCATATAAAACATGGACAAGGATGTACACTACCAATCAAAAGTTTGGACTTTATGAATTTAGCTTTTCATATACCTAAACACCCTTTGATTTAAAGGCTTAGGCCGTTTGTCATGCTTAATTTGTGTTCATAATCATTAAATACAATTAAAATCTGTAAACAATAATAAACACACATTAACACATGTACATAATGTTATGTATTTATTACTGTTAGTCAAACGCATTAAACTTTTAATAATAATAAATCATATAAAACTCATAAATTATATAAAATTTCATTTAATTTTAAAATTCATCTATATAATATTGTCGCTCTATTTTAATGTGTTTTAATCAAATAATCATTACTAAAAAAGCTAAAAACTAGAACCAGTGTAGAATAAATGTTATCTCTCGTTCAAACTAGCTCGCTTCCGCTCTCTCTCCACGTTGGATTTTGGGAAATAGTGCTTCAGCGAGTGGGAAATCAGAGTGCATTATGGTATAAACGAGTGGGAAATCAGAGTGCATTATGGGTATCAGAGGGTGGGAAATCAGAGTGCATTATGGGTATTAACGTAGGCAATAAAGTTGTTCACTCAGAATTCAGACACCACTACTAAATGTTCGACACCTGATGTAGTGCACTATATAGTGGATAGGGAGCGGTTTCGGACACAGCTTAAGACACTAAAACTCAAATTTGACATTTAATTTCAAGAAAGTTACACCTCATGAAGCTAGTTATTCTGGGCAAACAGTGTTAACTTTGGAGAAATTCAAATAAGATATTTTCAGATTTTGATTTATTTAACACTTACACGCCATACTTCTATTTGTGTTATATCATAGCTTTGATGACTTTACAATTAATCTAAAACATGGCCAGATTGTAATAAAGAATGCATACGATTGAATCCAAACTTTTAACTGGTATTGTAGCTTAGCAACACTGTTTAAAACATTTACTTTTGACTGTATATGGGAAAGAAACAACACATCATTTCATTAGCTAAGGACTGAGTTTCTGACAGCATTCATCTAAAAAAAAATCCAACAGGTTAAGAAATGAGTAGAACAAACTGAATAAAGACTTACTGGTGTTACAGTTTATCCTGCCACAGTCTAGATGGGGAAGAACAAGTGACAGATGAAATCGCGTCCTTCAAGGATACAGCTGCAGACATCCAACAACAGAAACACCACCTTCTGGGGACGAGCACATGAAGCAGCCGCCATTCGGGACTCTTTTCCAACAGCTGCTTGAGCATGCTGGACAATATTGTCTAATAGAACTCGACTCGACAATTTGATCCATACTTAAATGTGTATATTTGTAGCTTAACATGTAGAGACAATTATAAGTAAACCACTCTTAAGGAAGATTTCTACAAAATTCAAAACATTTTGTCTGTATCTAAATATTGTTCTTTTTGTCTCTCAGTTTGAGCATCCAGACTAGCCAGATTTTAATGTATATAGTAATAATCCATTTAAAATGGCTGCCTGCTTTAAGCCAAATGGATTCATCAACCCGGGTATTCTTTGTCTTTCTTTGTTAATTATCTTCCAAATTACTGGTCACCAACTGTAAGAAGAATTATACAGAGAACTGCAGATTTTTATGATAATTGGACCTGTTATCCGGGCTGGAATCCATATGGCCATTTTTCTCATGTGCCGTCAACCGCAACAGAAAAGTGGGAGCAAACAGCCTCGGTCCAAAAAGCACCAGCACCACACACACTTGTAGCATGTTCTTCATATAAAAAAAAACAAACAGTCATCTCAATTAAGACAATATACTGAACAAGTGCAATGGATACTGAATGCTCTGGTTGTTATTTACACTAAGTGTATGAATGGAAAATGACACATTTTAGCACTGAAACTAGTTGAATTGACTATTGAATTGACTGAAATTACTTTTGATTTTGATGTTGCAATATATTTAAGATATGGACTGGACATGGTGTGCATATGGGTGGATGTTAGTAGAAATGACTGTGTGTGTGTGTGTGTTGTGGCCATGAGCTGCAGGTGTGCTGGATGCTCTGGTCTCGGGCTGTTTGCTTACAGGGCCGCAGGCTAAAGGCCGTTGAAGGGGTGAGTACCATCTTAAACAAGGCATGATAAATGCCGGTAAGAGCGAGGGATGGGGATGGATACATATTTTCCTGATAACGTGACAAAAATTGTTGTACAGATGTTAAAACCACCTTACCATAAGAAAAACAGCAGACAGAAATACTGAAGAAGTATCACAAGAGACATTCCTGTCCACAGCATGTCATTTAGGGCTGGGTGATATATTTTATATGTATGTGTATATCTCTATGACTTTGACTATTTTATTTTATTTTTTTCATTTAGTTTCTTGTCTGTGCCAGTAGGCCAGTTTCACAAACACTCCTGTGTCAAAAAAGTTTACAAATAACTTTTTGATAAATCTTTTATGTTTTTAGTCCGGACTCTGAAGAAGACGCATGTGCGTCGAAACGTTGGTCTTTTTGCATTAATAAATTTATTAAAACGTTCTGTGCTCCGGTCCTGCTCCTTGGTCCCATAGACCTTGGGTCCTTTTCTCTAGATAGATAGATAGATAGATAGATAGATAGATAGATGGATGGATAGATAGATAGATAGATAGATAGATAGATAGATAGATAGATAGATAGATAGATAGATAGATAGATAGATAGATAGATAGATAGATAGATAGATAGATAGATAGATAGATAGATAGATAGATAGATAGATAGATGATAGATGGATAGATGGATAGATAGATAGATTTAGCTATATCACCCAGCCCTAATATTTTGCTGCTTTCATTTCATAAGATTTTAAATAATAGAATTACTCCGATTTTTAAACTATTGTTTCTCCAATGCGAGTAAATCGATGAGCATGTGGATGAGAATGACTGGCGCAGATGTGTTGCTTCGCTCATGAGGTCAGAGGTTACGTGAGACAGTGATGCGAGAGATCGTCGGTCCACATCACCCGCAGACAAAGCAAGAGAATGAAAAACAAACTGGAGCAATCCATGCAGATCAACAAAACAACAACAGTTTAGTTGTAGTGTAAGAGAGATGATAACATCCAGTAACTTGCAAATATAATAAAGAAAGGACGATCGAGGAAGAGAGAATGGTAGAGAGAGAGAATGTCAAATATAGCAGAATACAATACCTAAATTGACGGTGAGTCTGACACGGCCGCTGTCCAGCTCTAGTCGCAGTGTGTCTGCGGACTCACGTGATGTGGCAGCCATCAACAGGCCAAAGGCACGCTGGGACATGAACCGCAGGGACACATCCTCTGCTTCTGTGTGTATTACCGTCGGCATCACCACCTTCATATACATACTGCCATCGTAGCTTAGGATAGACGCCTCTGTGGAAAAAAACAGACACACAAGATAAATAAAGTGTACTTTAACTGGACTTTATTCACACCAAGTCAATTCAAATGTGTTCAGTGATTTAAACAAAACAATGCGTTTCTATGAAGTCTTTCACACATGAGTTCAAAATATCAAACTTTAATGATTTGTTGTTCACACCAACTTGAAGTACAAGCGTTTTGATATGAAAACATGCTTATGAATGTGTTTCGTTTTATTTGGTCATTAGAAATTGTGTGAAAAGGCCTTTACACATTTTTGTAACAAGTGATATAATTTATAAATGGCGGCACATTTAGTGCCCATTCGAAAAAGTGTTTGTAATGAAAATGTGCTAGAGTAAATTTCAGCAAAGATGGTAAAAGTCATATATATATATATATATATATATATATATATATATATATATGTTTTTTTTTTTTTTCATTTTAAGGATCAAAAGTAGGCGGAAAATTGTCATAATTTTTTTTAATGAAAATAATAACATAAATGACTTTTAGAATACATTATTAAAGTGCTGAACATATATATATTATTTACCCTGGCTATTCTGGTGACAGCGCGACCTACGGGTTATGACATTTTTCAGATTGCATGGCTTTTATTTTTAGCATCGATACCATGGGGAAAAAATGCCATATAGATTTTCTTTTTAATATGAACTCATAATTTGGCGGTAGGTATATTAGGCTGCTGTCACTTTAAGACCTGACACATGGATCCATTACACTGTTACACATGCGTTTCTTTTTCAACTGTTTAAGTTAACTTAAAACATAACTGACTGTTTTTACGTGAATACTCGCCAAGACCAGCATTTTGACATTATTTTGTTGGTGTCGTTGCATTCTTTGGTTTATGAGGAAATTCCAACAATTTCACTTTTTTTATTTTACATAATTTTGCTTTTCCACCATTTTAAAGTATATGACGAACAGATTTGTTGCTGCTACTCCTACAAATGTTTTCAATTTTATCCAAATTACCTAAGAGATTTTTGATATTTGCTATCATTACAGAGAAACACATTTCTGAATTCAACCAGGTTTTCGTTTGTTGTCTTATGCGATGTTAGCTTAGCATGCTAATCGGTTGACAAGCTAAACATTTGTCATTCTTGTTAATGCAGGGCTCTCAAGTGTCACGCATTGAGAGTGACAGACACTCATTTCGGTCTTTTGTCACGCACTCCCGCCACACATTGTATTTCTCACGCGGAAAAAAAATATTTATAATATATTTATAATATATTTAATATGCCTGGCCACGCCGCTCTCACTATGGAACCGCAGGAATCAAGCACGTCTCCCATCCCATGGTGTTCTTAATCGAGCCTGCCCAATCAAAAAAAAAGAAAGGGGCTTCACAATAGCAAA
Source organism: Tiaroga cobitis (assembly GCA_030578255.1). NCBI lineage: Eukaryota > Metazoa > Chordata > Actinopteri > Cypriniformes > Leuciscidae > Tiaroga > Tiaroga cobitis. The sequence goes on from CM060610.1 coordinate 33,705,861, forward strand.
TCAGAAAAGAGCACTATTGTATCTGGGTAAGATACAACAAATTCACAACTTGTGACTGCTGTTAGAGAATGATTCCCAGATAATTAGTATCAGTTTTTCATCATTGAGTGTCTGTAACTTAGCCAACAGTTTTACAGCCTGTTCACTGACAACACCTGCTCAGAACAAGTAGTCTAGGCCAAGTCATATTTTCCTTATCACACGATGACTGACATATTGTCACATTATAAACATCTCTCTCTCCAAATAGGCTAACTAATTTTATTAGCACCAAATAAATTAAAGTCTATTGCATAGTTGATGTTATAGTTGACTTTTAAAATCATGTCATATTTTATAATTATATCCTGGCCATGGATGCATTAATCATTGCATCTGTCTTTCAAATCATGTCAGGTAAAAAGCAATTAAGTATCCTCTCATTCGCCCTGAGAGGAAAGCCCCCTAAAAAGGCCAGGTTAGAGGATGCTGGCCCAGAGAGGGTGGCGAAAAGGTTAGGCCCATTAGATAAAGGAGTCCAAAAAGGCAACAAACACTTACAATAAACAACACCAGTCATAATCTCTCTCTCTCTCTCTCTCTCTCTCTCTCTCTCTCTCTCTCTCTCTCTCTCTCTCTCTCTCTCTCTCTCTCTCTCTCTCTCTCTCTCTCTCTCTCTCTCTCTCAGGCTAGCAGTGAGCATTAGCGGTAGCTAACATTGGCTTCATATTCTAATGGGCTAACCTGCAGACTAATGCTTTCGTGAGTGCATTGTCATCTTGTAAGCACTCCTTGCTATCAAGTTAAATATGTATCCTCTGCCTGGCACTCCGTGATAAGCAATGCACACTGGTCCAAAGATTTGCAGCTATATTTATTGTTTATTATTTATTTATTTGAATGAAACAACATATTATAAAATATATTTTTGGAAATTCTCTTACGTATGCATAAATTATTTTGGTGACATGAGTAAACATTATTTTTATTCTCATGCTTTGATTCTTATCCTTGTAATCCGTACAAATCCTTTCAACCACCTTAACACACACATACACAAACACACACCAACCCCACCAATCTACATTTACTAGTGATGTAGTGTAATACATATACTGCATAATGCCCTCTTTTCTTCATATTCCTTCCTTCCTACAGTATACAAACTACTGATAAGATGATCAAGATCTCTTAATGCAACACTGTCTACGTTTACATGCAGCCAATTTTCGGGTTATGGTGGGGTTAAGGTCACTATTCGGGTTTCTGAAACATTAGGAATAACCCGTTTACATGTGTGAGCAGAGAGAGTTTCTCCTGTATACATGGAATTGCAATATCCCGATGTAAACGGCGACGCACGGTTAGCGTCTGCACGTACGGACAACCTTAAGACGCACTATGCGTCATTTCCGATTCTTCTTCCTGTATCCAAAGACAACAACAATAGTAGCAGCACGCGGATAATGAATAGTTCGGGGCAGATAGCGATCGCCTTTGTTTGCGCTTTGGTGCTGGTACTGACCTCGCTCCAAAAGTATGCTGTGCTGCGTCTCGCCATGTTTACTTCCAGTATACTGCACGCAGGTTTTTGTATGCGCCGAGAAGTTCCTCTACTCAAAAGACCTAGATTCCTTGCGAATAGAACATGCGCAGAACACAAATCACTATGGGGATATGCCGATGCGCGTTTACATGACCAAAAATTCGGGTTAGAAAAGGGGTACCCCAGGTATCATATCCTGGTTTTTAAAATCCAGGATATAAGCATATTCGGGTTTTTGCAGGTGTTTACATGGCCGTGCGCGACCGGGTTATTGCTAATATCCCGGTTTTGAACGGGTTATTGGCTGCATGTAAACGTAGTCACTGTCACCTCTAATCCACAATCCAGTTTGTTTTTCTTCCGTCTGCTCTATCAATCAGTTCCTTCTCTGACCACAGAGGCGCTCCTCACACACACAAGGAACATTTCTAACAAAGTCTCCCATTTCCATTCACATAACCGGACAAAACGCCACAGCACAAAGCTGAGAGGAGATTCAGGGGAAATGGATTTAAAAAGGCAACCAGCCATGAAATACCTGCCTGGAGTTTTAGAGGTGAAGAAAGAAGAAAGGGCCTTTGGCTGAGAGAGGAGCTGACTGCCTTTGTGTAATGATGGAGGAGTCTGCATTTAACGCATGAGTCATTGTGCGGAATATAATGTGCATTACACGCATGTACAGCTGTCATGTAATATGTGATAGGACACGTTAAACAAATCCGTCAGGCTGGCGGCGCAAGGAGAGTTACAAATATTAAAACATCATTACTTTAGGATCAATTTGTTCATTATTTTGCAGTTATAAGCTGATGCAGACATTTTTCTGGTAAAATATAATTTAAAGGGACAGTTCACCCAAAGAAAGTGAAATTCTGTCATTTACTAACTCTCACATCCAAACCTTTATGACTTACTTTCCTCTAAGGATTGAAAATATTTGGAAAGATGTCAGTAATGTTTTGAACCCCACTGGTTTTCTTTTGTTGCGCAGAAGAGAGTGCACAATTTTTGTAGCAAAAAAATATATTTTGATTAAGTTAGTTCTGAAACGTTAAATGGTGAAATGCTTTTTATTTACAGATAATGCAGGATCAGTATCCTTTGCATACAATTCATTTGTCTTTGTTCATGTCGATGCACTCTGAGAACAACAGGGTTGCGTTCAAGCATCTCTATTAGCATGCATTAATTCACAAACAATCAATTCATCATATATTAGAAAACTAGCTTCCCTGCTGACACTGTTTCACACCTGCTGAGTGTCGAGGGAGCTCTTAAGCATTAATGAAGAGTGTATTTACCCCCTGTATTCAACTACTAGCCTTTCTCAAAGCAAACTGAGCAGACACTATCCACAGTATGTGTCTTCCACACCATTTCGAAGTGTGTGTGTGTGTGTGCTACTCAAACACACGCACACACAAATTTTGCACAGCACAGCTGGATGTTTTGGGGAGATATCAACCGCTCCAAAGCTCATTTTGAATGGTAATGAGGAGATGTGCGTTTCCAAAGGGGCTTGCTGGAAATGAAAGTCAGCAGCACTTTGCATAATTACCAACCAAATTGCCAGTGACGACGGGAGGGGGAGGTTATTAGCATGAGTGCTCCACTGTATAGACTAGAGAACAATCTGTGTTTACAGGTTACACAAAGACAGTGGAGAATTTTAACAACCGATGAATCTCTCTCTCTCTCTCTCTCTCTCTCTCTCTCTCTCTGCGCATGTGCGAGTGTGGGTGGAAGAGTGGAGCGTGTTGCTTGAGCGAGCGAAAGAAACTGTTCTTTTTCAACTTTTTTTTCTTCTTGTTTTTCCCCCCTTTTTTTGTGGTTAATTTAGTATTTTAAAGTTTTTTTTTTTGTACTTTGTCGCGTGACGGTATGGCATCTGACCCCGCACAGGTGAACCCTCATGTGTCGATGCGAAATGGGTGCAGGTGTGTGCCCGAGCTCGGTGTTAGCGTGGAGGATGTACTCGTGGTGGTGGGAGGATTGATCGGTTTTGAGAATATTCTCTCAGCATCACGAATGAATAAGGCAATTGTAGTGTTTTTAAAATCGGAGCAGTTAGTAAATCAGCTGACAGAGAGCGGGATCTGGCTTAGTGAAAGTTTTGTGCCTGTGACCAGAGCCGGCTCTCCCTATAAGCGAACTAAGCGGCTGCTTAGGGCCCCGCCGCCACTAGGGGGCCCCCTAACTACAGATGGTAGTCGCCGTCGTCGCCGCTCAAATTGTGGGGCGCGCCCCACTGGTGGGGAATAGAGACGTGACAGGTGGGGCGCGCCAACAGGAGGAAATTTTCCTTTTTATGCCTTTATATCTTTATTTGTTCATGGCGAGTCCGCATCGTCAACTTCATCTTTGCAGCGACGCAGAAAACACCAGTTTATTAATAAACAATTAAATGTCTCCTTGCTATGTTTTACTTCATTCATAATCATTAGCCTACTTTTGCCGGTTCGTGCGCTTGAGTGCGGCTTTATAACACTCATTATCCTGTATAGCCTATTTAAGTTATTAAATCAATATAAAGGGGCGATTTGTCCACTAATAGCTTAAATAAACAACTACTAGTCGACTAGAAAAAAACTTTAGTCGGAGGCAGCCCTTATTCCACATATTTTCGAAGCAGCAGGGTTGAGCGCGCGACCCTGAGCGGAATGAGCGAGCAGAGGACTATTCAGAAATGCTCTCCACTCACATGCTCTGATCGGAACAAAGGAATATTAAAATAATTAATTATTAGTTTATATCTCATACACTGCCCATCATTTTAATCCCATATCAAACACAGTAGCCTATGTTATGTCTATTTAAATTTTTTTTTTTAAATAGACCTGTCTTGCCAAATGGATTTCTCTTCTTTTCTTTTTTTAACATTTTGACACAGCTGCACTTTTATTTTCTCTATTTTTGAATTCCATGGAAGTTATGACACAGCTGTACTTTTATTTTATTTATTTTTTTAACTTCCTGTTTTGTTATTTGATGTAGATAGGTAGTTTGTATTTAGATACTACTTGTTACTTCAATAAATTAGAAAATTTTAAGCTTGTTGCGTATTTCATTAGCATTGTGTTGGGGCGATGGGGGCAGGTGGGGCTTGAAAATTCCCCCTTGTCCAAAGTGGGGAATGACCGAAAAAGTTTGAGAACCACTGCGTTAAGTCAACCAACCGTGTCAGATCGTTGTCTTCCCTGGACTTGGAAATGTGACCGCAAAAATTCTCTATCCATCCAAAAAAGAGTCTATCCATCGGATGCAGAAAAAAGAAAAAAGAATAATATGTTTAAATCCCTTTAGAAGGAAGAAAAGAAAAGAAAAGAAAAGAAAAGAAAAAAGAAAAGAAAAGAAAAGAAAAGAAAAGAAAAGAAAGAAATTACTGGTCCAACTTCTCCCTCTTTTTAAAGTGTGGAAAAGGGAAAAGCAGTTCAAAGATCGAGACTCCAGCAACACCTGTAGGCCTAGTTGGCCTATATGCAACAACTTTATTGAAGATTTGTTAGATTGGGGTTAGATTGTATACAGTTGCCGGTTTGCGGTGGCAATACTCCATTATTTACTGCAAGGCAGGGCCCCAAAATGATCCTGCTTAGGGCCCCCAGATTTACAGAGCCGGCCCTGCCTGTGACTCCTTTACCGGCTCCGGCCACTAAAGTAACAATTTCAAATGTGCCACCTTTCATTTCAAATGACGCCATTACTAAGGAGTTAATTAGGTATGGAAAAATTGCAAGTCCAGTTAGAATGATCCCACTGGGATGTAAAAACGCGGCATTGAAACACGTTCTTTCTTTTAGGCGGCAGGTTTTAATGTTTCTCACTTCTCCTGAGCGTACGTTAGAGATCTCGTTCCGTGTGAGTCATGGAGCAAGTTCATATATGCTGTACGCTAGTACCGACAACCTTAAGTGTTTCGAATGTGGGAATTTAGGCCACAAACGTTTCTCTTGCCCTCACAAGAAAGAGGATAACGAACAGCGTTTGCCTGTCGATTCAACGGAGAGCGGATCGTCTAAAGATAACGACAGTTCGGATATCGTGGAAAATACAACCACACGAAAACAAGCGACAGTGAAAAGGCCTGCTGAACGAGTCATCGGGCACAATGAGGTGAGTGAAAGCGATGGTGAGGGTGATGGGGAGAAACCTGGATGCAGTTATGCTGTTGTCAAACATTCAGTTCATGAAGTTGAAGTTGTGGTTAACAGTGAGAATGTGTGTGGAATGTCTCAATGTACTGATGATAGCATGAAAGATGATGATCAATGGTTGGAAGGAGAAGAGGGGTCAAAAGTGTTGAAAGAGGATTTGAAAGAGGAAGAACCTAATTTTCTGTCACCTACTGTTTTAGCTAATATTTTTGAAACGTTTAACTTCACAGATAGTTGGAGAGAAAATAATACATTGATTAGACAATATACTCGGGTAAAGGTGAATGAGGGGAGAATTTCAGCGGCACGTTTAGATAGATTGTATGTATCAAACAATATGAAAAGCAGAGTTGTACATACAGCTATTGTGCCCACATATTTTTCTGATCACAAGCGGTTGACTGCACTTTGATACATAGAAGAAATAGGAATTCATATTGGCATTTTAATGTAAAGTTACTGCAAGACAAGTTTTTTTGTGAATCTTTCAAGTATTTTTGGGAAACTTGGAAAAGTGAAAAAAGTAGATATGAAAATGTAATTCTTTGGTGGGAAATTGGTAAAACGCATAAGGGAATTTTGCCAACATTATACATCTTAATCAACTTTGTGTTTGAAATCAACCTTGCAATGGATTGAGAAAGAAATTCTAGTCATTGAAGAGAACATGATGAGAGATCTTGCTGCTAATTTACAAGAGTGGACTGACAAGAAATTAAAGTTGAGTTCTATTCTAAATGAGAAAGTCAAGGGTGCTCTTGTGAGGAGCAGGTTTTTATCATTGAAAGATATGGATGGATCTACTTCTTTTTTTTTAACTTGGAACAAAAAAGTGTACAAGAAAAAAAAATGTATAGTTTGAAAAACAGTAATGGTCAAGAGACAAGTGATCCCGTAGAAATGCGAAGATTAGCAGTGGATTTTTATTCAAAGTTATATTCTGCTGAGAACAGATGGGAGGAGCCAAAATGAACTTTTACAGAACCTTCCCTGTTTAACCGCTGAAGATAAACAAACTTTGGAATCAGATCTTACTTTCGGGGAATTATAAGTGCAGTATCAGGACTTGCCTCAGGTCGTACCCCGGGTATAGATGGCCTCCCTGGCGAGTTTTACAAGCACTTCTGGACTTTACTTGGAACTGACTTCTATGAAGTACTAAAATAAGTTTTTCGTATAGGTTTGATGCCTAAAAGTTGTCAACGAGCAGTTTTAACCCTACTTCCCAAGAAAGGTGATCTTACTTTAATAAAGAACTGGAGACCTGTTGCAGTTTTATGTTCAGAATACAAACTAATATCAAAGTGTTTGGCTAACAGGTTCAACAAAATAATGCACATAATACATAAAGATCAATCCTATTGTATTAAAGATAGATATATCTCTGACAATTTGCATTTATTACGTGATGTTATTGATTATGCTTTAAAAAGTAACGTTGACATAGGAATTGTATCTTTAGATCAGGAAAAGGCATTTGATCGAGTTGATCACCAGTTTCTTTTCAGTGTTTTAAAGGCTTTTGGTTTCGGAGACAAATGTGTTGCTGTGATCAAATTGTTGTACAGTAATGCCACATGTATGATAAAAATGGCGGGTGGACTAAGCGTTCCTGTTAAAGTACAAAGAGGCATTAGACAGGGATGCCCACTCTCAGGTCAGCTATATAGTTTGGTCATTGAGCCTCTCCTCTGTAAATTGAGAGAAAAGTTAACGGGATTACAGATAAGTGTTCCAAACTGTAATGATTGTGTTAAAATCTCAGCATACGCTGATGATATTACTGTGTTTTTAAGAAATGGGCATGATGTTCAAGTTTTAACAGATATTTTGGAGAGTCATGGGAAAGCTTCATCTGCCAAAGTAAATTGGGATAAAAGTGATGCCCTGTGGTGTGGAGTGGGTTATAATGGTCCGAGACTTCCAGCTAGATTACAGTGGAGAAGGGATGGGTTAAAGTATTTAGGGGTATTCTTAGGAAGAGAGGAATATAAGAGACAGAATTGGGAGGGCCTGATGGAAAAAGTGTGTGCTCGGTTGTCTCACTGTCATTGGCTGCTACCCCAGCTATCATACAGGGGAAGAGTTTTGGTCTGCAACAATCTTGTAGCCTCATCCTTATGGCATAAAATGACTGTCTTGGACCCCACTGAGGAATTGGTGGAAAGTGTCCAAAAACGTTTGGTAAACTTTTTCTGGTCTGGTCAGCACTGGCTAAGAGCATCTGTGTTATATCTGCCCAAACAAGAAGGAGGCCAAGGATTGTTGGACATTAAAAGCAGAATAAAGACTTGTAGACTTCAGACAGCAAAAAGACTGCTTTATGGGAAAAATGTAAGCTGGGCTGGAGTAGCCTGTGCCCTCCTAAGAAAAGCGGGCAGTATGGGGCTAGACCGACATCTCTTTTTAATGGACATTCAAGGGGTTGATTTGTCTGGATTAACACTGTTTTATCGATCCATGTTGAAAGCCTGGGAAATATTACATGCATCAAGGAATCTCCAGGATGTGCAAGGCTTTTGGAAGAGAGAAGAACCCCTGTTGCACAATCCTGTAGTGGACTTAAACATTTTGAAGTCATCAACAATGAAGACTGTTTTAAGAAATGCTGGAATAACAAAGATTGGACATTTAATAACAACAAATGAATGGATGTCTGCCGAGATGCTGGCCGCTAAGATGGTTGTGAGGTCAGTTCGTCTGACACAGAGACTGTTAAATGAGCTTTTAGAATGTTTGCCAGTGGAGTTTAAACCTGGATTGGAGGAATCAAATGAAGATATAGATGATTTTTTCCCAGAGTTAAAAATTGCACCAGCGTTTAATGCTTTTCAAGAAAGGGAAGGGTCTTTGCTTACCTTCAAGACTCCCGAAATGGAACTTTTCAGTGAAACAGGGAAATAAGCACTGTATATCACATGCGTCAAAGTCTCACACATGAACTCTCTAGAGGGACTAAACGAATCTAAATGGCAGGAGAATTTTGGATCAGGCACTTCCCCTAGAGGTAGCTGGAGGTCCTTGTACAAACCTCCCATTGAGAAAAGATCTGGGGACCTTCAGTGGAGAATTGTGCATGGTATAATAGCTACTAACAGATACAGAGCACACATTGATCCACAGGTAGGGGAGGGGTGTCTATTTTGTGGGCAAACAGAAACTGTTTTACATTTATTTTTTTACTGTGGCAGACTTGAAGCTTTACTATCTCAAATAGAAGATTGGTGTAGTATTTTAGGAGAAGTGTTCTCACCTGTACTTTTTATTTATGGACCCAAACATAGCAAAACTAGGAAACAGATCCACGTGATGCTTAATTTTTTGTTTGGGCAGGCCAAAATGGCAATATGGCTGTCACGCAAAAGTAAATTAAATGGTGTGGGGTCAACTGATGCAGTGGCTATTTTAAAGGGTTTAATCAAATCAAGGTTAAAGGTGGAATATGCGTATTATCAGCTGATTAAAGACATGGAATTCTTTAACTATACTTGGGGAGTAGAAAAGAGTTTATGTGAAATTTGTATTGATGGTTCTCTGCAAATTAATATCTAGGGTTTTTTTCCGCCTTAAACAAAGATTGAGTCGTTTTTAACAGTGGAGAGGAAGAAAAAAAAAGAGAAATTGTATGTATATATGTGGTTATTTTGTATTATTTATTGTAATGACATAGTGTGGTGGATATATTTTTGTGTAGGTTTTATGTAATTATGTCATTTTTTTACCAAAAGGCATGTAAATAATATAAATAAAATAATCAAATAAACCAGAAAATAAAAAGCAAATATATTATAATATATGTATTTTTATTTTGTTTTTTTTATTTATTCTTTAAATCATTTCAAGACACCCTTAACAAGAAATGATTTTAAATGCATAAATGACCAAAATAGATAAATAATCATAGTATATGCAATAAATAAAACAGTTTCTTAATACATATAAACAATAAAAAAAGAAAGAATTGTAAATATATAAACACTTAATAAATGAATCAAAATTATAATAAAAAAAACTTTAAACATTTTATTTCAGCTATTTGCCAAGGCAACATTTCTCATTTTGTTTAGTTTAGCTTAAATTACTAAAATAACTAAAACTAATAAATGAAAATGACTAAAAACTATAGACAACAATACAAATGACAAAAAACAAAACAAAAAAATTACTAAAACTTTTTAAACTAAAGTTAAATTAAATTAAAACAAAAAACAATATTAGTTTATAAATGATTGTAAAATAACATAAGACTGAAACGAACCACACTGAAAAAAATGTTATGTTGAATTTATTTAATTTATTATGTCAAGGGGTTGCACGAAATAAATGTATCTAAATCCAGATATATTTTTTTAAGTTGAGTGTACTTATATTGTGTAAATTTGTTGTACTTATATTTTATAAGTAATTTCAAATTATGTTCATAAGATTAGCTAAACTGTTTGAGTTGAATTTACTAAAATTTTTCAAGAATCAGCCTGTGAATCTCAACAACGGTGACAATTATAAAGCATGTTGCAGTTTTTCTGGGTGCACCAATCAAAAGACATTCATGGCTCCCGTCATGCATTGCTTCATGAATACATAATGAGCTTATGATCAGAGGTGACCAGTTTGTCACCATTGCTGAGATTCAGGAGTCATTGCTGACTCAGGAACAGCAGTCAAACAAAATTTATAGTAAATGGTTTTTAGGGTCAAGAGCCTAACTAAAACAGACACTAATCTCCATAATGGTGATGACACAAAATTACGGTTTTCTCCTTCAGTGATTCTGCTTGTTAACATCAGGTGTCTTCAATGTTGGCAATAAAAATAAAGACTTCTTACTTCTTCTTTGACGTCTGTCTGTTAATCAGATATTTTTTGTTTAAAATGCATAGGGATTTTGTATTGAACATAGCTCTGGATCACAGTGTCATAGAGACAAGGGGGCGGGCTCATTTTACTCAGACGACCAATCAGTCTCTCAGTTTGAAAATGGAATGAAACTTTTAAGGAATTATTTTGATTAATTATTATTCAATTCTAATGTGTTCAATTTAATTAATAATATTACCTGTATCCTGTTGCCACAATTTTAAATTGAACATACATTTTTTTCTAATTACTTTTAATTGAATAAAATTAGCTTGTTTTAAACAAGGGCAGTGCATTTGAAAATTATTAATAAAAAATAAGTAGGATTAAATAACACATAAAAATCAGTGAAATTAACCAGATAAAAACATGTAGCATTTACAAGGGGTCAAAATCATTTTTTTCAGTAAGAACAAGGCGGGAAAAAACAACAAGAACAGATTGGTGGCAAACAGTAGCGCCTGACATTTTCAGCATGTAATCCAGGTCATGTGACACATCCAGACCTTTACAGGGCCAAACAGAGATCTACAGTCAACCTCTCCACCCACCCATCCATCTATCCTCCATTCCCTCCCATAGCTGTCAACATTTTCGCTTTCGGGTTAAGCTTTCCACGATTGCGCAACTGGGTTATAGGTTGCCAGGTTGAGATGACAAATGGGTTTAAATTGTATATGGTGTGTGGATTGTGTGAATATAATGCATTTAATACAAGATCTGGGAACTGGTCAACATTAGACAAACATATTGGTCAGATTATTCATAAAGGAGTTTGGGCCATGCAAATTACGTGAGTTTCCCAGGAGAAATAACAAACCGGGAGGGGTCCGGGAGATAGGGCTAAAAACGGGAGTGTTGAAATCCATCCATCCATCCATCCATCCATCCATCCATCCATCCATATCCACCCATCCATCCATCCATCCACATCCATCCATCCATGAAACCAGGGAGCTAGTGCTTAAGCACAGACGTTGAATGTTCTATAGCCCTCTGGTGCATTGTCATTTACACAGAGAAATTTGCATTTAAAATACAATAATAATATTCAACCAAAAACCAAAAACATTTTAGTATTATCATATGACATCCCCTTCAGCCACTAAAATTAAAATCTATGTGCCATGTGCTTGATATTTTTGGCAGCAAGGAAGTGAAGGAGACATTAGCACATGTAAGGTCACATGCTGTCAAAGCTCCATTTATTTTAAAATAGGAAATTTAAAAATGGTTCTTTGGTCAAGAGAGATTCCCGACCACTGTTTCAGGGCATATTGTCTGTGTATCTGGCACTATTGTTCAGTACTGGCATGCAGTTTAATAGCATTTTTTTTTTTTTTTTGCCAGTGTTTTAGGTTGATGCTAGTAAGTTTTATAGAAGACAGAGAGGAAAAGCTGTACCTTTTCCAGAAAGTATTGTAGTGACGGAAGTGCATCAGAAAATAAGGTCATATTAAGAAAGGAAGAAGTTGAGGGTCACGGAGGGTGATGGCAGAGGTGAAGAATATAAATCATAGATTGATGTGGAAGTCAGGTACATTGCCCTACGGCAGTTTGGAAGATGTGATCCATACTACAAGCAGAGGTCAGGAAAGATGCACTGCCTATTGGCCTCACTACACTGACAAACATTTTCACATTTTCACATGTGAGTTTCCAGGGCTGGAGTTTCAAATTAAATATAGCAGCACAAGATGAAATGAAATGTTAACAAAGCTTTTTAATGTAAAAACAAAAAAACACTAAGACCTTTTCACTGCTTTTTAGACATTGAAAATGCATTTGAATGTGTGTGAAGTTTCAGACCATTTGCCAAAAATAATTTACCCTAATAGGACAGTCAGTTATAAATGACGGGACCCTAAAAAAGGTCAGATGTAGAAAACTAATTTTGTAAAATGATTTTAGCCTTAAATATATGTCAAATATAAAGTAATTTCTTTTTTTTCTAGCTGTGAGGGCAATATGTGTGAATTAGGAAGTTGAAATACTCAGTAAAGCCCACTTTGAGGGGGACAACCAGTCAAATGGAACTTGCCATAAGACTAAACGACAGTGGTTCTAAAATGTCATCCCGAAAAAAAACAAAAACAAAAAAAAAAACAATACCCTTGCTGTATGGGCTGTGAACAGTAGAGGGCAGAAGAAGACTGCCCGGAGGATGTGGATGCTTTCAGCGCTGCTCAAAAATGAACGAGAGAGCGAGAGATAGAGTGATATAGAGATCAGGAGATTGACTGAGGGCAGGTATTTGTGTCAGAGTGTGTGCACGCATGAGTGTGTTTGTGTAGGTATGAACGAAATCTCAATACAAGGTTTGTTACCATAACCCTGCCATGCACATCTCTGTCTCTCTTTCGCTCTCTCTCTCTCTTTACATTCTGCTCTGGAGCTTTGTCAATTTCCCACATGACTGCTTTCTGAAAGCCACATTTCCTCGGCCATGTGAAGGAACACGTGTATGTGTGTGGGTTAGGTTTTGACCGGCTGTCCTTACAATCATAGTAAACCCGCCATCACCAACATTGTGGGGAGGAGTCAACGGGACCATGGGGATTATAGCATAATAAACATACTAAATTAAATTGTAAAAATACAGAAAGATTTATGAGAGGGTTATGTTAGGAGATAGATATGATAATACAAGAACAACAAGGGAAAGTCCTCTCCTCTAAAAGAAATACTAAAAATAATAATAATGTGTGTGTCAGGATCAGCTAGTCAACAGTCAAAACTGAAAAAAAATCCACAGTCTGGAGATCAACATTGTAAAGGACTAAATGATGTCTCATGGTCTGATGATGATGGTCTGTCCCATTTTTTTTAATTCACATTTGTTCACTGTATATGTGTCAAACGTCATAGTCGGAATAGAAAAGTCACATGTAACCATGTCAATCGGAATGAATTGGCCAAATCCGATTAAAATTTCATTCAGATTTTAAGTAGTTGTTTAAACCTTTTCTAATCCATTCAACAACAAACACTTGATCAGATTGAAAACTGAAACAAGGAAAGTTCTGTGCGTGTACAATGACGTAGAAATGGCGTAATGACGCAAGACTCACGGAACAAGCTGTCTTTATTGTTAATATTCATCTATTTCGGTTCCTGATAAGGAGACGACGAGCACATGAGCCGAGCTTTGTGTTGTGCTTCTTTATCATGCAGTAAAAAAGCCCCTTCCCGTGCCTAAAACAAGGCATCCATGGATGGAAGACTGAAGCCAAGACTGATGAGGAGGGTTTTAGAATGACATTGCAGTCATTTATGACACTTTATTTAAGGGCCAGATTTACTAACAGCTTGCGCAGCGCAAACGTCTCGGTTACTGATGTAACCCTCGTTCCCCGAAGGAGGGAACGGGAGACGTGACGTCGACGTGACGACGTTAGGGGATCACTTCAGGGAGTCCTATCAACTTCGATTATCTAAGAACAAGCCAATGAACGTTGGCGTGCGTGAACGCGTCACGCGCCCCCGCCCCGCAGCGCGGGTATAAAACAGGAAGCGGGCGCGAGCACCCACCGTTTTTCACTGAGGAGCCGAGTTTAGTGACGGCCGTACAGCGATGGTCAGCAACTGTGGCGGCGGGACGTCACGTCTCCCGTTCCCTCCTTCGGGGAACGAGGGTTACATCAGTAACCGAGACGTTCCCCTTCAGTCGCTCACGTTCGACGTGATGTCGACGTGACGACGTTAGGGGATCCCATGGAAAGCGCCAACGGTTGCTGCCACTTCCAGTGCCCTACGCAAGACTCTCAGACCCCCCCATGCTGGGGCGGAAGACCTGCGTAGAGGGAGAACCTGCTGTTCCACATACCCACGCAGTGAACTCTTGAATAACACTGGGAAGCGTGCCTCTCCAGGGGAGAGGGACGCTGCGGAGCCACATCCTGCCCGAAGGGAGGTACCATGTGGAGAATACACATGTGGACTGGCCGGTTGGGGCAGTGCAACATATGGAATGTCACTGGGGTGGCTCCACCTAAGGAGGGGGAGGCTACACCAGACAGTGACAGCAGAGCGAGCTCTGCCAAGGGAAAGACACGGGCTCACCGCAGGGAGCTGATCGTGGAAAATACTCATATGGGATCGCCACAGGGATCACACATACGGAACCCAGCCTAGCACAAGTTACACAAGCATACGAGCACTAGGCCTGGCGTCGGACGCTCCGCAACGTCCAACTGCCGAAGGGGTGTGGAGGAACTCACAGGGTTCGCCTGGGGGGGAACTCGACTGGAGCAAAGAGCGCACGTATCCGCTCCGTAGAGGGGAGTGGCGCAGCAAGCCGACACTAGAGCGGAAACTTCAGTGTTACCGGCTGGTTGAAGCGAGCACACAGGAAGAAACCGGCTCAACACGTAAGCTATAGAATCTAGCAAACGTGTTAGGTGTCGCCCAGCCCGCAGCTCTACAGATATCTGTCAGCGAGGCGCCGTGTGCCAGCGCCCAAGAAGAAGCGACACTCCTAGTGGAGTGGGCTCTCAACCCAGGCGGGCAAGGCACGCCTTGGGCTTCGTAAGCCAAGGCGATAGCATCCACTATCCAGTGGGCCATCCTCTGCTTGGAGACAGCCTTTCCCTTCTGCTGGCGTCCGTAACAGACGAAGAGCTGGTCTGAGGTCCTGAGGCTTTGCGTTCTGTCCACGTACAAACGCAGAGCGCGGACGGGACAGAGAAAAGCCAGGGCTGGGTCTGCCTCCTCCAAAGGCAGCGCTTGCAGGTTCACCACCTGGTCCCGGAAGGGAGTAGTAGGAACCTTGGGCACGTATCCGGGCCGGGGTCTCAGGATCACGTGAGAGTTATCCGGGCCGAATTCCAGGCACGATTCGTCGACCGAAAATGCATGTAGGTCCCCTACCCTCTTGATAGAGGCCAATGCAACCAGGAGAACTGTCTTACAGGACAGGATTTTTAACTCAGCCAATTGCAGAGGCTCAAAGGGTGGTCTCTGAAGAGCCGAAAGGACCAGAGACAAATCCCAAGAGGGTATAGAGAGCGGGCGAGGAGGATTCAGTCTCCTCGCTCCCCTCAGGAACCTAACGATCAGGTCGTGCTTCCCCAAGGACTTACCATCAACTGCATCGTGATGTGCGGCAATAGCGGCAACGTACACTTTAAGGGTGGAGGGAGACAGCCTTCGCTCCAACCCATCTTGCAGGAAGGAAAGCACGGCTCTGATCGAGCATGATCGGGGGTTCTCCTCGTGAGAAGAACACCATTCAACGAATAGGTTCCACTTCAACGCATAGAGGCGCCTCGTAGAGGGGGCTCTAGCAGAAGTGATGGTGTCAACTACCGCTGGGGGTAGGTCACCTAGAACCTCCGCGTCCCGTCCAGGGACCAGACATGGAGCTTCCAGAGGTCTGGACGCGGGTGCCACAGGGTGCCCCGTCTCTGAGAGAGCAGGTCCTCTCTCAGAGGGATGGGCCAGGGAGGGGCTGTCGCGAGGAGCACTAGTTCCGGGAACCAGGTCCGGTTGGGCCAATATGGCGCAACTAACAAGACCTGCTCCTCGTCCTCCCTGACTTTGCACAAGGTCTGTGCCAGAAGGCTCACTGGGGGAAACGCATACTTGCGAAGACCCCGGGGCCAGCTGTGTGCCAGAGCATTCGTGCCGAGGGTCCCCTCGGTCAGGGAATAGAACAACTGGCAGTGAGACGTGTCCGGGGCGGCAAACAGATCTATCTGTGCGGTCCCGAAGCGCCTGAAAATCAGCTGGACCACCTGGGGATGGAGTCGCCATTCTCCCGGTAGCACCTGCTGCCGTGAAAGCTCGTCGGCTGCACGGTTGAGCAGGCCCGGAATGTAAACGGCACGAAGCGACCTCAGATGCTTCTGACTCCAAAGGAGGAGATGGCGGGCGAGTTGTGACATGCGGCGGGAGCGTAGACCACCCTGACGGTTGATGTACGCAACGGTCGCAGTGTTGTCCGTAGGGACCAGTACATGCTTGCCTTGTAGCGACGTTTTGAAGCGGCCCAGCGCAAGATGTACTGCTAACAACTCGAGGCAGTTGATGTGCCAATGCAGTTGAGGCCCCGTCCACAGACCTGAAGCTGCATGCCCGTTGTACGTGGCCCCCCAGCCGGTGATAGAGGCATCCGTGGAGACCACAGAGTGCCTGGACACTTGTTCTAGGGGAACACCTGCCCGCAGGAACGAAGGGTCCGACCACAAGCTGAGAGTTTGGCGACAGTGCGGGGTCACTGGAACCCGGCACGAGCCGCTCTGCCACGCCCATCTCGGGACTCGATCGTGGAGCCAGTGTTGGAGCGGTCTCATATGAAGCAATCCGAGCGGCGTTACCGCGGCTGCAGATGCCATATGCCCCAGGAGCCTCTGAAATAATTTCAGTGGTGCCGCTGTTCTGCGTCTGAGCGTACTCACGCAGTTCAACACTGACTGGACGCGGGCCTCGGTGAGACGCCCTGTCATGTTGATCGAGTCCAACTCCATACCGAGAAAAGAGATCCTCTGCCCGGGGGTGAGTTTGCTCTTCTCCCAGTTGACCCGAAGCCCTAGGTGGCTGAGGTGACTGAGCACCAAATCCCTGTGTTCGCACAACTGCTCCCTCGACTGGGCGAGAATAAGCCAGTCGTCGAGATAGTTGAGAATGCGAACACCACGCTCGCACATGGGAGCAATGGCCGCCTCCGCAACTTTCGTGAAGACGCGGGGCGACAGGGCCAGCCCGAAGGGTAAGACTTTGTACTGATATGCCCTCCCCTCGAACGCAAAGCGAAGAAACGGTCTGTGTCGAGGGAGAATTGAGACATGAAAGTACGCGTCCTTCAGGTCGATGGCTGCAAACCAATCTTGGGGACGGATGCATTTGAAAATGCATTTCTGCGTAAGCATCTTGAACGGCAGCCTGTGAAGGGACCGATTCAGGACGCGCAGGTCCAAGATTGGCCGTAACCCACCTCCTTTCTTGGGTACAATGAAGTACGGGCTGTAGAAGCCGGTCTTCATATCGGCTGGAGGGACTGGCTCGATTGCATCCTTCGCCAGTAGGACTGCAATCTCCGCTCTGAGAACAGGGGCACTGTCCGCCAGAACACGGGTGAACAGGATGCCCCTGAAAACAGGGGGGCGCCGGGCGAACTGAATCGCATAGCCGAACCTGACAGTACGGATGAGCCAGCGAGACGGACTGGGAAGCGTTAGCCAAGCTCCCAGAGACCGAGCAAGCGGGACCAACGGCACCACAGACGTACCCGGAGTGGGGCAGCGTGACGGAATGCAGGGACCCGACTCGGGCGGCATAGCGGCCCGGAGTGGGGTCTGAACGTGTGGTGCAAGACGTACCTGCTTCCGTCGGAGGGCAGAGTGAGTGTGCGGAGGCGACAGTGCGTCCAGGACACAGCCACTGCTGCCCGCTGGCGATGGAAGAGGGGCTCGGGAGTGACAAGGCATAGCGTCGTCGACTGCCCCTCTTGGGGCCCAGAGGTTTCAGAAATAGCTCTTTCTTTGAAAAGGTGGGTACCGGGTGGAGGGCCGGGTGGAGAATCCTTTGTTTCCTTTTCTTTTTGTTCCGCCACTGACCCATGGGTCAGTGGCGGAACAAAAAGAAAAGGAAACAAAGGATTCTCCACCCGGCCCTCCACCGGGGGAAGGAGTGGCACGGCTGCCATCTCCTGAAGAGCAACTTGATCCACCTCCGGGCCGCCTGTCTCAGGGATGTTTGCACCGGCGCTTGCCTCCTGGCTTGGCAGCGGCCTGGACGGGCGGGGTCGACTTCCTGCGGCTTGCTGCCCGCTGAGGCCTGGATGATGGCTGCTGCTGGGGCTTAGCGGGAGCGGAGGACGCCGCAGGAGGCCGACCTCGGCGACGAGTAGACGGAGGAGCTGCGGCCGGCGGGCGGGAGGGAGCAGCAGCGGTCCGCCGGGGCAGGATGTGTCGGATGGCCTCCGTCTGCTTCTGTGCGGCCGAGAACTGCTGGGCAAAGCTCTTGACCGCGTCGCCGAACAACCCAACCTGGGAGAGAGGGGCATCCAGGAACCGGTACTTATCGGTGTCCCTCATGTCCGCAAGGTTGAGCCAAAGGTGGCGCTCCTGGACCACCAAGGTGGACATCGCCTGACCGACTGAACGTGCGGTTTCCTTCGTCGCCCGGAGGGCGAGGTCGGTAGCCACACGGAGCTCCCGGAGGAGCTCTGGGTCAGGACCACCCTCGTTCATGTCCATGAGCGCCTGGGCCTGGTGGACCTGCAAGAGCGCCATGGCATGAAGAGCGGAAGCAGCCTGTCCACAGGCCTTGTAAGCCCTCGCCGTTAGGCCGGACGAGAACTTACAGGCCTTGGACGGGAGGCGTGGGTCACCCCGCCAGGAGGAGGCGAACGCCGGACACAACTGCATCGCGACAGCCCGCTCCACTGGGGGGATCCCCACATACCCCTTAGCTGCCCCGCCGTCGAGGGTGGCGAGGGGTGAGGAGCCACTAGGACGGCTTCGGGCACTATACGGTGCCTTCCACGTCCTAGAAAGCTCCTCATGCACTTCCGGAAAGAAAGGTACCGGGGTGGCGCACTGAGAACCAGCACGGCCCGCCCCGAGAAACCAATCGTCCAGCCGAGAAGGTTCGGGACGTGGTGGAGGATTCCACACAAGCCCAACCTTCTCGGCGGCCCGGGAAAGCATAGCGGTCCACTCTGGATCCGGCTCGGACAGCGCTACACACCCCGAAGGGGGCAGCGCAGCCGAGTCGTCATCTCCAGATGACCGCTCCCCCTCCGATGCTGCGATCGACATCTGATCGTCAGCTGGTGCCCCAAAGGAAACGACTGGTCGTTCCGGAGAAGGACCGAGCCGTTCGCAAAGGGGCGCCGATGGCAACAGCACATGAGAGGCGTGAGGGGCCCGCAGACATTGTCTCGGCGGGGAAGCCCTCACGGTAATCCTCAGATCACCCTGGTCATGCGCTGAAATAGGTCTATTCTGCGGGGCAGAATAAACACTAGATCGGGGCATAGGCGAGGGGACTGCACCTCCCTTGAGGTAAGCGAGTCTCGATCTAAGTGCTGCGATAGTCATGTTCCCGCAATGAGAACATGAACTATCCACAAAAGCTGCTTCAGCGTGCCGAATGCCCAAACACGAGATGCAGCTATTGTGGCCATCTGCTGGCGCCAGGGAACGACGGCATCCAGAAACGCACAAGCGGAATGACATCTTGAAAAAGACGCAGGGTCCGCTTGTGTTGCTCTTTTAGTAAAATAAAAAACAAAGGAAAATTACTCTCACAGTGCTGAGGCGCCCAGGGGTAGCCACTGTGTGGACACACACACACACACACACACAAACAATAGTGGTGGAAGAACAGCAGTTGAGAGCTGCACTGCTCGCGGCCACCGCTGATCGCGCCGTCACACCAACACTGGAACAGAGAGATCTTCCTGAAGTCTTCAAAGGCGTTGAATCTCAGACAATGAGTCATAGGAAACTCGCGCTCCGAAATGAAAGACGGTGGGTGCTCGCGTTCACGCACGCCAACGTTCATTGGCTTGTTCTTAGATAATCGAAGTTGATAGGGCTCCCTGAAGTGATCCCCTAACGTCGTCACGTCGACGTCACGTCGAACGTGAGCGACTGAAGGGGAACTACTGTCAGGATTTACTAAAGACACCTTTTGTTTGCGACTGAAACAAATGGTGTCCATGTAAACATAGCTATTGATCCTTGATGTTACACGCTGAGGCACTTTCTAAAGCCAGTAGATATGAAGAATTCAATCATCACCATCTTTGTCCTCCTCTTCTTCCTTTCAGAGCACCTGGTGATAGCATGTGTTTATTGAAGACTCGACTTTACACACATGGATTAGAGAGCTACACTTTAACATCCACTTCATCTAAGCATCAAACAAATAACGCAAAGCTCTGATATTCCTGTGTACATATATGCAACAAACCCAATCTGATGATATTTGTTTTAGTCTGTCACATCCGCTCACTGGCTGGAACCGGTTACTATCAGTGTGCAGTGGCTAAATCTTGAAGCTTCTGGAGCAGCCCAAATCAGTTACCATCTCCTACCTCAAACAACTGTAATAATGGACACAAGTCCCACCCGTACCAGTGTAATACAGATCTGGCAGCCTGGTCTCATTGTTTATACGTAGTAGGGATGTCACGGTACTAAAATTTCATTAGTCAGTTCCAACAGCAGAAACATTTTGCGGTCCTCAGCATCAATTTCGGTACCATTGAATTGGTCTTAATTGTACAATGAATCTCCTATTTACATTGTGTTTAAACTGTGTTGTTTATAATGAAAGGATTCATGAGTGTGTGGCGTTTTCAGCGGTGTTTAGTGGATTCTGACTAACTTACTGACAAGCACCTCTGATTAGCCATTGTGTTCAGATGCTCAGATATTATTATGATTGGCTACAATGCTCAATACTTGAAAAAAAACACGCTTTAAATAGAAACCTTTGGCGCTTAGAGATCACTCAACTCGTACACTTTTCAGCTCCATACTGGCGTGATGAATCATTATGACACACTCTCCGTTCAATCGCTAGATGAGAAATGTTTTGTTTTTTCCTCCATTCTGTCACCTGATGGAGTTTGGGTTCATTGACACTGTCGACTGTAGCTTGCTAAGTTGGTGACACTTAATATTTAAATATATCTGACTGTACTGACACTGTTGTATGAGAAGTGAACTGAGCTGGACGATGACATCATTTTTTTTGCAGAAATGCTTTATAGATGAAATGAACCAATTTAATAATTGATGATCTTTACAATGGATCTGACCCAGCTGAACAACAGCCAAACGCATATTGTTCCTGTTATCACTGTAAAGCTGCTTTGAAACAATCTGTGTTGTATAAAGCACTATATAGGTGACTTGACTTGACATTTTTCTGCGACACTTGAAAGCATTCCAATTTCGCTTGTAAATATTATGCTTTGAGTTGAGTTAACCTGTGGCAAATTCAATTGAATGGGTATGATTTGGAAAGGCACAAACCTCTAAATAAAACAGCTGAAAATGCATATCAGAGCAAAAACCAAGCCATGAGGTCAAAAGAACTGCCTGTAGAGCTCAGAGACTGGGTTGTGTCAAGACACGGGGAAGACTACGAAAAAAATTATCTGCTGCATTGAAAGTTCACAGAAGCATGTAGCCTCCATGATCCTTAATGGAAGAAATTGTAACAACCAGGACCCTTCCTAGAGCCAAACTGAGCAATCGATGGAGAATGGTCTTGGTTAGAGTGGTGAGAAGCTGATGGTCACTTGTGCCCTATGATCATATATGGAGATGACAGAAACTCATAGAAGGACTAACATCACTGCAACACTCAACACTCCACTGATCTGGGCTTTATGCCAGAGTGGGAAGACTCAAGCTTCTCTTCAGTGAAGACATGAAAATCCACTTGGAATTTGCACCAAAAAAAAAAAAAAAAAAAACTCGTAAGGACTCTCTCAGACTGTAAGAAACAAGATTATCTGGTTCCAAGCGCCATGCGAGAAGGAAACCAGGCGCTGCTCATCACCTGCACAACACCATCCCGACAGTAAAGAGTGGTGGTAGCAGCATCATGCTGTGGGGGTGTTTTTCAGCGACAGGGATTGGGGGACTCGTCAGGATAAAATTGAATGCAGCAAAATAGAGATCGCCTTAATGAAAACCTAGTCCGGAGCATTCAGAATCTTGGACTGGGCAGAAGGTTCACCTTCCAAAAGGACAATGACCCCAAGTGCACAGCTAAGACAATGCAAGAGTGGCTTATGGACAACTTTGTGAATGTCCTGCCAGAGCCTGAGCTTGAACCCAATCAAACATCTCTGGAGAAACCTGAAAATGGCTGTCCACCAACGCTCACCATCCAATCTGACAGAGCTTGAAAGGATCTGAGTAGAAAAAGGGACTAAGCTGGACATCATACCCAAAAACACTTGAGGCTGTAAAAGCGCTTCAACTAAGTATTGAGTACACGTTTTTGAGTATTGAGGTACAAAGACTAATGCAAAGTACTTATTTTTATTCTTAATACATTTGCAAAGTTGTCACAAATCTTTTTTTTGTTGTTGTTGCTTTGTTCATTATGGTGTACTGATGTGAAAAAATAAATAAGGCAGTAACATAAAATGTGAAAAAAAATAACAGGTATATATATTTTCGCTAGAAAAATGTGTAATAACAATACTTTAATCCAAAAATAGCACAAAGCAGTACCAAAGTGGTGCACATAACAATGCATTGCATTTAAAGAACTGTCTAGTTCAGGTGTGAGGTACAAAACAAAATTAAGTTGTTAGTCATTGGAAATCTTATCCTGAAGGCCAATGCACACATCGCCTGAAACATCAGCCTGGTCTCATTGTTAATACGTAGGTTTTAATATCTACAGGTACAAAACATGTTTGTACCTTTGGATAGATGCTGAAACGTACAATATGATGTATTGACAACATTTAAACATAAACATTTTTAAGTTTTTACTGCTACAGAAACCTAAAATATTTAGGAAACTGTATATCATAAAGATCTTTGTATAATGGCACTTTTACAATTTTCTACATCAATTTTAGATCCCTTAACCCTACCCCCAAACATAACCATTTTATAGAGAATATAAAAAGAATATACAAAACATAATTGACAGAAATGTGTAGGAAAATTAAATTTTTTAGCAACAATATAGCATTAAAAAATATTATGAGCCGCCAATCCCACTGCTACCCATCTCTGCCGGTATATAATATTTCCCTTTCGAGGGAACTCAACGCCATGTGAGATGGTGCAATGGGTACAGGTCCTGCAGGACCCGGTGTCTGAGGCACCGGGTACGCGGTGAGATGAGTGGTACCCGGTGGGGTCTTCTGCTGTTGTAGCCCATCCGCCTAAAGGTTGTGTGTGTTGTGGCTTCACAAATGCTTTGCTGCATACCTCGGTTGTAACGAGTGATTATTTCAGTCAAAGTTGCTCTTCTATCAGCTTGAATCAGTCGGCCCATTCTCCTCTGACCTCTAGCATCAACAAGGCATTTTCGCCCAGAGGACTGCCACATACTGGATGTTTTTCCCTTTTCACACCATTCTTTGTAAACCCTAGAAATGGTTGTGCGTGAAAATCGCAGTAACTGAGCAGATTGTGAAATACTCAGACCGACCCGTCTGGCACCAACAACCATGCCACGCTCAAAATTGCTTAAATCACCTTTCTTTCCCATTCTGACATTCAGTTTGGAGTTCAGGAGATTGTCTTGACCAGGACCACACCCCTAAATGCATTGAAGCAACTGCCATGTGGTTGGTTGATTAGATAATTGCATTAATGAGAAATTGAACTGGTGTTCCTAATAATCCTTTAGGTGAGTGTACTACTACCTATAAGTAATTTTGTTCATGTCAACTAACTCTCATTAGAGTATTAGTAGACTGTCTTCAGCTAACACTTTATTTTGACAACTTATTCAAGTAACCCTAAACTTTAACAATCTATTAACAGCCTAAATGTCTAAAATGATAAAGTGGAGCATCAGAATAAAGTGTAACCAAAATGTTATCCAGAACTAGACTGGGAACCAAATGATTTTCATGATAACTGGATCCAATACCATTTGCATTCATGGACCGATGTGAATAAAGCACTGCTACAAAATGTTCAATGAACACACTTCACCGACTGTGTGCTGTGTCCGAGAATAAACAATTAAACGTGTGATTCATGGTGTGTCACGATTAAAGTCTACAGAATACACCATGAATCAGAAAACACCTTCTGCAGTAAAAAGACCCCCCCCCCCCAAGGCTGCAATGTTTTTCAAACATTCTCTATTTGATCTTTCTCAAAAAAAAAAAAAACTTAATGGAACATCTTGAGTCAGATTCCTTTCCCAAGCTAGTACATAATGCATATCTGAGTTTGTGTACAGTTAAAGTAGAGGCTTATTCACTTCAATGCCATTTCTGAGCCGTATTACTTTTCACACTTGAAATAGTTTACCCTGATGCCCTTCTAAACCACGGGTAAGCGGAATCCTGATGGTGAGTAAATGATGGAAACATTTTCAATAGTGTGAATTATGCCTTTAAAAAGTTTAATCTTCCACATGAGGTTTAAAAAATGCTAAAAGATGTATTCTCTAAACCCTCACTTACAACTGCCTACAAAATGAGCCCGATAGCATTGTAGATACCAGCTTCATTATTCTTCTTTGTTCACTTTTAGCGCTGTGTAGAGTAGATGACATGTGGAACAAAAGCCAAATGGCGGTGAATGAAGATGAGGCTTTTTGTTTGCAGATGTGCTGGCCTTTGCATTTTTCCTCCCAGATAACTGCATCTCTGCCCTTGATTCAAATAAGAAGCTCTGCTTTACAGCTCCGCCTCTGTCGTGCTGATCTTACCACATTCCTCACCCTAGAATAAAGGGTCGTCCTTTAAACTATTATTCATGTGCTCTACTTGAACAGCGGATAGAAGATAAATGAGCATCCAAATATTGAACAGTTAGCTAGATTTCATCATTATTCCAGACTAGTGGTCTAGAATTTTGTATTTTTTTTTTAAATGAAGTACGATGACTTAAAGGGGTCATATCGGGGAAAGCAGTGTTTGTCTTGCTCTTCTAAAGTAAAAGATATTGAAATATTGCGAACATTGCGAAGCTCCTTCTCCGGTCCACTCAGCCAATCATTTGCTGTCTTGTTCTCCACTAAAACATCTAAAGATCCCTAACAAATGATAGATTTTCTTATATATTTGCTAATATAATTGTTAGTTACAGTTCTAAAATCTGATTATTAGAGTAGTGTTCCAAGAGAGCTTTTATTCAGTCCAGTGCCACTGTTGGTTACATCTTTACACCAGTACGTGCCAAAAAGTTACTGGTTGGGTGTATAGTCACAAGTGTAAACATTTGTAAAAAAAAAAAAAAAAATCAGTAATTTCTCTCTTTCTCTCATACAATTCACACGGCTTGGATTCTTCGCATGGAGCTTTTATGCATGCTAATTCTAATCTCATCAGCCAAGCAGAAAAAAATATATTAAATATAACGGCAGATGCCATTTAGAATTTTGGTATATCAATATATTGGCCTACCACTAGTCTAAAATCACAACTTCGCTTTTTTTGTTAACTGAACTGTTGTATCTAGTAATGCAATACAATACGTGTGTTTACTTTAATAGCACACTTGGCCAGCTTCAGAGAAACTTTAGTCAGGCAAAAGACAAGTGACCAATCCAGAGTGGCGACGTCACTGCACGTATTCTACAGCATGGCTCAGCACCGCGTTAGCCAACTGTCCCAAGAATTCTGGGCTGAGAGCAGTTTGTAATCGTGCCGTCCTGAACCAAGCTCAAATGGAAATATATCTGGAACCATTCCTTATTGTTCTTAGAACCGTTCGGCCAGACGGTGGAAAAGCGGCTTTTTAATGCATAGCTGATATAAAAAATTGGATGACTAGTAATTTCCTACTGGTAAATTCTGGAAAAACAGAGATTCTAATTATTGGACAAAAAACTTCCACACGTAATAACCCAGAATACTTGATGGCTGCTCTGTTAAGTCTTCGTCGTCGGTTAGGAACCTGGGTGTGCTCTTTGATACCAACCTTTCTTTTGAAAGTCACGTGTCTAGTATCTGTAAAACTGCATTTTTCCATCTTAAAAATATATCTAAAATATGCCATATGCTCTCATTGGGAAATGCGGAACAGTTAGTCCATGCGTTCATGACCTCAAGGCTAGATTATTGTAATGCTCTACTGGGTGGTTGCCCTGCACGCTTAATAAATAAACTACAGCTAGTTCAAAATGCAGCAGCTCGAGTTCTTACCAGAACCAGGAAGTATGACCATATTAGCCCGGTTCTGTCAACACTGCATTGGCTGCCTATTAAACATCGTATACATTTTAAAATATTGTTGATTACCAACAAAGCACTAAATGGTTTAGCTCCGCAGTACTTGAGCGAGCTCTTAACGCATTATAGTCCTTCACGTCTATTGCGATCTCAAAATTCCGGCCAGTTGATAATACCTAGAATATCTAAATCGACTGCTGGCGGTAGATCCTTTTCCTATTTAGCAGCCAAACTTTGGAACAGTCTTCCTACCATTATGCGGGAAGCAGACACACTCTGTCAGTTCAAAGCTAGACTAAAAACACATCTCTTTGACCTAGCATACACATAATACACTATAGACTTCTATAAATCAATGTTAGGCTGCATAGATTAGGTCAGCCGGAACTGGGAACACTTCCCTTAAATCTTGATGTACTCGTTACATCATAAGAAGAATGGCATCTACGCTAATATTAGTGTCTTTGTTTATCCCGAGGTTTACCCGCAGCCTGCCAGATCTAGGCCGTATCCAGATCTGATGAAGGAGCTTCGCCTGGACCCGATGACAATGCAGTGCTGAAGTGTCAACTATCCTCTCCCTATGGAGGATCCCTTTCCCACTCTACAGATAAAGCGTTGTGAATTTCGGTTCACGTACCCCGAAGTGATAAAATAAAACAAAATTCTGTATCAAAATTTATCTTCAAGAGATTTCCACGACGCATGCACGAGAATTGCGATCTCCTTCAACTACTTCAGTTAAGTTCTCGCACGTGCGCGTCGTGGAAATCTCTTGAAGTCTCGTTTCAGGCCTACAAGGAAGAAAAGGAATAGTCGAATAAAGTTGTTATTTTTGTTTGTTTTTCGCACAAAAAGTATTCTCGTCGCTTGATAAACTTATAGTTGAGCCACTGTTGCGACATGGAATATTTAAACATTTTCTTTAATGACTTTCTGGGCCGTCCGGTGTCATTCCCTTAGGGAGCCTATGTAGCAGTCATCCACCTCTCAGATTTAATCATAAATATCTTCATTTGTGTTCCGAAGACGAACGAAGGCCTTACGGGGTTGGTACAGCATGGGGGTGAGTAATTAATGACTTAATTTTCATTTTTGGGTGAACTAACCCTTTAAATTATATGTTTATCTCTGTAAAGCTGCTTTGGAACAATCCATTGTTAAAAGCGCTATATAAATGAAGATGACCTGACTTTATTCTCTAACCACTTGAAAACCAGTTTAACTAGATTCTACAATGTTTGCAATTGGATTTTTGTCTGATCATATTTTAAAATGCACAGTGCTGTCTATTGGACTTTTAAGTTTAATCAGTCTTTTTAGGCCTATTCAGGATTCTCGATTGCAGTGGTGGAGTGATGCTGAACAGTTTTAATAAAGTATGGCAGATCGTGGTAGTCTGTTTCATCCCTCACAACCTAGAACTCAGAACAGCCCTGCAAGAATTGCACCCTGTAAACTGCATTCAGCACCTGATTTACATAATCGCTCTAGTGAATCACGCACTAAAACACATAAAACCAACAGGTGCAACCCAATCTTAGTGAATGATAGCCACTTTAAGGTAAGCTGTAGAGGTAATGACGTTTAAGCTATAGTTATTAAAAACTGACTCCTTTAAACAACAGCACGCATTGTTTTCTAATGATTGTGTGCTACAGCTGAATAATAAAACCAAATGATAAGAGGGATTGCAAAGAAAGGGGCAAAAGAGATGGAGGAAGAGATGAAACTTTGCAGTGTCAGTGTGGATGTCTGCTAAGATCAGTGTCACAATGAAGGTGTTTGTCAGCCTGAGGAGAAGACGAATGCTCACACCTCTCCTTAGACATGCGAGTGTGTATGTGTGTGTGTGTGTGAGAGAGAGAGAGAGAGAGAGAGAGAGAGAGAGAGAGAGAGAGAGAGAGAGAGAGAGAGAGAGAGAGAGAGAGAGAGAGAGAGAGAGAGAGAGAGAGAGAGAGAGAGAGAGAGAGAGAGAGAGAGAGAGAGAGGGCTATTTTTACTGAGAAAATGTGAACCATAGTTTATGGTTCACCTTAAGATCCCTCTTCCAGCTATTCCAAAAGCAACTTCTAATATCCAATAATACATTCGCAACGAATTTTCAATGATAAAAAAGCAGTTAAGGCTGGTACTTGCATATTTCTATGGCCTAATCGGCTAATTAAATTCATAATTTAAGAGGCTGTAGTGTTCAGTGTTTGCTGTTCATTAATATTAGTCATTGGATGCCCTCATTTGCTATCAGAGCAAATTAATAAAGAAACACAAATCTAATCTGATAGTACACAGATATCTCTATTACCTGGGGAAAGCAATTTCCCAGGATGCTGCTGTGATTCGTCAACGACATGAATATATTTGTCATCTTAAATCAATTAAAGGAATGTTCCAGGTTAAATACAACATAAGTACTATCGACAGCATTTTTACAAACTGAACACGGTGCTAAGGCAAGCATCTACGGTGGCCGAGAGGTGCAAAACAAATTACAATTCAGAAAACAAAATAACAAATCCAAAAACAAAATAACAATTCAGAAAACAAAATAACAATTCAGAAAACACAACGACAATTCAGAAAACACAACAACAATTCAAAAAACACAACGACAATTCAGAAAACAAAATAACAATTCAGAAAACACAACGACAATTCATTCAAAACGGAAAAGGTAGGTATATTTTGAGAATGGCATACTTGTCGCTGATTGGACGAGACACCTGTCAATCAAGCCAGCACCGGAATCAAGCGATTACTGGAAGTACCGAGGGTAGAAAAGCGCTTCGTTTTTGGTATTTTAATCAAATAAACTGTCGAATCATCTGTACATATTTTTTCAGTACCGCATGAGCTCATATGTGACCTGATCCAGCAAAATGAGTCACAGTGACCCAAATTTCAAAATTGAGATTTTGGTATTAATGGAAAGAGGAGACCATAAGCTTTCAAATGATATCCTAGTCAAAGTCATGCCTTGAATGGTTGTGAAGATATACACATTTGAATTATGGTCGTCTGCCCTCTTTTTCAAATTGAAAACCTGAGAAAATCGCTTTTAAAGTTTTTTGCCCTTTTTTTGTTGATATCTTTCAAAATCCATTGCATTTAAAGGGATAAACTATTTATTTTACAGCTTAATTTGACCAAATACATTAATATATATATATAAATGCTATTAAACCAGGCTGAAGCTCAAATTATTTTAAAGTTTTTATTTGAATAAATAATTTAAAAGTACCTTTTACAAAGATTTACTAAAATCAGAAAGATTGAACAGAGGTGCTACATTTTTGCTTGAGAGAGAGGGTGTGTGTGTGTGTGTGTGTGTGTGTGCGTGTGCGCGTGTGTGTGTGTGTGTGTGTATGTGTGTGTGTGTGTGTGTGTGTAAGAGAAAGTGAGAGAGGCAGAGAGACAAGGAAACAGAGATCAAATAATGCTAGTCTATGCAATCATATCTTTGTGTAGGCTAGTTGACAATAACAATAATTCATAACGGAGATACCAACAGTTAAATTTTGGGTTAATCAAACACATTGTAATGGATTCTCCTTGCAGATAAATACACTCACTCACATTTGCACTCACTCACATCCATACACAGTAAATACACTCACTCAGATTCAAATTTGACATTAAATTCACCTTTCAGCTCTTTTCTTCTAAGCTGGGCAGGGAGAGGAACAACTTACTTTCTCAACTGGCGGTTTTGGGCAAATCTCACGGATATTTTTGTACAGATAAAGGCCATTGCACACCGCATCCGACATTTTCGCACGTTAAAAAAAAAATCGACCTCACGTTATGTCAATCACGCTTGCACACTGTCTAAGAAACTTTCATCCGTTATATATATATATAAAAAACGTAAGTTTTTCGCATCCGTAGCAAGCAGTTTGAATGGTGTTTTGACAATTCGGAGCCACCGAATCAATACGAAAAAACGCATATGAAAAAAAAACGCGGACTCAGTGTGCAATGGCCAGGGGGCTTGATGACGTTTTGGCA
Source organism: Tiaroga cobitis (assembly GCA_030578255.1). Lineage (NCBI taxonomy): Eukaryota > Metazoa > Chordata > Actinopteri > Cypriniformes > Leuciscidae > Tiaroga > Tiaroga cobitis. The sequence goes on from CM060610.1 coordinate 33,736,252, forward strand.
ACTTTGCTCTCTTTTGACAGCGACATTTCTCAAATTAATAATATTTAATCTTTCTGAGGAGATCTGCTAGCTTGTTTATTACACAGAGCGCTCGCTGCGAGTCTGACAGGAGGGTGGCTGAACCAATCGCGTGCCGGTCAGTCGAAACGGCTTCCCATCGACAATTAAACAGCATTTGTGTACATTTCTAAGCTTTTTGATTGGTTCTATACAACGTGTAACACAGCAGAGATAGTGACGTTTCAGGGGATACCCGGGAAATGCTCAGAGGCGAGATAGGAGTTGAGAAAAGCAATGTTCATTTCCAGCGAATTTAGTAAAACTTTGTACTCTTTAATAGTAATTTAAATACCTTTACTCAATTATCTGGACTACGAAACTTTGGGAGATTATTTTTGAATGTCTGTTCTTTGAAATTAGCAAAAAAAAAAAAAATCTATTATTTAATTGTTTTTCCACATAATCGGCCCATATCTTAAAATGGAACGTTGCGACTTCCGACTCATTTCGCCAGATCGGGTCACATATTAATTTTAATATCAACTATCTGAAAAGTGTGCATCATGCCTGACATCTATGTCGTATGTAACTTTAGAGATGGTCACGGTCCCTAAATGTACGAATATCTAGGCCAGCTTATGCCAGTTACATTAGCCTATACTTCACAGGGAATCACTTAGCGTGTTACGTTCATATTCTGGTCCATCTGCTACCTGTAGCCTATTAATATAGCCTAAATCCCCAATAAGGTGGGAGTTTGGTCTTTTATTGTACTGTGTTTTGTCCATTGAGTTACTTTAAGTGTCCTGACCGCAGGGTGATCCTGGACAATGACGATTGAGGGAATCCCCAATTCTGCAGCACAGTGCCGAGATATAAAGTTAAGGAAACTAAACAACCGAGAAAAATATATGTCTACTACTTCAGATTAACGTTTGATCTGTACATCGGCATCGGGGAATAACATTATAATCTCGTTCACGGTAGAGAAAGCTGCATGTACAAAAGTAACCGTGAAGACTTCAATGTAAAAACCTATTTTTTTTACAGTCTATGGTAAAAACGAATCACTTTTCTACCCTCGGTACTTCCAGTAATCGCTTGATTCCGGTTCTGGCTTGATTGACAGATGTCTCGTCCAATCAGCGACAAGTATGCCATTCTCAAAATATACTTACCTTTTCCGTTTTGAATGAATTGTCGTTGTGTTTTCTGAATTGTTATTTTGTTTTCTGAATTGTCGTTGTGTTTTTTGAATTGTTGTTGTGTTTTCTGAATTGTTATTTTGTTTTCTGAATTGTTATTTTGTTTTCTGAATTGTTATTTTGTTTTCTGAATTGTCGTTGTGTTCCCTGAATTGTTGTTGAGTTCCCTGAATTGTTGTTGTGTTTTCTGAATTGTAATTTGTTTTGCACCTCTCGGCCACCGTAAGCATCACTATTACTAATGCCAAAACTTAAATAATCCATTAATGGATTTCTGCTAACCTCGGGTTTTCTTAAATAATTATTCTGTGCTAAATAAAAATAATGTGGCTTGCTGTTTGTAAAAACAAATGAAAAGCTACAATGGTGCTTGCCAAGTCGCCTCCACAATGCTCAAATGCAGAAGATTAAGCTTTTTTTTTTTTTTTCATTCTATTAGTGAGGCTGAAATGTGTCACTCAATTAGTCTGAATATTATACTGTCACTCACGTCACAACTCTGTGGTGACACTAAAAGTGGAAATATAGGGAACACAATCATGAGGCATCTTCCTATTTTTGTGAAGGGAACAGTTTTGCAGAGAGACTAGCACATTTCAGATATATGATGCTGCAAGTCACAAAAATTGGACTCTAGGTACAAAATCGGGAAGTATTTCTGTACATATTTGGACTTATCAGGAGATGTTATGAGTCAGCGGCCAGATTTACAAAAAAGACCTTCATAGAAGTTGAGAAATTTGTAAGATAAATTCAACGTTTATGAGATTGTTCCTAAGTGCAATTAGTGAAAAAGTTCTCACAAATTTCCTTTCCTTAAGAACAACTTACTCTTTTTCTTAAGTTGTATCTGATTGTATGGTGTTGCTGAAGACTCCCAGACCAACAATACAAATCACTTCAAAGCCTTCAGATTACAGTAATAATCATGCAACATTTTTTTAATGCAGCTGGCTTGATGGGAGTTTTGCACTTAACGTTACATTTTGGGGCTATGTATTTTAAATAGGTATTTATAAGAGCTTGTCTCAAGATGAAGCAGTCAGTTTCATTCGTGCTCCATCTTTCTTGCGCTCTGTCTGGAGTGAATGCGTCCTGTTTCTGTGTGTGTGTTTGTGTGTGTGTGTTGCTAGAGTGAAGACAGGTGGTCTCATATGAGCTGAATGCAGCCAAAAATTCCCTATTTGACTTGTTTTTGAAGACTTATTACTGACTTTTGAATTCAGCAAAAAGTCACTGCTTACAATGCGCTGGATCCTTCACTGAAAACCGAAAGTAACTCACTCCCGCTCAATGTTTACTCTTTGACTGGAGCAGATTTTAAACACCAACTGTGAACAACGACTGAACACAACTGTCTCTGGCGCGTTTGGGCATGATCAGTCGTTAGTATCAAATTACATTCATAATCGGCCATAAAGTCGTTAAGTGTGTCCCCGGCTTAAAAGTTTGCTAAGAGGTATTTCCTACTAAAGCAAGACAGATTTGACTCTGGGTTAGCGTATCCATAGCAGACTGGTAGGAGTAGCCTTGGACAGCAAAATGCCCAGGGCATCATGGGTGTTTAAGTTTTCCTACCTATTTGGCAAAAAGGAAAACTGCAAAAAAGCAAAAAGGTTTTCTCTGGTCAGGTAACTCAGATTCAAACTTGCATTACCCTCATGAGCACCACTGCTCAATGTGATCTAATGGCTAGACTAAGTGACAATACGTTCAACACTTTTGTTTTCACACACTAACACACAAAACCAGACTGCATACAACAGTATAGCATAAAACTGAATTTTGCACACAGACTTCATTCTATGTATTTACATAAATAAAATACATATTTAAATACATATTTCTGCATATTTTGAATTGAATGTTACGCAGCTTGTCAACTCTTTTCAGAGCAAGCATACCCTGATCCCACCGTGACTATTTTACGAATCCAGCTTTGGGGTAGAATGAATAATCAGGGGAGAATGTCTGTAAAAGAGTGTGTGTGCAATAGTGTTCTGCCCTGTGTTGGTCTATTTACTATTGCAACAAGACATTTCATTTACATCATAGCTGTGAGCAATGATATGTTACTTGCTATTGCTCATTATAGAGAAAATGTTACAGGATACGAATCTAAGACATACCCATGATGAGTGAATAGTATTTTTGCTCTTTGTAAACGTTCTGCTAAAAGCTTATGTTGTCAACTTTTAAGAGTACACCAACATTTAGGGCCCTATCTTGCACCCAACGCAATTGACTTCATACACCGACGCATGTCTCATTCCTATTTTGCACCCAACGCACAGCGGACTAGATGCTATTTTAAGGGTGCATACTTGGCCATAATGTATCGTGTGCACAACGTGCATACACTTTGCTTCTCTCATCTACACAGACGCAGCAGTTCCCATTTTTGCAAACCATACATAATTACAAGGAAAATATTACCAACGAGGGAAATCATTGTGGTGTCCATGAAGATAGGTATGAATCTAGCTACACATTTACCCAAATTATTATAATCTGTTTAACTGAAGCTAATTTGGGTGGGTTTCTCCCATCCCCAAACAATGTCACTTCTCTGTCTTTTACAGCCCTGAGGAGAACGTCGGTCTCCTCGGCTGTGAATCGCTCCTGGCGTACGCCTGGCAAATCCGCCATTATAATAGCAATCCGCCATGGAACAAGCGCGCCTGCTCTTACAGGGAATGTGAGATGATGCTCTGATTGGTTTATTGCAGACCAACCCAGATTTGCGCCGGGCGCAAGAGTAATTTATCCCGAGATCTGCCCACAAAGTTACTTGCGTTTCGCGTTTGATACTTGCGTTTCAGATCGTTAAAATAGGGCCCATAATGTTGAGGCTCTTAAGACTGTCAAGACTTTACACTTGACAGATAAGCCACAAAAAGTCTGTGTTTGATTAAATGAGATTAATTAATTCAGTCGGCTCTTGTGGCAGTGAAAATAGGAGTATGAGTATACCTTATAACATTGAGAACCTCCATAAAGCCATACTATAGCAAAACGCAATATAAGCCCACTGCAAATTAACTTGGAAACACAAGTGTGACACTTCCAGCTCACATCTGTCGGCCCCAGGCCCCAGACTCAGAAAGCAGCCCCAGAACAATCCCTGCAGAGCCCTTAAACAAGAGAGGCTGCAGTAGTCGGGAGAGAAGGCGGGTGGGGGTTTGGCATTAACATGTGACTGCGTGTTCTTGACTGCAGGTGGAATGGCAGAGACAGCCGCGGAATAGGCATGTTAACACATCTACATACATACACAGAGAGAGAGAGAGAGAGAGAGAGAGAGAGAGAGAGAGAGAGAGAGAGAGAGAGAGAGAAAGAGGCCTCCGAGTGCTTCAAAAATAGAGTGCTCTTCAGGACTCAGGCAAGGTTAACAGGATGAGACAGCGTGCTCTCCCTCTGCAGCAAACCACTGCCCGAGAGATTCATCTTTACATTTGCTTCTGTGCTTCATTATTGCAATGTATTTTTAATGCACCACCCTTCTCCACTGCTTTCAGAGTGCTGTGGATTTCTGTAAAAGCCTTAAAAAAATTCTAAATACATTTAGCCTTTCTTGTGTTAATGCCTTTCTTGTGTCAACGGTTGTGAAATAGAGTAAAATATGGCCTTGTTAAAGAATAGTTTAGCTAAAAATGATTTATTTGCTCACCCCATAACCAACCCAGTATTTTCACGTTTAGTTTAGCTCTTGATATATAGTTGCCTTGCTTTTTTTGAACCTGGTCACTTGTTACCCTGGGTACACATTGGTTTAATTAAGTCACACCTGTTCCTTGTTTAAGTTTGTGTGTATTTATAGCCCTGTGTTTTAGTACTTGGTTGTCCATTCTTGCTGTTTTGCTTATGGTTTGCTTCACCCATGTTCCTCCTCTCCTGAGCCTCCCTGGCCCTTCCTCCTCTGCTGGTTCTGTCCACTTCCCTGGCTTCGTCTCCGATGTTTCAGCCAGCATCTTGGCTCCTTCATTTCAGCTGGTTCTGTCCAGGGCCCGGTTCCCCTATGACGCTCACTCTTAGCGCGCTAAGAAGACTCGAAATATATATCTTACCAAAGTTGTTTATGTTCCTAAGTGTGTTCCCCGAAGTGTCCCTTAGGAAGCTTCTTAACACGCTGCTTCTTACTTTCGACGTTACAAAGGCGCTGTCCCAAGTGAAGGTGCTGTCCCAAGTGAAGGTGCTGAATTAGTTGGCATCGATTGCTCATGAATCGATTTTCCACTTCACGTGAAGATGCATTAGGGCGTTAAGAAAGACAACACGTTCTATGCAAATGAAACATTCCTCAAATTATTCCAGTAACATTTATTTCAACAGTTTAAGTTATCAGTAAAATATAGACTATTAATTAAATTATCAAATTGTCAGTAACATGCTCACACGATATGTTGTGACGGGTAGACGAACCGGGTATCCCTCGCTAATCATCCACCCTCCATCCAAATCACACAAAGCGAAATTCCGCCGTGTTAGCCTGGCAAGCGCAGGTCTGAGAAGGTCCAGCAGCTCCATAATGAGTTGTCTTGGGAGGCATTTTTTTTTTTATTATAGCCACGTCAGGCAAAATATCAAAAGGGCTTAAGTTTTGCCAAATAAAAAAATTCACATGGACTAAACGGCTCCACGACTGGCGCCGTCTTTGATTCAATACAAGGACACGTTGGATCGCTGCCATAGTTGGTCGCTTACTGGACACCACCATGCTTACCCATTTATAGATCTTAGCCATTTAGAGCCAAATTGTTTGCCACATTGTAATTATCAAAAGTGATTGCCAATTTAAATGCTTTAATGACATTACGAAATAGCCTAGGCTAATTACCACCATATTAGTTCTGATACCTATTAAAGTCAACTTCATAAAAGGCCTGTATCCATTGCGAACATATTTTATTATTAGTGTTAAAATGTCCATAACATAAAATCGTTGTTGAGCCACAACATTGTCAACATACCATGGTTTGACTTGTACTCCGCTGCACTGATTTCTAAAGACTGCTGTACAGTGGCGGCGACTGGCGCTCGAGCTCAAACAACGCTAAGAGAGAGCTTACGAATGGTCCAGACCAACCTTACGAAAGTGTGACTTACAGAAGATATACTTAGCGTACGAACCTGTCAGGAATCGTGCCATAAAGTTAAGAGAGGTTAAGGAATAGGTTCAGAACTACTTAGCGATAAGAACGTTTTGGGGAACCGGGCCCAGCTCCCTGGCTCTCCCCCCTCCACTAGCTCTGTCCTGTTCCCTGGCTCGACCCCCACCTCTAGCCCCACCCAGCCCCTTCATCAGGTCCACCAGATACCATAGTCCTTACGGCTCCACTGGGCTTCCTCGTCCCTCCGGCTGCGCCTTGGTCAGACGTCATCTGTCCTGCGCCATGGACTTACAAGCCATCCACTGTGCTCCATGTCTCCACCCCTTCGGCTCTGTCTGGCTCCGCCTTCCCTCCAGCAGCACCTCGCCCCTCAGTCCCACGGTTCTACCTCAGCTCTCAGGCACCCACGCTCATCACTGCGGCTCCACCTCGGCCTCCATGACCATTGGTGTCACCTGGTCTTATCTGGTTTCCGCCTGTGCATAGGGCTCTACCTCTCCCAGGTGTCATCAGCCGACTCTCCACCATGGCTCCTCTCTACATGGACTACACTGTGGGCTATCTTCCTGGCTGCTCTCTGGGTCCCCGCCTGGCTCCTCCTGCTCCCTCCCACCTTCATCGCTGCCCTGGTCTCTCCCTCTTTCATCTCACCTGGTTTCCTGCCTTTCGCCTGCTCACGTCCTCCTCCACCCTCCCTCCTCAGTTGGCATGTAATGTCAGGTGTAGTTCTGTTTTGGTTTTGTTTTCTGTGCTTTGTTCCTATTTTGCCTGTGTTCCCTTTGTTTCCATGGTTATTCATTGAGTGTGCATGTGTTCCTAAGTTACGTTAATCATCCTCCACGTATTTAAAACAGCATCTAATTCCAAGCAGATCTTCATATCCACTCAGACATATGCAATACCCCTTTTTCTTTGTACCTAGAATTTATAAAGAAGTTGGACAGAGATTGTTTCAATATAAAGCGCCATGGGACTGGAATAATCTTCCTGTTTCCTTGAGATCTATAACTTCTTTTCGCTTTTTCAGATCATCCCTATTTCTATACCTTAAAACAATCTGTTTATGCTTTTAACTTTAAAGTTAACTTCAATCCTTTGTTAATTTTTTTATTTGTTAAATGTTATTTTTCTTCATTTATTTATTTACTATTATTTTTGCTGTAATCTATTTTAATTTAATTTAAATGTATAAATTTACTGGTGATATTATTACTATTACTACAACTTGTATTTAACTTTGTGTAAAAAACTTAGGTTAGTGTGTGAGTTGGGGTAAGAGTTTGTGTATGAATGAGTTGTGTATAAATGAGCTTTGTATATCTGTAATGTCTGTTATGTAATGGTTTTGCTTATAATTTGTCTTTTGTATTCTGTATTTGTGTTTATTGGACCCTCTTGAAAATTAGATGATGCATCTCAAGAGGCTATCCTTAATAAATTCATTTCAATTTAAGCCCTGAGTTTCCTTAGTTAATTTGTCCGGTCTTGTTTACCGTTTATCGTTTACCGTTTGTTGGAAGTGGTTGTCTTTTTCCATGATTCTACTGCATGTTCATTATTAGATTGTTAAATAAAGACTTTGTTTATTCTCCAACATTGTGAGCTCATTGCAGCAACCGTAACCGTTACAATTATTGTTACTATTATTATTTAGTTTTATGTATTTAGGATACATAAAATGCTAGCTACGAAAATAGTATATGCAGGACAAAGAATATGTGGTACTCATTGTGGTTTAGAAAAATGACAATTACAGAATTCTTCGGTGATGTATAATTGACAGTGAACAAAGGAAACTATTGTGTGGATGTAAAATTGTATACATGCATTTATTTTCTAAATATCCAATGAACCAAAAGTGCCCATAGGTGAAAACAACAACAACAAATATTTTATAAAATTATTATATAAACAACTATGTTTATATATTTATATTATTACATTATATATTAAATTATATTACATTGTATTTACTACTTTGCCTGAATTAAAAAAGATTAAACATTTTGTGGTTTCCACAACTGAGACAGAACCATCTGCTAACACTTGAAATTTTTTTGTAGAATAATAAAAAAGAGGCAATCCACCCATGCGGTGTAAAGATTGCATCCCCAAATAGCCCGAGGAGCAGCTATCTACAAACTGTCATAAAAACTTAATGCGAGTTTACTCCTAATTCTGAACACCATGGGAACATTTTCTTGCTCCAAGCCTTGTTCAATTTAACTTTCGGATGCTCCTGAGTGAAGAGTGCAGAGAGACAGTCTGTAGAAGTGAAAGAGAAATCCTATTAAACCTCCAGAGAAACGTTACACAAAAACTATAAAATCTCCTCCTCGGCTGTAAAGCAGAAACTGCGGTCCACTCAGTGTCAGTACAGCCGAAGGCTCATGGATTCTCTCAGCTGTCATTTCTGATATAAAATCCAAAAGCTTGTTCTGTAGAAGAAGCGGAACTCAGTGAGATTGAGCCTCATTTGTTCTAAAGAACTTAGGTTTAGCTGTGTGCATTGCATTTAGGCAACTATTTTCTTGAAAAATGAGACAGTATTTACAATTATATTGTATATACTGGCAAGCAAGGTTTATGAATTACAGGTGTTTTGGGGGTGTCTGACTGGGCTTAAATAAATAAAAAAAATAATAATAAAAGAGAGGTTGGGCTGCAGTCTTAAAAACCAAAATGTCTCCTAAAGGCATTTGTGCTCTTACTAACCCTAACCCTAATCCTAACCCTAACTCTTACTGTATGTCACCCTTAACACTGCATTAAAGACAAAACAATTTTAGAGATTTGTTTCGTCCGATTTTTACTGATTGCATGAATTTAGTTCCTTTCAAGTAAACAAAGGTTTTATATTTTCTTTTTCTTATGTCTGCAAAAGGTTTTGTCAACTATAATAAACGAACAACCAATTGCATCTAAAATTTCTGCATCATGTAATGTTATGTTGGACATATTGAAGACATGATTGTTAAAGTCCTCTCATTTATTTCAATATTTTTTCAACATGAACCTATTGTCAATGAGGGTAATTGTTATGGTTTGCAATATTTCTATGATTTCAATTCAACTGTATATTCAAATCCTGATTTTGGTTGGCCAGACAAAGCCTGACATTGAAATTGAGTCAAAATAGAGGAAATGTCAACTATGTTACCCCGTAGAGCCAACTCCTGAATAACATATTTGTTATGTCCCTACTGTGTGACTGTGTCCACAGATGATAATGAATTGTTTGCCATAGTTAAAAAAAAAAAAAAAAAAATCAACCTTCCATGTGCCTGAGGAGACTGATGTGCCTGACTGAGTGTCAACATGAGCTAACAATGTGTGCAATAGTTAACGTGTCCAGTTAACTATGATACTTCTGAATTATTATTATTATTTTAAATTTTAAATAACTAGAATGCTGCTTCTGTATATGTTATATGCACACAGGTTGGATTTTGCAATCTCTTTAAATTACCAAAATGATCTTTAAGGCAGATTTCTGATTTAAAAAAAAAAAAAAGTTCTGTCCTTTGAGACCGTTTTTTTATTGAGAAAGCATATTGTTTTTGTACTTTTTATGTGAAATGTACACCCAATTATAAGATGAGCTATAATCTTTCTAAAAAATACTTTAAAATAAATGCCACTTGCTTTTAAATGTTGTTTCTAGGACTTTTTTAGTGCAGCCTGCGTGTGTAAAATTGTTTTGGGGTCACTGCACAAAAAAAGATGTTATTCTACATATAAAATAATGAACATTTCCACGTTCAAAAATAACCACCAAAAGTTACATCATTAATCAGAGGCTGTGTCCGAAATCACCCCCAATACCATACTGGACATCATCGAGTGCATTCCTTCAACCCCATAATGCATCGCGATAATGAGAATACAACCATTGTACACTCAATGGCTAAAGGAATCTTTGTAATGCACTATGAGGGTTACACTGAATGAATTCCTGTGTCTCGCCAGAAGATGGCATTCACAGAGCAATCATACAGGTGTACAGTAAGTTCCTTTGTCTTTTTTTTATTATTAAATTGTTTAATTATGGTTTAGACAAGCATGATACAAATGCACACTGTCAGCTTTTTTTGTGGTTTTATTCCCTCCCTTACAAAAAAAAAAAAAAATATTCAAGTGTGCTAATAGTATACATCTTTTAAAACTAATAAATGAGAAAGTATACTTTCAGTCTAATTTTTACTTCTCAGAAATATACTTTATGTATATATTAGTATACTTTCTACAGTACATCAAGTATACTTTATTAACACGCCCCTCTAGCGTGCTCAAGTGTCCGAATTTGTTCACTCGTTTCCATTCACTCTTTCAAGTGGACTATATTAGTGGACAAACAAATGGAATAGTGAATGAGGGTATATGGGGCGTGTGTAGTGTATGTTCATCTGCTGCTAAATAGACACCTGCTAACAAATGTCCACATGTAAACGTTAATATAGCAAAAGTAAGACAGTTTGTGCTTGGACATTTTGATACTGCTGCATCAATGACCACCTTATGCCAGTTCCAAATTCAATATATAATGCATATTTTCCATCCAGTCTCATTAACGGATAATGCATATTTTATGCTTTCAGATATTTTAATGATTAAATAACATAATATGCATCTGAAGCATGTCAATGTTAATGTGTGTTAATGTGTTTGGTCTGGGGTGGAATAGATCCAATAGATACACAGACATTGCTGTGAGCATGCGAGATATGCTGCTTCATGAATAGTCACACATAAATCCCATTGCAGATCAAGGCAAGTGGAGCTGGAGGAGGTGGAGGGTTTCAGGTGAGCTTTGATAGTGCGCTGCAGGATCAGCTTACAGGGAACACTGAACACTGAACCAGACTATTTCAATTGTGTTGCCTTACTCTTAGTCTCAGCCTCTGAGGGTAAGCCCATGGGCCGCCTACAGCCAAATGGAGGGCAAGAAGTCAGGCTACGCAGGACTGCCCTGCTCTCGAACAATGGCATGACTCACCTCTTTCACAGGTTCGCTCCCAGTATCCCGTCCCGACGCAGTCACAGATGAAGCGATTCCAGCCCTCTTTGCAGATGCCGTTGTTTTTGCAGGGGTTGCTGTCGCACTGCTTGCCTGTTACTTTGCTGCAGGACGACTTGATTCCGACTCCGTTCTGGGCCTCGGCGAGCTGACGGATGTCTTTACTGCGTCCATCTATGAAGAGATCACGGATGCAGCCCACAAAGCCATAGTTCAGCATGGCGGTCCACAGTTCGGTGGGGAGAATCAGGCCAGCGCGGTTGTCCGGGAGTCCTCCGAGATATAGGTCACCCTCGAGGTCCAGAATCTCATTCTCTCCGCTGGCGGTGAATGGAGTCCGACGGCTGTTCACAGAGATGATACCTGTTCAAAACAAAAACAGGCTTTCAAGTTTGACAAAATAAGCTCATTTCCAGGTTTGTGAATTCCGGGTCGCGTACCCCGAAGTGATAAAATAAAACAAAATTCTGTATCAAAATTTATAGGCAAGAAAAGTAGTTTGTTTAGGCTGGGTTGTATGAATTACAAACCTGCGCACATATTTTAAAAAGCACATAACTATAGAATCAATTCTGAATGAGCATGTGAACGCCGTCAGCGTTAATCACAGGTTCGCGTTTAAAAGTCTGATCATTTCGACGGAGGTGAATCAATCAAAGTTAACTTTAGCTGGAAATGACATTATTCAAGAACCGCTATAATGCCAAAACAATCTGTTGCCTTAAATTATATGTTTATCTCTGTAAAGCTGCTTTGAAACAATCCATTGTTAAAAGCGCTATATAAATGAAGATGACTTGACTTGGCTTAGCCAAAAGAAGGCTGACAGTCAAATATATGTGTGATGATACAGCGGAGACATTTCGTGCGCATTATAAAAAATGACATTTGACCACAGAATGCTGATCCATACAAAATCAAGCATTCGAGAGAAGTGTAATAAATACAGATATATATAGATACGTACATTTGTGTGTATGTATGTGAGGTAAAGTGTTCTGACACAATTATGTACTAAAGGATACAGGCAGGCAGGAGGTTCAGAATAGAAACATCAATATAGTCCAGAGTGGAGGCAGTGGCAGATTGAGGGGGCATTCTGAGTTCTTCCACTGAACTGTATTGTCAAAGTATTCTTGGCCTCTCAACACCCACATGTCTATTTATCTGTCTCAGCCCTTCGTTGTTGAGAAATACAAGTTTCTAGAGACTTCCATGACTGCTACTAATCAGAAAAGGAGCCAAATTGCCATCTTTGAATACAGTAGGGTCTGGAAGAAAGTGATTCAAGTGCAGAGTCTAAAATATTATATCATCATTCTACAAAATAACTTCGTTGATCTAAAAGTTTCAGAACCTGAAAGCTTCCTGTTCATTTCCAGGTTTAAATGAAAGAAAAATCTGATTTCCAGTGTTGTCTCAGACTTTTAGACTACTGAGTATAACATGACCAGAGGCAAAAAATAAGAGCCACCCTCTAGTGTCCGTTATCCAATATGAAGTTTGTGACAAAATAATAACAATTCTGCACTGTAATATTCTACTGAACAGATTCTCCTCTGCTCAAAAAGTAATTATAAAAAACATCCACACATTTATGCTGCTAGATGACTTTTTTTATTATTTTTTTTTATTTAAGTTTTATTACAGTAATTATAACATTTCCTTAAAATTGGATGGTACCTGGAATCTTAGTCAAGGCATTCAACAATTGGGTAAATTGGCTAAAAAAAACAAAAAAAAACAGCAAAACATATTTTGTGAAACAGATATTACATCCAAAATTATAAAAGAAAGAAAAAAGGGACATAAAAGTCATCAATTGTAGTAACAACAAAATATGTTGCAGGCCAATGTCAGCCAACCCAATATTACAGCTTTTTTTGTAAATTCAGTAAGCTATATAGTTATATATTTATTACTCTACCTGTAGTTTGGGTACCAGATCCGATCCGTTTTCAATTTTTTTTTTATATATTTTTTTATTTTTATTAACTATCTACAAAAGAAAACCTTTGAGGATGATGCATTTTAATCCAGAAGTACACTCATTCCCAATATGGGTATTTATTTTTATTTTTGTTCCTATCATTACTTCTTTCATTCCATATCCTTCGTATCTCTTATTCAATAATTCTTAAGATTTCCCTTCTTTTCTTAAAATTTTTCTAAATTTCTACACTAGGTCTGGTCTAAGCGGGAGAATGTAGTCTATCCATTTTCTCCATAGCTTGATAAATTTCTTGGACTGTAGCCGAAGATTCATTGTTAACCTCTCCATTGTGTAAATTTCATACACAATTCCCAACCAGTCGTTGATTCCCGGTGATTCAGGTTGCAACCACTTTCTAGTTATAGCTTTTTTGCAAGCTATCAACAGAATTCTCATTAAATATTTATCAGATTTGAGGCCTCGTTTAATCCAAACTTTAAAGCTATCGTCTATAGTATTTGGAACAAATGTTGAATCATAAACGGGCCATCTCAATATTGATACCAGGTCTGTCAAATTATTTTTTTTTAATTATGTCTTGCCAAATCTTTAATAAATTATTTGTCCACGGATTGAATTCTTGAAAATACATTTTAATCAAAGGTTCATCTGCCATAATAGCTTGTATCAGGGGTCTTTTAAGGTCAGCATTTTCTATTTCTTTCCATCTGGCTTTAAAATCTGGATTACATAGATAATAAAGAGATAAATAATAAAGGTCGTAATTGGGCTGCACGATAATATTCCCCTAAGCATGGCAAGGCAAAGCCACCTTTTTCTTTCTTTAATTGTAGTGTCTTAAATTTTATTCTTGTTTTTTTCCCTTGCCATATAAATCGTGATATCAATCTGTCCCATTCAATAAAGTTTTGTTTACTTCTCTATTGGAAGTGTTTGGAAAAGATACAAGAATCGCGGAAGTATATTCATCTTAATTGATTCAATTCTACCATATAATCCTAGATATGGCAGAAGATTCCATCTAGCCAAATCTGATTTCATTGTAGAATATAATGGCTTGTAGTTTACTTCAAATAGGCGTGTGATATCTTTGGGTATTTGAACCCCTAAGTATTTCAAATAGTCCTCTCCCCATTTAAACTTAAATTTTCCCTTCAAATAACTATGGTTGGCAATTAAAAGTTAAGACCTGGGTTTTTTGTACATTTAATTTATAGCCTGATAAATCTCCAAACAAAACCAATGTTTCCATCAAAACATCTAATGATTTGTTTGGTTGTCCTAAATAAACTAATATATCATCTGCAAAGAGTGATAGTTTGTGTTCTTCTCTATTTATGTCTATTCCCTTAATATTTGTATTTTGTTTTATATATTGGCTTAACGGCTCTAAAAATAAAGCAAACAAAAGAGGGGAACATGGACATCCCTGCCTACATGATCTTTCTAAGATAAACGCTTGTGAAAGATTTCCATTAACTTTAACTCTTGCTGTTGGTTTATTGTATAGTGCTTGGAAGGCTTTAATAATAGTGGCATGGAATCCACACTTTTCTAATACCTTATAGAGATACAACCATCTAACTGTATCAAATGCTTTTTCTGCATTAGTCCCAGAAACATAGAATTGATCTTGTGATGCTGCATATGCCATAGGATGTGTAATGTGCGTCTAATGCTATCTTGTGTCTGTCTTTGACGAATAAACCCTGTTTGGTCTAACTGAATAAGGTCAGGTAATATAGTCTCCAGTCTTTTAGCCAAAATCGATGTGTATATTTTATAATCTATGTTTAAAACCGAAATTGGACGATAATTTTTACACTCTAATTTATCTTTTGAGTCTTTAGGAAAAATTGTTATTGTCGCTCAGGGCCGGCTCTGTAAATCTGGGGGCCCTAAGCAGGATAATGTTGGGGCCCTGCCTTGCAGTAAATAATGGAGTATTGCTACCGCAAACCGGAAACTGTATACAATCTAACCCCAATCTAACAAATCTTCAATAAAGTTGTTGCATATACTACAGGTGTTGCTGGAGTCTCGATCTTTGAACTTCTTTTCCCTTTTCCACACTTTAAAAAGAGGGAGAAGTTGGACCGGTAATTTCTTTGCTTCCTTCTAAAGGGATTTAAACATATTCTTCTTTTTTCTTTTTTCTGCACCCGATGGATAGACTCGTTTCATTTTTTCGGTCAAATTTCCAAGTCCAGGGAAGACAACGATCTGACACGGTTGGTTGACTTAACGCAGTGGTTCTCACTTTGGACAAGGGGGAATTTTCAAGCCCCACTGCCCCCATCACCCCAACACAATGCTAATGAAATACGCAACAAGCTTAAAATGTTCCAATTTATTGAAGTAACAAGTACTATCTAAATACAAACTAACTATCTACATCAAATAACATTCCAGCGAGTAAAAAAATAAAGAAAATAAAAGTGCAGCTGTGTCATAACTTGCATGGAATTCAAAAATAGACAAAATAAAAGTGCAGCTGTGTCAAAATGTTAAAAAAAGAAAAGAAGAGAAATCCATTTGGCAAGACAGGTCTATTTAAAAAAAAATAGACATAACATAGGCTACTGTGTTTGATATGGGATTAAAATGATGGGCAGAGTATGAGATATAAACTAATGATTAATTATTTCAATATTCCTTGAGCGGAGAGCGCATTTCTGAATATTCCTCGGCTCGCTCATTCCGCTCAGGGTCGCGCGCTCAACCCTGCTGGCTCGAAAATATGTGGAATAAGGGCTGCCTCCGACTAAAGTTTTTTTCTAGTCGACTAGTAGTTGTTTATTTAAGCCATTAGTGGATAAATCGCCCCTTTATATTGATTTAATAACTGAAATAGGCTATACAGGATAACGAGTGTTATAAAGCCGCACTCAAGCGCACCGGCAAAAGTAGGCTAATGATTTTGAATGTGTAAAAAATAGCAAGGAGACATTGACTTGTTTATTAATAAACTGGTGTTTTCTGCGTTGCTGCAAAGATGAAGTTGACGACGCGGACTCGCCATGAACGAATAAAGATATAGAGGCATAAAAAGGAAAATTTCCTCCCGTTGGCGCGCTCCACCTGTCACGTGGGCGCGCCCCACACTTTGAGCGGCGACGCGGGCGACTACCATCTGTAGTTAGGGGGCCCCCTAGTGGCGGCGGGGCCCTAAGCAGCCGCTTAGTTCGCTTATAGGGAGAGCCGGCTCTGTTGTCGCTTCCCTCCAGGAAGGGGGAATCTCCCCCTTTTGTAGAGCCCAGTTGCACGCAGTTTGAAGTCTTGGGACTATCTGTTCTCGAAAGCTTTTGTACCATTCTGATGTGTATCCATCCGTACCTGGGCTTTTGTTAGCTTTTAGTCTTGCTATTGATTTATTTATTTCCATTTCTGTAATTTCTTTTGTTAATCTAGCATTCTGCTCTTCAGTGACTTCTGGTAGGTTTAAGGAATTGAGAAAATGTTCTATATGCTGTTCGTTTTGCATTGTTGGTTGTGAGTATAAAGTTCTATAATAAATTTCAAAACTCTGCTGTATTTTTTTCAATTTATAATGTATGACCTTGGTTTGAGGGTTTCTTATTTTATAGATTGTTGAGTCTGCTTGTTGTTTTCTTAGTTTATATGCTAAGATTCTCATTGACTTGTTTCCTGATTCATAATAGTTCCTGATTCATAATAGTTCATAATAGAGGTGGTGATGGCGCAGTGGATAAGACACACACCTTTGGTGTGAGTGACCCGGGTTCGAATCCACTGCAAGACACCAATGTGTCCCTGAGCAAGACACTTAACCCCTAGTTGCTCCAGAGGCGTGCGACCTCTGACATATATAGCAATTGTAAGTCGCTTTGGATAAAAGCGTCAGCTAAATGAATAAATGTAAATGTAAATGTCCTCTTTGAGCTCTTGGAACTCTTTCTTGTTGTCTTGATGGAACTCTTTTATTTCTCTGAATATCATCTTCAAATCCACGTCCATGTCCCCATCTTCCTCGCTATGTTTTGCTAGCGATTCAGCGTCATTAGCCTCGAGGGCTCCTTCAATATTCTGTACCGTTTTCTTACCTTTAACTTTATTTTGTCTGTCTTTTGTCATGGCCCTAGACTTTTCCAAGTCAATTAGAGGAAATAAATTCGAGTATTTTTATTTGCTTAGGCCCTTTTCATCACTTAGTCGGGAGCAACTCGTTCTCACGCTGCCATATTGCTGTCGCCCAAACCGGAAGTCACTACCCCCCGCTAGATGACTTTTTATTGAAGTCTTTGAGAGGACACATTTTCATCTGCTGTGAAAAGGATTTGGAATCAACCCTAATAAGCAGCTCTTAGAAGTTTAATACAGAAGTTTAGAATTAAGAAACAATTTAGAATAGATTACTTTTGTGGATTAAAGTGCTACATTACCGACTTCTTTTTACTGAGAATTTGTTGCCATTTATTTATTAATTTCAGTGTTTCCCCTACAATGTATTTAGCAGCGGCGCATCGCCGCCACTGGATTTTCAGCGCCGCTGCAAAATCTTCACATGATCAGTAATATCACGACATCCACTTACACACCTAAAAACACTTGAGACGTGGCGTGCGCCGGTGCTGCTAATGCTGTGGCTCTGAATCCACTGTTGACAAGAAAGGAGGAAAGAGCCACATATGGAAATATTTTCGATTAGGCTAATGTCACGTTGCCATAAGGGGCCGTTCACATAGCGCGTTTTTCTGCGCGTGCAAATTCGTTATTTCAAATGTAGGCGCGCGGGAAGCACGCTCGTTTCTCCAGGCCGCCTCTATTCATGGTTGCATAGCAACGACAGACGCCACGGGAGAGAGCAAGCGCTTTTAGAAAGGAGAAAGCGGCGCTCTCCATGAGGACGAGGAAGTAGCAGCAAAGAGTTAATTGATTTCTAGCCCTTGCATTAGCTTTACTACTAGATATATTTATGGAGATGAGAAATAAAAAGCTGCTCTGTACAGCTATGATCAGCTGTTCGGCCGAGCTGTCGATGTTGTTACGGAAAGGCCGAAGCTGATCGGTTGGTTTTTGTCACATGGCGTGTTGAGATGAGATGTTACGATGTTTTCATCTCGCCACGCACGCCTACAATTGAAATAACGCATTTGCGCGCAAAAAACGCGATATGTGAACGGCCCCTAAAGTGGACTCGGGTGCGGTTGTATCCGGGAAGTTTTACGAGCAGGAGTACATGAGCACAGTCTCGGACCGACACCCGAGTGTTGTTATTAGTCCGCCAGAAAAGCAGTTCTAGGCTTATTCTTGGCTGGATAACTATACGAACACAAATACGAACACAGTTTTGGATTAAATAAAGGCACAGTCAAGTCAAATAAAACACTTGATTGTTCATGTTTGTTCACTTCATTCATTGTGCATTAAATAATGTTAACTTAATTTTTTTAATTTTAAATTTTAACATTTTTAAAATCAAAAGTTTTAAGTGCTCACAGATTGGGTGTGGCCTAAAATTTTCAATAAATTCTAAATAATCTTTTTCTGGGTTGTGCCATTTCATTTTTCCCCTATCAATATCGACCTTATATAGTATATAGATATATATAGTATACTATATAGATAGATATAGTATACAATATCTAATATAGCTGAAAATGAACACAAAACAAAAACGTGAAATATCCTGTCTAAAATTATAAAATGAAGGTTTCTGTTTGTGACCAGTTCAAGGTGCGTGCTGCAATAATCACCTTGTTCCCTTTCGTAGTCACTCCGAGTTACGTCGGATGACGGAGAATGGGGGTTTCGCCAGAAAGCCAATCCTCTTCGAGTATTTAAAAACGAGCCTATGGCAATGAAATGCCAAGGGTCTGCGGAATTTGCCTAATGTATCTCCGCCTCACCGCGTGAGTATTTAAGGAGAGACAGGTGCAACAGCAGATCATGTTTTCGCTTCGGAGCCAAGAGAACCTCTTCACTCCACAGCCACAAACTGAGTTTACAAGTGACTCACCTCTTCGAGACGAGCGAACTCTCCAGTGTTGGTGTGACGGCGGTATCCAGCGAGTCTTCACATTGCCTGCGATCTGTGCAGTGGTCTGCCTGACTTTGTGTTTTCTCCCTGGTCGCCTCAGCATTGCAGAGTTTTTCCTCTCCTAAAAGAGCTGCACGTGGCACGTCTTTTTAAAGATGTCTCGCCCGTGTTCTTCTGGTTGCGGTCGTTATCTGTCATCTTCTGATGGGCACGAGCGCTGCTTTGTGTGTCTGGGCTTTGAACACGCTAAAGCAGCGCTCGTGGATGACTCATGTTCCTTCTGTGGGAACATGACCATCGCAACACTTAGATTAAGACTCGATGATCTTTCAGTGAGAGTCCCCGCGTCCACCACCCGTCCTGCTTCCTCCACGAGAGGTGGTAGTTCGGCTGGGGGACAGGGTGATCTGAGGGTGACGGTGTGGAGCAATCCGACGATGCGTCCACGGACCACACCCCCCTCCGCTGTGTTGCAACCCGCGAGTGCCGCGGTGATTCAGGCGGGTCCTTCTTCGGAAGTCCCGCGTGTTTCATTCGGCGCTCCAGAGGATGACACGATGTCGATCGCGGCATCACAAGGTGGGCTAGAGTCTTCGGGAAGTGAGGATGCGGCTGCGTTGCCTCCTTCGGGAGTCCCAGCGTTGCCCGTGTCGGATCCCGTGATGACGGCCATGCTGTCCCGGGCAGCCGTGAGCATCGGGTTAGAGTGGAACCCTCCGCCCTGCCCCGAGCGCTCGCGGCTGGACGATTGGTTTTTGGGTGCGGCTGCCGCCTCACGGCCTCAGCCGACCCCAATTCCTTTCTTCCCGGAGCTGCATGAGGAGCTGTCGAGATCATGGAAGGCTCCTTTGACCTCCCGTGAACGCTCGTCAGCTTTCTCCGCCTTTCCTCCCCTCGATGGCGCAGCTGCCCATGGGTACACTGGGATTCCCCCGGTGGAACGCTCTGTTGCGATGCAACTGTGTCCTCAGAGCGCTTCCTCTCGTGGCAATCCTAAGCACCCGTCCAAGGCCTGTAGATTCTCGTCATCCATGGTGGCGAGGTCTCACAGAGCTGCAGGACAGGCGGCTGCTGCCCTGCATGCTATGAGCACCTTGCAGGTCTACCAGGCCCAGCTGCTCAGAAACATGCACGAGGGCAGGACTGACCCAGGGACGTTCGACGAACTGCGTGCCGCCACCGACCTCGCTCTCCGGGCGACGAAGGTGGCTTCACGCTCCCTGGGTCAGGTGATGGCCACTAGCGTGGTCCAGGAGCGTCACCTTTGGCTGAACCTGGCCGATATGCGGGACGTTGAGCGGACTCGTCTGCTCGACGCCCCCATATCCCAGGCCGGCCTCTTCGGCGGAGCGGTTGAAGACTTCGCCCAGCAGTTTTCAACCGCACAGAAGCAGTCTGAGGCGATAAAACATATTCTGCCCCGACGGCCAGCTGCTGCCTCCACCCAGCCGTCGGCACAGACGCCTCAGCCTGCTCGCCGCCGAGGACGCCCCCCTGCGGCTCCCGCCCCTCCCGCACGGCCCCAGCAGCAGCCTTCACCCGGGCCGCGTCGTGGAGGAAGCCGCAGGAAGGCGTCCCAGCCCCCTCAGGCCCCGCGCCCCGCTAAACGCCAGGCCAAGCGGCGTTCCTGAGACGGGCTGCTCAGTGATGGTGTCGGTTTTTTCCCAGGAGGCGGTTGCAGGCCCCCTCCTTCCCCCGGTGGAGGGCCGGGGGAGAATCCTTTGTTCTCCACTCCCCGCTGCTCACCCACGGGTGGGCAGCACCCTAATGTAGTTAAAGAAAGAACCGAAATGTCCATCACTGAGCACACAGAGCTGGATGACAGTGCGCGACGCCCCCGTGCCTCGCCACTCTCGTCCTCCTCTGTCTCTGAGGGCGAGGATGACAGTGCGTGCCGTCCCCGGACCACACCACTCTCATCCCCCTCTATCGCCAGACCCCTGGCAGAGCAGACCCCCGTGGAACGCTGGTCCTTCCCTGGTCTCCTCTGTCAGGGCGCGGAGCTTGGCTGTGCACACGCTCAGGGCCGCTATGCCACCCTTGCCTGTGCCGGTCACTCCGCCTCGCTGCCCCTCCGGGGGGACGCCTGTGGCTCGGATGATTCCACTGGATCAGTTTTTGGGGGCTTGGTTAGAGCTCCCCAATCTGTCCCGTTGGGTCGCCCGAACTATCAGGCTCGGCTATGCGATTCAGTTCGCACGGTCTCCTCCCCGCTTCAGGGGAGTCCGCTTTACTATGGTCGGTGGCAATGCCCCGGTCATGAGAGCGGAGGTTGCTACCCTGCTGGCGAAGGGTGCAATCGAGGCTGTCCCTCCAGCCGAGATGAGGTCAGGGTTCTACAGCCCCTACTTCATTGTCCCCAAGAAAACCGGTGGGTTACGGCCAATCCTGGACTTGCGCGTCTTGAACCGCTCCCTTCACAGGCTGCCGTTCAAGATGCTCACGGCCAAACGCATTTTCGAATGCGTGCGGCCACAGGATTGGTTTGCAGCGATAGACCTGAAGGACGCCTACTTTCATGTCTCCATTTTACCTCGACACAGACCGTTTCTTCGGTTTGCTTTCGAGGGGCAGGCATACCAGTACGCGGTTCTCCCATTCGGGTTGGCTCTGTCTCCTCGCGTCTTTACGAAGGTCGTCGAGGCAGCCCTTGTTCCCCTACGCGAACACGGGGTTCGCATCCTGAATTATCTCGACGACTGGCTAATATTAGCTCGCTCTCGAGATCAGGTTTGCGAACACAGAGATTTAGTGCTCCGGCACCTAGCCCGTCTGGGCCTTCGGGTCAACTGGGAGAAGAGCAAACTTTGCCCCGTGCAGAGGATCTCTTTTCTCGGTATGGAGATAGACTCGGTCGCCATGTCCGCGCAGCTTACGAGCGAGCGCGCACACTCACTGCTGACTTGTCTTCGACAGTTCGAGGGCAAGAGTGCGGTCCCACTGAAACTTTTTCAGAGGCTCCTGGGGCATATGGCATCCGCAGCCGCAGCAACGCCACTCGGATTGCTTCATATGAGACCGCTTCAGCTGTGGCTTCGCGATCGAGTCCCGAGGTGGGCATGGCATCGCGGTACGCTCAGAGTTCTAATAACTCCGACCTGCCGTCAGACCTTCACCCCGTGGCGGAACCTCAGCTTTCTACGGGCCGGGGTTCCCCTAGAACGAGTTTCCAGGCATGTTGTCGTCTCCACAGATGCCTCTGCCACGGGCTGGGGCGCCATGTGCAATGGACATGCAGCCGCGGGCTCCTGGACAGGACCCCAGCGCCTCATGCATGTCAATTGCCTCGAGTTGCTGGCAGTACGCCTTGCCCTGCACCGCTTCCGTGTGTTGTACCTGGGTCAACACGTACTTGTCCGCTCGGACAATACCGCGACTGTAGCGTACATCAACCGTCAGGGTGGTCTACGCTCTCGCCGTATGTCGCAACTCGCACGCCACCTCCTCTTATGGAGTCAGAAGCACCTGAGGTCCCTTCGTGCTATTTACATTCCTGGAGTGCGGAACCGTGCAGCCGACGAGCTGTCACGGCTCCGGCCAACCTCTGGCGAATGGAGACTCCATCCCCAGTCGGTCCAGCTGATATGGGACCAGTTCGGGGACGCACAGATAGATCTGTTTGCCTCCCACGACTCATCCCATTGCGCCCTGTATTACTCCCTGACCGAGGGCACGCTCGGCACGGATGCACTGGCGCACAGCTGGCCGCAGGGCCTACGCAAGTATGCGTTTCCCCCAGTGAGCCTTCTCGCACGGACTCTGTGCAAGATCAAGGAGGACGAGGAGCAGGTCATATTGGTCGCCCCATACTGGCCCACCAAGACCTGGTTCTCCGAACTGATACTCCTCGCGACAGCACCTCCTTGGCCAATTCCTCTGAGGAAGGACCTCCTTTCTCAGAGACGGGGCACCCTATGGCACCCTCGTCCCGATCTCTGGAGACTCCACGTGTGGCTCCTGGACGGGACGAGGCAGGTTTGAGTACCCTGCCACCAGCGGTGGCGGCTACCATCACTTCCGCTAGAGCATCGTCCACGAGACATGTCTATGGGTTGAAGTGGAACCTCTTCGTCAACTGGTGCTCTTCTCGCCGAGAAGACCCCAGGAGATGCTCGATCAGCGTTGTGCTTTCCTTCCTGCAAGACGGGTTGGAGCGAAGGCTGTCTCCCTCCACCCTGAAGGTGTATGTGGCCGCTATCGCCGCATATCACGAAGCAGTTGAAGGTAAGTCTCTTGGAAAGCACAACCTGATCCTCAGGTTCCTGAGAGGAGCGAGGAGACTGAATCCTCCTCGCCCTCCTCTCGTTCCCTCTTGGGACCTCTCAGTGGTTTTAAGTGCCCTGCAGAGGGCTCCCTTTGAGCCTCTGCAATCAGCTGAGCTTAAGTTCCTGTCAATGAAGACAGCGCTCCTGGTTGCGTTGGCCTCCATCAAGAGGGTAGGGGACCTGCACGCATTCTCCGTTGACGAAGCGTGCCTGGAGTTCGGGCCCGGCCACTCTCACGTGATCCTGAGACCCCGGCCTGGATATGTGCCCAAGGTTCCCACCACTCCCTTCCGGGACCAGGTGGTGAACCTGCAGGCGCTGCCCCGGGAGGAGGCAGACCCAGCCTTGGCACTGCTCTGTCCAGTACGCGCACTCCGTGCTTACGTAGACAGGACGCAGTGTTTCAGGACCTCAGACCAGCTCTTTGTCTGTTATGGTGGGAAGCTGAAGGGAAAGGCTCTCTCCAAACAAAGGTTGTCTCACTGGATAGTGGACGCCATTGCTTTGGCATACCAGCAGCAAGGTCGACCATGCCCCCTTGGTGTGACTGCCCACTCCACCCGGAGTGTGGCGTCCTCTTGGGCTTTAGCGCGTGGCGCCTCGCTAACAGACATCTGCAGAGCTGCAGGCTGGGCGACACCTAACACATTCGCCAGATTCTACAATCTCCGAGTGGAGCCAGTCTCCGCCCATGTACTGTCTTTTTCAAGCTAACATGGGAGCTGTGAAGTGTCTCGCTTGCTCGCCATTCCACTCCACGGACTGGATACGTGCGATATTTCCTCAGGTGAGCCTTCCTCTCTGAAGCCCTGAGTTCCTCCAGCACTGTTGACGCTGGCGCCAGTGTCTATTGCCTGTGCGTCGGCTAGGTGCCTCCGTGTGCATGGTTCCTCCTCTGAGTAACCCCCACATGTGTATTTTCCACTGTAAGCCTCTTTGAGCATGTGTCTTTCCCTCGGCAAGTCACCTGCCACTCCTGGAGTTGAAAGTAGATGCCACCCTACGGGCTGGTCACTCCAGTGTTCCTCCATATGTAGCCCCCTTGGGCCATATGTGTATTCTTAAGTCCTCCCTATGGGTAGGCATGCTGCGGCATATCTCCCATGAGATATGCTTCCCAGTGTACCTTGGTATTCCTGTGTTAAGTAGGACTCCTTCGTCCGTGCCTATATCACGACAGGGAGGTCAGACTTCGCAGGGCACTGGAAGACAGCTGTGAAGGTGGCGTGATTACACGGGGACCCCCATTCTCCGTCATCCGACGTAACTCGGAGTGACTACGAAAGGGAACGTCTCGGTTACGGATGTAACCCTCGTTCCCTGAGTAGGGAACGGAGACGTTACGTCTCCCTGCCACTTCCGCTGTACCGCTGGGTAGACGCCTGAGTTCAGTCTCGGCTCCTCAGCGAAGACATGATCTGCTGTTGCACCTGTCTCTCCTTAAATACTCACGCGGTGAGGCGGAGATACATTAGGCAAATTCCGCAGACCCTTGGCATTTCATTGCCATAGGCTCGTTTTTAAATACTCGAAGAGGATTGGCTTTCTGGCGAAACCCCCATTCTCCGTCATCCGACGTAACGTCTCCGTTCCCTACTCAGGGAACGAGGGTTACATCCGTAACCGAGACGAATCTGTTGATGGTATGTCGTAATTGTATGTCTCAAAATGTCAATTTGTATCCACAAAACTTGCCAGAAGTCATGGTTTAAGGGTTTATTTAAAAAAAAAGTTCTTCCGGAGGTACATGTAACCTGTACATGTAGCGGAGCATGTTACCAAGTGTTACCTCCCTCCCCCTCCCCTCCATGTTACTTGGTAACATGCTCCGGCACGGGACAGCACCGCCGCTGGAAAAATTTCTAGGGGAAACACTGAATTTGATTTATTTTACAAACTTTACATAAGTTACACTCTTTTTAAAAATGGTAAATGGACTGCATTTATATAGCGCTTTCCACAGACCCAATGGCCACCAAAGCGCTTTACATTTTGCCTCACATTCACCCATTCACTTACTCATTCATACACCGACGGTTTAAACAATTTTTACAGTTACAACTTTTCAAGCTCCAAAATCAAACAAAAATATTGTCAATGTCTAAAGGATGTGAGAAAAAAAGCCTCTTGTTCAGTTTACACCACGTCCCCTTGTAGCTTCATCTTGGGGTTTGTGCTGTAGGCGCTGGAAGAGAGTTCCAGTCGTATGCTGTTGTTTTTGTAGACTGTTGTTTTGATATAATGCTTGTTTTTTTTTACATTTTGTCACAACTTAATTTTATTGTGTTCAATCCACCTAAAGTTGGGATAACTCTTTTTTTTTTATCAACTAACTTGGCAGTTAATCTGCATGTAAGTGTTATTTCATGTGTTTTTCAGTGAAATACATGCTAGTGTTTAATGTTCAGTTTCTAAAATGCTTTTGAATTTTGTGGTTTCTGTGTCGTACTAACCAGCAATCGTGCATGGAACTTAAATTTGTTAAGTTTCTGCAACAAAACTTTATTTGTTTAAATGAACTTGTTTCGTTCTTATTGTACCGACCTAAACTAACTGTGTGGAAAAGTTTTCCTTAATCAAGTTCATTGAACAAACTATTTTCTGAGTGTAGGCGTGACACAGGAAAAAAAAATTATCTTATTGCTTTTAGAAAACAATTACAGAATAATAATCAAAATAAATAATTAAAACAATATTTTAGTAAGCAAATTCATTAAGCATCATGCATATCTAAAGGACCCAATTTCTTTGTGCAGAAGAACCCTTTATTTTCAAGATTTTTAAGTTCTGGAGAAAATGAATCAACTCACCTGATCTTCCATCTCTCTGAATGTCCACGTGGTGCCAGGCTCCGTCATTGACCTTACTCTGTGTGGCTTTGACTTTAATCGTTCCTGATCCCATGTCCAGCAGAAGATAAAGATTTCCATCTAGAAGTTCCACAGCGAAGAAGTCCACTTTGTTGCTCCTCTGGCTACGAGGATCCTTCTTGTCCTGGGGTTTACCTTGTGTAAAGAGGATTAGTCCATTGGGCTCTGAGCTGCGAAAGTCAAAGGAAATAGACCCCACACGCTTGGTGTTCCACTTGGGCAAGCCGAGGAAGGATTCTGGCGTCTCAAAGGAGATGGGATCTAAGGTGGGGACATTCTCACATTTAAACACCACATCCCCTTGAAGTTTCATCTTGGGGTCTGCAATGCGGGCCAGACGAGATAGTTCCAGTCGTATGTCGTTGTTTTTGTAGACCACCTAGAATTCGAGAAAAACATTATTGGCAAATGCGATTGGATCTTGGACAACCTGAAAACTAGAGCAGCATTTAGAGTAGAGTGGTATTTATTTTTTAAGAAAGATACATATTTATCAAGCTAAATATTTAACAGGTTGTAGTACTGAGAATTGTTTTTTGGATGTCAAATGTTAGTGAAATATGTTCATAGTTAATATGACGAAATACACCTATTGTTACTCTGATGGGACAAATTTATGAACTCAAGAGGTAATTATTACTTAAGACACCAGTTGGCCGGAAGTCATTGGATTTTGTTTTTGCTTTTTTTCCCAAAGTTAGCTCACTAGAGAAAATAGCTTAGCATGAATTATTTATTCCTTTTTTTTTTTTTTTTTGCTGACTTGCTTTGATATTTTGTTTGTAATACAATGCATTTTATGCATTATGTAAGTAAGACATAAGGGACCACTGATATATGTAATGTAAATAATTCTCCAAGCTTATCAAAAAAATATATATACTGTAGTAAAAATACAGTAAAAAATTTTGAATAATATTTTTATTTAATGTTAATTGAAAATGTTGGGAAAAACAACATAATTTGTAATATTGTAAATGTTTATGTAAAATGCTTAGTGTCATTTTGCATCAAAAAACGAATAAATAGAATATCTTCTAAGTCCTGTTTTTAAATTATAGTATATGCCCTGGACCTATTAACACAGCTATTGAAGAGCAAAATCCCCCAATACACTAGAATACATTAAAATACATTCAAAGGATGTGCTGTGATATTGTGCCTATTTACCAAGGCAAAGACTCATATATAGAGTCAGCTATGCATTATAGCCAAATACAACACAATACAAACCAAGAAGAACTGTAAATTGAAATTCACTCAAGCGGAAAATTAAAAGGCTTTTTCCTTCTTTTCCTCCTTAAAGAAAGAGCTCTTACTGCTATATTGGACACTATGTGCACAGCATACAGCACTTCTGTTAGAGAACACAGCTGTCAGCAAACAGATTTTTGAAGCTCCAGGATTACAGATAATCCTGGAAGATTTGACAGTAAATCAACACAGGTGCCCTGCGTAACTAACTACAGTGACTACTGTAGTAGTCTACAGAGTCTACAGAGAGAGACAGAGATGAACTCTGGGAGGATATCTTTACCTAACATTATCACATTTAGTTTCTCTACCTCTTATCTGGCACCAGCACGACTCCAATTATCATACGCTTCCTAATCATCTGTGTTGCAGAGATGTGCCAATAGAGGAGGAGGTTTCCATGAAGTAAACAATTCTATTGATTTTCCCAATTGAGAGATGTTAGCGTGTTAATATACAGTATATAGTACCTTTCAGGGCAAGACCCTACAATGAGCTCCAAGATTATGGCAAAATAAAGGTTTTTGCCCAAGCACTTGTCTAGCCTAAACTTCATGTCTCAATATGAAATATATCAACAAAACAAGGAAAACTGCACTGGCCAAGACATTGCACTGGGTCTTCAAGAATACTAGGGTTACTTTCAGAAATGAAATGGCAACTTTGCATGGTATGCGTGTTCTTAATAAAACCCATCAATAAAGGCCAGACTAACATCCTGACACCACAATCCCAATTTTAAACCACTAAAGGTATGCTACAATGTAGGGGACAAAATCTCTTCTTTCTACAGTCCCTGGTGATCCAAAAAACTAAACAGAAAACGTTTCCTCAGCGCTTCTGTTACTTTCCTCCAATCAACTTTTCCTGCCCTGGAATGTAGTTATGCCTCGGGTTATGATTCCAGTGGCCATTACCTCTAGCCGATCGATGGCAGTATAATGGAAAATAATGTGTAGAGAAATGGTGTGGGTAGGGTAGTCCACAGACTCAGATACATTATCTAAAGCTACACCTTTGCTTTATCACCTTATCTTGGGGCCATCCTCTGTCCCCAAAGTGTCATTTATAATCAAAGCTGGCCTTTACGACTCTATAGGCTCTCTGTCTTGACTCTCTCCCTCTGTGAGCAGGGGCTGCAGAGTATCGATCAGGATCTGGGAGTGGTGAGTAGACTCAAATCTATCTGGGCTCAGTGTCTTAGCATGTTATAGGGCATCTGGCTGCTGTATTAGGCCTGGTATTATTGAGAAGTGGTACAAGTAGAAACATGTAGACACATAAGGATGAGCGACTGACACAGGTGGAGAGACAGGTCAATGAAGAAAATCAATATTTCAGAGGAGAAAAAAAAGGAGTTGTTACAATGTAACACTGACTACATTTTAGAATACAATAAACTAAATTACACAATTAATTGTTATCGTTAACTAATCCTATGCTTTTAATCAGCACATCACAGATCTTAGTGAGCAAAAATCAATTATTGAGCAAGCAAAAAAGTGATAAAAACTATCTTCTTGACTTGTAATAATTATTCCCGATTTTAGCTCTCAGATTGGAGATTGTGGGAAGTGTCAGTTTTACGTCATTTGCCTTTGTGCGGTTATGTCACATCTGCAAACAAAGAGGAGAAGGTCTAGCTATGACAGAGCATGCATGGAGCGTCGGAGCCATAACTAATGAACATTAACATAATGGATCAATCAAAAAGGAAACCGTCTGAGGATCTGATGGCATAACAAAGAAACCTTGTTCAGAGAAGTCAAGGAAGACAGGCAAAGCCCATTATACAACTCGTATCATCATTGGACTGTCTTTTCAAAGATGGCGTCAACTCTGAGACTTCAATGATTTAAAAACAACCCAGAGATTGCCCTTTTCTTGTTCAACAAGTAATATATCTAGCAATCGTTATGTCAAATGCCAGTGTCGCCTAATTTTTAGTAATTCATTCCAATGAGTCAAAACAACAGCCGAAGACACACATTACAATGGAAGTCAATGGAAACCGAAACTGCCTCAAAATATCTCCTTTTGTGTTATTTTAGAAGATAGAAAGTTGTACAGGTTTGGAATGAACGAAGGTGAGTGACTGATGACAAAATGTATATTTTTTGGGGAGGACTTTCCTTTTAAGGCCCATTCATTTACCCACTTTTAACACACTTTTAAACACTGATCTAACTCTAGAATACCAAAGTCCACACCACAACTATTACAATATCTTTGGAATCACTTTCAGAGAATTTTTAGTTTAAAACATTTGTAGTCAATCAAAATCCTTGCTTTTTTAAAGTGTGCACTCCAATTATGTTCACAGAACATGAATGAAGCAAGTTGGAATAAAGAGACTGTTGGTATCAGCGATAATATAGTTATCATTATAGCTGTCATTCTTGGTGTGACTGACACTTTAATCATGAGTTCTGTGCGTTCACATAATGTAAAACTCATTCATTTGTATTCATCTGTAAGCGTAAAATGGTTTAGGCTGTTATCGGGATGCTGTTTAAAAGTCACGTTTTGCTCAAACTAAGATTCATTTGACCAAAGTTATTTTTTTATAATGATTTTCCTAGTCTCAATGGGTCTGTGGATGCTTTATTATGTACAAAAACTTGATTTGGTGGTCAAACCTGAAAACATTTTTTTTTTCTGTGCTTCCTGTAATTCATTCTCTAATAAAGAAATATTGAAAGGCCCTCTGTGTGCCTTTAACTTCTGTAAAAAAAGAAACATGTAGCAATATCAAACTGAAGATTGAATTTCCTATATGTATTATGAGATGCAGTACACAATGCCATTGCCTCCAGAGAAACACAAAAATTATCTGCGCAAAAACAAACATCATGTTTGGTGTCATGGTAGAGTTCGTTCATCTCCTGCTGTCAAATGTGCAGACAACATCAGCAGCCAAAAGCTCATCACTGAAACTCGAGCCAATAATCATCACCTCAGACTTCCTGTTCTCTACTGTCTGCTGTCACATGACCACTGAGACACATGGCCACACAAAGGCCATGAGTGCATCTCGCTCAGGGCAGAAACAACAAGAAAATATGAACGGCATCAGAAACGTCTCGGTTACGTATGGTAACCCTCGTTCCCTGAGTAGGGAACGGAGACGTCTCGTCGGAGGAGTTTCCAACGAATTGGGATCACGCTAGGGAGACCAATTGCCTTCGAGTGAATTAAAACGAGCCAATAAATATTGGCATGCGGGATTTGCATTCCGCGTCCCGCCTATCAATGCGGGTATAAAGCGGAAGCGAGCGCACACACATTTGCTTTACGCTGAGGAGCCGGACGGTGTCCAGTCCTCCGCGAAGGTACAGCAAGCATGGCGACGGGACGAGACGTCTCCGTTCCCTACTCAGGGAACGAGGGTTACCATACGTAACCGAGACGTTCCCTTTCGTATGGGAACTCCTACGTCTCGTCGGAGGAGTTTCCAACGAATTGGGATCCCAAATAAAACGCCATGGTGCTGGCCCCTTCCAGCGCCCAGCTGAGCTCCCCGCCAAGCAGTTTCATCTTTAGGGCGGGGGCTAGCTAGGAAGAAATCACACTGCTGTTCCGCAAGACCCGCTCAGAGGATTTGGATAACACTGGGGAAACGTGCCCATGTGGGAACGTTGCGGAGCCCCCGGCCAGCCTGAAGGGAGGCACTGAATACACATATGAACTAGCCCGTAGGGTAGTAAAACATATGGGAGTCCTCGAGGTAGTCCCAGCCCGTAGGGTGGGGAGCATACTCAGCAAGGACGACAGAGTGAGTCTGTCGAGGGGAAGACACGGGGCTAGCCCGTAGGGTAGCAGGAACGTGGAAAATGAGCACGAGGAAGTCATCGTGAAGGTCACCCAGTCTACTAGCAACTTCTTAAGAGAGGTAATAGACCTAGCATCAGGCGGTCCGCCACGCCTGATGCCGAGGGGTAATGGAGGAGCTCAGAAGGTTAGCCGTTTGTTGGGGAACCAAGGAGCAAAAAGGCGCACGGATCCAGCTCATAAGGCGGAATGGCGCAGCAAGCCGACAGAACCTATTCCCTCGCGCCACTGACCGTAGCGAGTAAACGGGAGGAAACCGGTTCAACACGTAAGCTATAAAATCTGGCAAACGTATTAGGTGTCGCCCAGCCCGCAGCTCTGCAGATATCTGTCAGCGAGGCGCCTTGCGCCAATGCCCAGGAGGAAGCAACACTCCTAGTGGAGTGAGCCGTCAACCTGGGAGGGCAAGGCATGTCCTGGGATTCATAAGCCCGGACGATAGCATCCACTAGCCAGTGGGCTAACCTCTGCTTGGAGACAGCCTTCCCCTTCTGCTGGCCTCCGTAACAGACGAAGAGCTGCTCTGAGGTCCTGAAGCTTTGCGTTCTGTCCACATAACAACGTAGAGTACGTACGGGACAGAGAAAAGCCAGGGCTGGGTCTGCCTCCTCCACGGGCAGCGCTTGCAGGTTCACTACCTGATCTGCAAATGGAGTGGTAGGAACCTTGGGCACATATCCGAACCGGGGTCTCAGAACCACAAGAGAAAGGCCCGGTCCGAACTCTAGGCACGATTCGTTGACCGAAAAAGCCTGCAGATCCCCGACCCTCTTGAAGGAAGCTAGAGCCAATAGAAGAGCGGTCTTTTCAGACAAAACTTTTAACTCTATGTCATTTAAGGGCTCAAATGGGGGCCTTTGAAGCGCTCTCAGCACGAGGGCTAAGTCCCAAGAGGGCACAGGGTGCAAATTACGAGGAGGATTTAACCTCCTAGCACCCTTAAGGAATCTGATGATCAGGTCGTGCTTCCCTAACGACTTCCCGTCGATCACATCATGATGGGCAGCTATTGCGGCCACATATACTTTGAGGGTGGAGGGAGACAGCCTTCGCTCCAACCCGTCTTGTAAAAAGGAAAGCACGACACTGATCGGGCAAGTTCGGGGGTCTTCCCGGCGGGAAGAGCACCAGACGACGAACAGGTTCCACTTCAACGCATAGAGGCGCCTCGTAGAGGGGGCTCTAGCGGAAGCGATGGTATCTACCACGGCCTGTGGTAGGCCATCTAGAACCTCCGCGTCCCGTCCAGGGACCAGACATGGAGTCTCCACAGGTCTGGACGCGGGTGCCAAAGAGTGCCCCGTCTCTGAGAAAGCAGATCATTCCTCAGAGGAATGGGCCAAGGAGGTGCTGTCGCAAGGAGCATGAGTTCCGGGAACCAGGTCCGGTTGGGCCAGTACGGCGCAACTAGCAAGACCTGCTCCTCGTCCTCCCTGACTTTGCACAGTGTCTGTGCGAGAAGGCTCACTGGGGGAAACGCATACTTGCGTGGGCCCCGGGGCCAGCTGTGTGCCAGTGCATCCGTGCCGAGGGACCCTGCGGTCAGGGAATAGAACAACTGGCAATGGGTCGTGTCCGGAGAGGCAAACAGATCTATCTGAGCGGCTCCGAAGATTCCCCAAATCAGCTGGACCGCCTGGGGATGGAGTCGCCATTCTCCCGGAAGAGGCGGCTGCCGTGAGAGCTCGTCGGCTGCACGGTTGAGCACACCCGGGATGTGAATGGCCCGAAGCGACCTCAGATGCTTCTGACTCCATAGGAGGAGATGGCGGGCGAGTCGCGACATACGACGGGAGCGTAGACCACCTTGATGGTTGATGTACGCAACGGTCGCAGTGCTGTCCGTACGGACCAGTACATGCCTGTGCAGAAGCAGCCCCTTGAGGCGGCACAAGGCTAAGCGTACTGCTTGCAACTCTAGGCAATTGATGTGCCAATGCAGCTGAGGCCCCGTCCACAGACCTGAGACTGCATGCCCGTTGTACGTGGCCCCCCATCCGCTGGCAGAGGCATCCGTGAAAACCACAGCATGCCTGGACACCTGGACTAAGGGTACTCCGGCCCGTAGAAAGGCAGGGTCCGACCAAGGACTGAAGGTTTGGCGACAGTGCGGGGTAATGTTGACCCGGAACGTGCCGCTCTGCCACGCCCATCTCGGGACTCGATCGTGAAGCCAGCGCTGAAGTGGTCTCATATGCAACAGACCGAGCGGCGTAACTGCGGCTGCGGCTGCCATATGCCCCAGGAGCCTCTGAAATTGCTTCAGTGGGACCACTGACCTGCCTCGAAAAGACCTGAGGCAGTTGAGCACTGACTGGACGCGCTCCTCTGTGAGGCGCGCAGTCTGACTGACCGAGTCCAACTCCATACCGAGATAAGAGATCCTCTGCGTGGGGCAGAGTTTGCTCTTGTCCCGGTTGACCTGAAGTCCCAACCGGCTGAGGTGCCGGAGCACCAGGTCCCTGTGATCGCACAACAGATCTCGTGAGTGAGCTATTATCAGCCAGTCGTCGAGATAGTTGAGAATGCGAACGCCATTTTCTCTCAAGGGAACAATGGCCGCCTCCACGACCTTCGTGAAGACGCGGGGCGACAGGGCCAAGCCGAAGGGTAGGACCTTGTACTGATATGCCTGACCCTCGAACGCAAACCGAAGAAACGGCCTGTGTCGAGGCAGAATCGAGACATGAAAGTACGCGTCCTTCAGGTCGATCGCTGCAAACCAATCCTGGGGACGGATGCACTCGAAGATGCGTTTCTGCGTAAGCATTTTGAATGGGAGCTTGTGAAGGGCCCGATTCAAAACACGCAGATCCAGGATTGGTCGTAACCCACCGCTTTTCTTGGGTACAATGAAGTAAGGGCTGTAGAACCCAGACCTCATCTCGGCTGGAGGGACCGGCTCGATCGCGTCCTTCGCCAGCAGGGCAACGATCTCTTTCCTCAGGACAGGGGCGTCGCCACTCCGCACTTGGGTGAAGAGGACACCCCTGTACCTGGGAGGCCGGCGGGCAAACTGAATTGCATAGCCGAACCGAATGGTGCGAATGAGCCATCTGGACGGTCTGGGAAGCGCTATCCAGGCTTCGAGAGACTGAACCAAAGAGCCCACTCGGACCACCGGCGTACCCGCGGGGGGGCAGCGAGATGGAAGGCAGGGACCCGCCCTCGGAGGCATTGTTGCGGCCGAAGGTGGGGTCTGTGTGTGTGGTGCAACACTTACCTGCCCCCACCGGGGGGCAAACAGCAGGGAAGGCCCATCTTTCTCTGGGGCGTTCGACTGCTGAGTGTCCCGTGGCGAAGGTCGGAGGGGAAACGAGGAGCGAGGCTGAGGGGCGTCGAGTCCTGGCTTCCACGCCTCCTTGGCCAACGACAGACGAGAGTGATGAGGCCGGGGCGGCATCACTGGCATCTGAGCGCTGGAGCGAAGGGAATGCGAGTGGCGAGGCAACGTGGCGGCGCACACAGACATTCTCGCCTTCTTCGACGGAGGAGACTGAGAGTGACGAGGCAATTGAGCGTCGTTCTTGACTGCCAGTCTCGACCGTGGGTGACCCAGAGGAAATGGAAACTGCTCTTTTATTGAGAATTTGGGTACCGCTGACCGCGGGGTCAGCGGGGGGAACAGAAATAAAAGGAAACAAAAGATTCTCCACCCGGCCCTCCTCCGGGGGAAGGAGAGGTGCAGAGGTCCTCTCCCGAAGAGCAGCAACCACGTCCTCTGGGTGGCCCGTCTCAGGGTCGCTTACCTCTCCTCTTGCCGGGGGGTTTAGACGAGGCCTGAGCAGGCTGCGCATCTCTCCTACGGCCGGCACCCTGTCGTTTAGCGGGCTGCTGCTTCGGTTGGGCAGGGGCGGAGGCGGCGGCAGGAGGGCGCCCTCGGCGACGAGCAGCTGGAGGCGCGACCGTCGGAGGCGGGGCAGCCCTAGCCCGCTTCCGAGGCATGATGTGTTTGATCACCTCCGACTGCTTCTGGGCGGAGGAGAACTGTTGGGCGAAGTTCTCCACCACATCGCCGAAGAGGCCACCCTGGGATATGGGAGAAACAAGGAACTTATTTTTGTCCGAGTCCTTCATATCCGACAGGGTGAGCCATAGATGTCGTTCCTGGACCACAAGAGTGGACATCGCTCGACCCAGGGAACGCGCGGTGACTTTCGTCGCCCGTAGGGCAAGGTCCGTCGCCGTGCGCAGCTCTTTGAGCACCCCCGGGTCGGCACCACCCTCCTGCATGTCACATAGCGCCTGGGCCTGGTAGACCTGCAGGAGCGACATGGCATGCAGGGCAGAGGCAGCCTCTCCACACGCAGTGTAGGCCTTTCCAGTCAGACTGGAAGAGAACCTACAAGCGCGGGAGGGGAGCGAAGGGTTACCCCGCCAGGAGGAAGCGGAGGTGGGACACAGTTGCATCGCCACCGCGCGCTCCACTGGGGGGATGCCTTCGTACCCCAGGGCTGCTCCGCCATCGAGAGTGGTGAGGGAGGAGGAGGGAGTCAACCTCAGTCTAGCCGCCAGGGGGTTCGACCAAGATTTCGTCACCTCCTCATGCACCTCCGGGAAGAAAGGAACCGGAGCGGTGCGCTGAGTACCAGCACGAGCCGCCCCGAGATACCAATCATCAAGCCGAGACGGTTCGGGACGCGGTGGAGGGTTCCACACGAGCCCGACCTTCTCGGCCGCCCGGGCGAGCATAAGCGTCATCTCCGGGTCAGGCTCGGACAACACTACCACACCCGAAGGGGGCAATGCAGCCGAGTCGTCATCCCCAGATCGCGACTCATCTCCCTCCGATGCCTCGACCGACATCTGATCCTCCGGAGGGGCCCCGAAGGAAACGACTGGAGCCACACGTGATGGCCCAGCACGCTCCTCCGAAGACCCCAGTGGCACGGCTGAAGAGGAGTGGGATGTCCGAGGGGGTCTTTCACCCGGCAGATCATTCCTCACTGTAACCCTCAGACCACCGATGGGATCAGCCGAAGTAGCTTTCTTCTGGAATGAACCAGAAGAACAACTAGATCGGGGGATCTCCAACGGGACTCCCCCTCTGGTGAGGGATCGCAGTCTCAGTCTCAACACCGTGATGGTCATGTTCCCGCAATGAGAACATGACTCATCCACGAACGCTGCTTCAGCGTGCGCGTGGCCCAAGCACGTGACACAGCGATCGTGACCATCAGCCGGAGGCAGAAGTTGGCCGCATCCAGAAACACACGGGTGAAACGTCATCCTTAAAAGGACGCGAACTTCACTCGTGTTGCTCTTTCAGAAAAGAAACGCTCTCTTATTGTGTCGAGACACACAGGGACCAACGCGGCGACACAGCGGGGAAACTGCAAGCCCGCTGCGCGCACTCAACCAAATACCAGCTGTTACAACAGCTCTTTGAAAACAAGCAGATCGCGTGAAGCAACAGCTGACACCGGGAGATCGCGAAGATCACTGAAGCGCCGTCACACCAACACAGAGAGGCTCTTCCTGGAACAGCAGACTCGTTGAGCGTGAAGATATCAAACCAATCTTTGTAGCTCATCACTCAGAGGACACTAAGTTCGGCTCCGAAGCTAAAAGCAAATGTGTGTGCGCTCGCTTCCGCTTTATACCCGCATTGATAGGCGGGACGCGGAATGCAAATCCCGCATGCCAATATTTATTGGCTCGTTTTAATTCACTCGAAGGCAATTGGTCTCCCTAGCGTGATCCCAATTCGTTGGAAACTCCTCCGACGAGACGTAGGAGTTCCCATACGAAAGGGAACTCTGCTTTCGTTAGCATGCATCCAAATTTACCCTGCATGCACCAGGAGGATGAGATTACAATAACTCTTTATTTTGTGTGGCTTGAATTTTGTGCAGATTTTTATGTAATCTTGGCTTTTGTGGATGTTATTAGGAAGTTCATATGAACATCTGGGTGGTTGCTTACTAGCCCATGTCAATAGAGACATATCTAAGTCTCTATGGATATGAATTATCCTACAGTATCAGTACATACTGTTTTTCTTTACCTATTTTATCCGATAGGTAATCTTGTCAACACCTTTCCTAGTAAACCTCTTTTCAACAAGCTATGCGGTCTCTAAAAAAAAACGTTTTTTGTGGTATAGCTATGTCAGATAAACTCATTCCTAAACAACCTATAAAAACTAAATGAACTATGAAAGGCCACTTTCAAGTAACTCAATTAAACCCAGAATAAGATACAAAGTGGACAAGACTGAATACAGAAGTTATGCATAAGACTTTATGTAAATAACCTCTGTTATGTTATGATTGGCTGGGGCTTCTAAACGTAATTTAGAAAAATCAACAGACTGTACAGAAGGTTATAAGCACCAAAAAGAACAATGCCGAGCCTCTATGTGTCTATAGTGCAAACACAACAGTGTGGGATGAGTTATGGAACATTGACAATGCTAATGAACTTAAATGAATCAACATTGAGCATTGACTTAATAGAGCTGCTTATAATAACTGAACTTGTTACATAATTGATGAACTTTGCACTGTTATTGAACTTGAACTGTAGAGCTGCTTTACAGTTTATTTGCTTGTTTTTTCTTTGTAATACTGATACTCTGTTACTGAACTTAATTAAATCAACATTGAACTAAATTGATCTGAATAATGACTTATTCATGAATAATATTCATTAATAATTAATAATGACTATATTCTGTAGATCTGCTTTAAAGCTGAAAATTCTGTTTTGTAACAGAAGAATTTGTCAGCTTTGACAGTTTTTTTCTTCTTCTTTTTATTACTGCAAAGCTTCCTTGAAACAAACTGTACTGTATAAAGCGCTTTATAAATAAATGTGGCTTGACTTGTGCTTCGGATATTTCTGATAAATCAGCTAAATCAGCTATTTTGGAAAACCTGCCCCTAAGTGCTTTGTGTGATTGGTCGCTGTCAGTTAAACAGAGTAAGAGTTATCTTTCCAGAGAAAGTGAGAACATTCTTGGCCCGAATAAACTGTAAACTGGACCAGGCTTTAAGTAGATTCTTAAAAATCTGACCTTGCAAAACTATATGTAAATTACATCTGTTTTGATTGGCTATGGGGATTGTTAAAATTAACGTAGTTATCAATCTCATACAACTCTTAAATTGTGCACAATTTTATAAGCACCTGGCAGAATAATGGCAAACCACACACAGGACTTAAGTACTCCACGGGTTACAGAAACTTACTATCTTAAAGAGATAGTTCACTTCAAAATTCAATTCGGTCATCATTCATTTGCCTTCCTGTCATTCCAAACTCATAAGCGTGAGCTCAAAAGTGAGAGGTTTGTTTGAACATGTCAAGAAAGTATGGTTGAGATTCTGTTTGCCATACACTCACCGGCCACTTTATTAGGTGCTGTACACCAGATCATCTGCTTGTTAATGCAAATATCTAATCAGCCAATCACATGGCAGCAACTCAATACATTTAGGCATGTAAACATCAAGACGATCTGCTGAAGTTGAACAATGGTGATTTAAGTGACTTTGAACGTGTAACTACGTTTACATGGACACCTTTTGGTTCAATCGGAATTAAATCAATCCGATTGATTAACACGGTTTGATGTGCGTGTTTATATGTCACATGATTCAAACCAGAATTGATTTTTTGCGAGCGCGCACTGCACGAA
The DNA here is from genome assembly GCA_030578255.1 of Tiaroga cobitis. Lineage (NCBI taxonomy): Eukaryota > Metazoa > Chordata > Actinopteri > Cypriniformes > Leuciscidae > Tiaroga > Tiaroga cobitis. The sequence goes on from CM060610.1 coordinate 33,775,402, forward strand.
TAAACTGCTGCTGTTCGCCCATAAGGACATTGTCCTGCTCCACTTCACAGACGCTGAGTGAAATGAGAATTTTAGAATCACGGGACACTAATTTAGAGTGCGTCATACGCTCGTTTCGTGCGTCATACGTCATGACGCTATTTCAACTTCATTGCACATGCGCAGTCTTATCAGTTTCGGTTTTCAATCCGATCAAGTGTTTACATGTTCTCTCGCTCAGATTACAAAAGGAATAAACCACCTCTTTCAATCCGCGTTTAAAATTCCAATCGGATCGAGCTCAATCTAATCGATTCAGGTGTTTACATTAATGTTTTTTAGTCAGATTAAGCCGTCAATCCGATTACAAGGGTCCATGTAAACGCAGCTACTGTTGTTAGTGCCAGTCGGGCTGGTCTGAGTTTTTCAGAAACTGCTGATCTACTTGGATTTTCACGCACAACCATCTCTAGGGTTTACAGAGAATGGTCCGAAAAAGAGAAAATATTCTGTGTGCATCAGTTCTGTGGGCAAAAATGCCTGGTTGATGCCAGAGGTCAGAGGAGAATGGCCAGATTGGTTTGAGCTGAAAGGCAACAGTAACAACTCAACCATTAGAATCGAAGTCTGCAGATGCAGGAGACTAGGGCTGAACGATTTTGGAAAATAATCTAATTGCGATTTTTTGTAACCAATATTGTGATTGTGATTTATTATGCAATTATGTTTAAGTACTATTTAAAAATAATTATATATTAAAAAAATAAAAATGTTAAGAATTTTTAATATATAACTAATATATAACTAATATAACTAATAACTAATATAGCTTCAGAAAACATAAAAAGCTAGTAAATAAAGAGGAACAAAGAACATATTACACGCAATAAACAACGAGTGCGTTCAGTATTTAAAAGTATATCTGAACGTTTTCCTTTCAAGAGCTGTGAGTGATTTTTCTCTTTCTCGTCTTTACTGTTGTTTTATCATTAATGATGACATCATAGGCAGCAGGAGATCTAATAAGCTGCATTTACACAATGTACAGATCTCTTGTGAAATATAAGATGTGGTTTGTCCTGTCTTTTTACATTTACATTTATGCATTTGGCAGACACTTTTATCCAAAGTGACTTATATTGAATTTCAAGGTACACATTTACATTCTTATCAGTTCTTGCTTTCCCAGGGAATCGAACCCATGACTTTGGTGTTGCAAGCACCAACGCTCTACTGTTTGAGCTACAGGAAAGCTGTATTTTCGATATTACTGACTGTTGACTGGTACATTTAACCACACGGAGTCGCACACAGCCGAAAGCAGTCATCTGTCAGTGTGTTTTTATATTTTTAATATACAAGTCCACTGCATTCCAAATGAAAAATGAAGCTTTCGTAGAGCATTTGTAAGAAAAATACTGGCAGGTAACATCAAGTGAAGTGCGGGTTTCTCGCAGTGCATATCCTGTGCAAAGAAGCCCGCAAATGCCCTTTTCATTCACTTAATCCTTAATATTCTGAAATGTTTAATGGTATTTAAATAGTTTCAGTATGTACAATATTAAAAATATACAAAAAATATTCCATGTTTCTCCTAAAACAAAATTTAAGACATCTGAAGACAAAACTGATAACTAAATGAGAAATATAAGAGAAATAGCCTTGTGGGCAGCACAAGTACACCTCAGGAGGAGTTCATGCACATCTGCATCGAGACACAACTGCACCTCAGACAGCAGGAGTTCAAGCACATCTGCATCGAGACACAACTGCACCTCAGACAGCAGGATTCCAAGCACATCTGCATCGAGACACAACTGCACCTCAGACAGCAGGAGTTCAAGCACATCTGCATCGAGACACAACTGCACCTCAGACAGGAAGAGTTCAGGCACATCTGCATCGAGACACAACTGCACCTCAGACAGCAGGAGTTCAGGCACATCTGCATCGAGACACAACTGCACCTCAGACAGCAGGAGTTCAAGTACATCTGCATTGAGACACAACTGCGCCTCAGACAGCAGGAGTTCAAGCACATCTGCGCCTCAGACAGCAGGAGTTCAAGCACATCTGCATCGAGACACAACTGCACCTCAGACAGCAGGAGTTCAGGCACATCTGCATCGAGACACAACTGCACCTCAGACAGCAGGAGTTCAAGCACATCTGCATTGAGACACAACTGCGCCTCAGACAGCAGGAGTTCAAGCACATCTGCGCCTCAGACAGCAGGAGTTCAAGCACATCTGCATTGAGACACAACTGCACCTAAGACAGCAGGAGTTCAAGCACATCTGCATCGAGACAACTGCACCTCAGACAGCAGGAGGTCAAGCACATCTGCATCGAGACACAACTGCACCTCAGACAGCAGAATTTCAAGCACAACTGCATCAAGACACAACTGCACCTCAGACAGCAGGAGTTCAAGCATATCTGCATCGAGACACAACTGCGCCTCAGACAGCAGGAGTTCAAGCACATCTGCATCGAGACACAACTGCACCTCAGACAGCAGGAGTTCAAGCACATCTGCATCGAGACACAACTGCGCCTCAGACCGCAGGAGTTCAAGCACATCTGCATCGAGACACAACTGCGCCTCAGACAGCAGGAGTTCAAGCACATCTGCATCGATTTTTAATATACAAGTCCACTGCATTCCAAATGAAAAATGAAGCTTTCGTAGAGCATTTGTAAGAAAAATACTGGCAGGTAACATCAAGTGAAGTGCGGGTTTCTCGCAGTGCATATCCTGTGCAAAGAAGCCCGCAAATGCCCTTTTCATTCACTTAATCCTTAATATTCTGAAATGTTTAATGGTATTTAAATAGTTTCAGTATGTACAATATTAAAAATATACAAAAAATATTCCATGTTTCTCCTAAAACAAAATTTAAGACATCTGAAGACAAAACTGATAACTAAATGAGAAATATAAGAGAAATAGCCTTGTGGGCAGCACAAGTACACCTCAGGAGGAGTTCATGCACATCTGCATCGAGACACAACTGCACCTCAGACAGCAGGAGTTCAAGCACATCTGCATCGAGACACAACTGCACCTCAGACAGCAGGATTCCAAGCACATCTGCATCGAGACACAACTGCACCTCAGACAGCAGGAGTTCAAGCACATCTGCATCGAGACACAACTGCACCTCAGACAGGAAGAGTTCAGGCACATCTGCATCGAGACACAACTGCACCTCAGACAGCAGGAGTTCAGGCACATCTGCATCGAGACACAACTGCACCTCAGACAGCAGGAGTTCAAGTACATCTGCATTGAGACACAACTGCGCCTCAGACAGCAGGAGTTCAAGCACATCTGCGCCTCAGACAGCAGGAGTTCAAGCACATCTGCATCGAGACACAACTGCACCTCAGACAGCAGGAGTTCAGGCACATCTGCATCGAGACACAACTGCACCTCAGACAGCAGGAGTTCAAGCACATCTGCATTGAGACACAACTGCGCCTCAGACAGCAGGAGTTCAAGCACATCTGCGCCTCAGACAGCAGGAGTTCAAGCACATCTGCATTGAGACACAACTGCACCTAAGACAGCAGGAGTTCAAGCACATCTGCATCGAGACAACTGCACCTCAGACAGCAGGAGGTCAAGCACATCTGCATCGAGACACAACTGCACCTCAGACAGCAGAATTTCAAGCACAACTGCATCAAGACACAACTGCACCTCAGACAGCAGGAGTTCAAGCACATCTGCATCGAGACACAACTGCGCCTCAGACAGCAGGAGTTCAAGCACATCTGCATCGAGACACAACTGCACCTCAGACAGCAGGAGTTCAAGCACATCTGCATCGAGACACAACTGCGCCTCAGACCGCAGGAGTTCAAGCACATCTGCATCGAGACACAACTGCGCCTCAGACAGCAGGAGTTCAAGCACATCTGCATCGAGACAACTGCACCTCAGACAGCAGGAGTTCAAGCACATCTGCGCCTCAGACAGCAGGAGTTCAAGCACATCTGCATCGAGACACAACTGCACCTCAGACAGCAGGAGTTCAGGCACATCTGCATCGAGACACAACTGCACCTCAGACAGCAGGAGTTCAAGCACATCTGCATTGAGACACAACTGCGCCTCAGACAGCAGGAGTTCAAGCACATCTGCGCCTCAGACAGCAGGAGTTCAAGCACATCTGCATTGAGACACAACTGCACCTAAGACAGCAGGAGTTCAAGCACATCTGCATCGAGACAACTGCACCTCAGACAGCAGGAGGTCAAGCACATCTGCATCGAGACACAACTGCACCTCAGACAGCAGAATTTCAAGCACAACTGCATCAAGACACAACTGCACCTCAGACAGCAGGAGTTCAAGCACATCTGCATCGAGACACAACTGCGCCTCAGACAGCAGGAGTTCAAGCACATCTGCATCGAGACACAACTGCACCTCAGACAGCAGGAGTTCAAGCACATCTGCATCGAGACACAACTGCACCTCAGACAGCAGGAGTTCAAGCACATCTGCATCGAGACACAACTGCGCCTCAGACCGCAGGAGTTCAAGCACATCTGCATCGAGACACAACTGCGCCTCAGACAGCAGGAGTTCAAGCACATCTGCATCGAGACACAACTGCACCTCAGACAGCAGGAGTACATCTGCATCGAGACAACTACGCCTAAGACAGCAGGAGTTCAAGCACATCTGCATTGAGACACAACTGCACCTCAGACAGAAGGAGGTCAAGCACATCTGCATCGAGACACAACTGCACCTCAGACAGCAGGAGTTCAAGCACATTTGCATCGAGACACAACTGCACCTCAGACAGCACGAGTTCAAGCACATCTGCATCGAGACACAACTGCACCTCAGACAGCAGGAGTTCAAGCACATCTGCATCGAGGCACAACTGCACCTCAGACAGCAGGAGTTCAAGCACATCTGCATCGAGGCACAACTGCGCCTCAGACAGCAGGAGTTCAAGCACATCTGCATCGAGACACAACTGCACCTCAGACAGCAGGAGTTCAAGCACATCTGCATCGAGACACAACTGCACCTCAGACAGCAGGAGTTCAAGCACATCTGCATCGAGACACAACTGCGCCTCAGACCGCAGGAGTTCAAGCACATCTGCATCGAGACACAACTGCGCCTCAGACAGCAGGAGTTCAAGCACATCTGCATCGAGACACAACTGCACCTCAGACAGCAGGAGTACATCTGCATCGAGACAACTACGCCTAAGACAGCAGGAGTTCAAGCACATCTGCATTGAGACACAACTGCACCTCAGACAGAAGGAGGTCAAGCACATCTGCATCGAGACACAACTGCACCTCAGACAGCAGGAGTTCAAGCACATTTGCATCGAGACACAACTGCACCTCAGACAGCACGAGTTCAAGCACATCTGCATCGAGACACAACTGCACCTCAGACAGCAGGAGTTCAAGCACATCTGCATCGAGGCACAACTGCACCTCAGACAGCAGGAGTTCAAGCACATCTGCATCGAGGCACAACTGCACCTCAGACAGCAGGAGTTCAAGCACATCTGCATCGAGACACAACTGCACCTCACACAGCAGGAGTTCAAGCACATCTGCATCGAGGCACAACTGCACCTCAGACAGCAGGAGTTCAAGCACATCTGCATCGAGACACAACTGCACCTCAGACAGCAGGAGTTCAAGCACATCTGCATCGAGACACAACTGCACCTCAGACAGCAGGAGTTCAAGCACATCTGCATCGAGACACAACTGCACCTGAGCAATAAAATATTTTGTATAATGGAGACTTGAAAGAGATTGCAGCAAGACAATACAATTTTTTTCTGTTTCATCTACCACATTCTCAGTTTCGACTCTTTTTCTCTCAAATATCTCTCGTCTCATTTGTGTATACTTTTATTTCTCCTAAGGAATTTTAGGAGAAACATCTGAAATGCTGTTGATACTAAAATAAGAGGTATCTGGGAATCACAACTGACTCTCCTAAGCTTCGGAAAAGTAACCACTGAGCAATATTTTTTTCCTCTGCCAGCATCTCTTAACGCACAACACATTGAAGCAGAAGAGCTACAGCCACAGAAGACACACATCGGTGACACTCCTGTCAGATAAGAATATGAACCTGAGGCTACAAGTCATATGGGCTTCCCAAAATTGGACAATACAAGATTGAAAAAGCGTTCCCTGGTCTGATAAGTCTCGATTTCTGCTGTGACATTCAGATGATTGGGTCAGAATTTGCCGTAAACAACATGAAATTATGGATCCATCCTGCCTTGTATCAGCGGTTCAGGCTGCTGGTGCTGTAATGATGTGGAGGAGATTTTCTTGCCACACTTTGTGTCTCTTAGTACCAGTTGATCATCGTTTAAACGCCACAGTCTACCTGAGAATTGTTGCTGACCATCTCCATCCCTTTAAGACCACAGTGTACCATCTTCTCATGGCTACTCCATGTCACAAAGCTCAAATACTCTCAAACTGGGTTTTGAACATGACAGTGAGTTCATTTGGCCACTCATGTGGCCTCCAGAGTAATCAGATCTCCATCAAATAGAGCTGGTTTGGGATGTAAAGAACTGGAGATTCATATCATAGATGTGCAGCCGACAAATCTGCAGCAACTGTGTGATGCCATTATGTCAATATGGAACAAAATCTCTGAGGAATGTTTCCAGCATCGTGTTGAATCTGTGCCACGAAGAATTAGAGCAGTTCTGAAGGCAAAATGCGGTCCAACCCGTCCGGTACCAGCAAGTTTTACCTAATAAAGTGGCCAGTGAATGTATGATCCTATTAAGATCCAAACAGAAATGGTTACTAAACAAATAAGATACCATGCTATAGCTGGGACGTTTCTGTATTTCGGGCCTTGCAGAAAAATCACAGAATGCTTTGTGGTACATTTGACATTCAGCCAAAAAGTTTAGACCCTTCATCAACGTTGTCATAAAATAGAGCGTGTAAATGAGGGACAATCTCTATATCAGAGGACGCTTTGCTACACTCGCCCTAGCTTTAACTGAAATAAAGTGCCTGCCCTTTTTAGCACTCCTTGGGTAATTCTAACTCTGCAAGTCTTTCATCACTGTTGGCACAGACTGTGTCTCAGAATGTGGCAGGGACAGGCACACGGGCATCCACAGCTACGCGACTGATATTAATAGCTGGACTGGGGATAAAGAGAGAGAGAGAGAGAGAGAGAGAGAGAGAGAGAGAGAGAGAGAGAGAGAGAGAGAGAGAGAGAGAGAGAGAGAGAGAGAGAGAGAGAGAGAGAGAGAGAGAGCAGAGGAGAAACCAGTGGCGGATTAAACAGCAGAGACAAGGTGACCTTTCATTATGATGGTTATTATAGACCACCCGTGTGTGTCGGGTACTGCGAGCTGTGAGTGTCTGTTTGTGTGTGTCTCTGCATACATGTGTGCATTTTTATGTGCTGGCAACTCCTAATGGAATCTACTTCTGAAGGTGGAAAACTCCATGAACGCAGCCATGAATGACCCTTTAGAAGAGGGAGGGTGTTTACTGCATGAAACAGCTATTTGGCCCTGATGACTGCAGTCGGTTCTACAGTCTCTGTTTCATAATTACATATAATGATGAAGCCAATGTGAAAGTCAGTAAATGAAAACAGCCACTGGCAAAAGCTACAACAACAAAAAAGACACCACAGTACATACAGTACAGAACATGAGTCTATATACAGCATCAAACAATGACATAAAGCATGCACATCCAAACTAATGAGAATCAGTATATGTAGTAGATCAATTGGACTATAGATATATAATATATAATTTATATATTTATGAATCTCATCCCAAAGTATTTTAATATATATATATATATATATATATATATATATATATATATATATATATATATATATATATATATATATATATATATATATATATATATATATATATATATATATTAAAATACTTTTGGATGAAATTTATAAATATACAATAACCAAATTAAGACATATCAGTGAATGGATTTAAAAGACTCTGGGATGAGATATACTGTATACTGTATGTCTCAGCATGTTCCTGGTCCTGCATTAAGTGCTATGAGTTACGTTGTTGTACATTCTCTTAGATTTTTTCCTGTTTGGTGTGTAGATATTAACCCTCTGGGGTCGGCAATCACGCCGGGTGTGATCTGCTCGTTTTTTTTCTTATCAGTGCAAAACAAACTCAAAATACTCTGTTGATTTTGATCTTACATATAAGTGTTACACATCATTCAAAACTGTTAAATTTCGTCTTTTATTTGTGTAAACCCATAATAAAAACAAAATGTTGTGTTATTCGTAAAATAAAGAAAATAAACATGATGCGCATTCTCCAGTCTCTCTCAATGTGAAGTTCATTCTGAAACGTGACAGAAAATGACCTATAACTCAGAAAATGTCACTGTGACATGCAACATATGTCTTACGAAGCTTGAAGTCTCCATTTTTAAATGATGTAAATCATATCAAAAACAAATATTCTCTGTTTAAGTAATTCGTATGAAAGCAACGACATGTACAATTTCTTCAGCCCGAGCTCATTAACTCTAATATGACCACGCCCACACACACACTATGATCCACGTGAAGGAACGCAGAGCTGTTACCGTCATCGATCATCACCTCTAAACAAAGAATCAGCGACTTCAGTACTGCTCTGCTTTTCGTCGAGTTTGGAAGTGTTTGGTCTGTGCACCTTGGATCTACCTCAGAAGAATTAGATGAACACGATTTGATTATGAGAACGATTTTTAAAGGGGTCATGACATGAGAAACCAAATTTGCCTTGATCTTTTGGTATTTAAGAGGTCTTTGTACCATTAAAACCTCCTGCAAGTTTCATAGCTTAAGACGTCCTCCCCATTATAAACAAAGCATTTATTTAATCAAGCTCAAAATACAGCTGGTTCTAGATCCTTTGTTCTTAGTGACGTCACGGTACGAAGGGACGTACCAGTCGTTTGCATATGACCGCTTCCAGCGCAGGACAACTACGCCTCATTTCGCATCATCGCATGTGCTGTTGTGCAGCGAGTGACTGGATGCCACGCAGAAGTGCTGTTCCTGCTGTGGACAAGCAACATGTTTGAATACGCTGCCGAACGATCATCCAGACATCAGGGAAAGCAGTTGGACGCAGTTTATTTGCAGCATATGCAGCCTGCCAAAGCCTTATTTGTTCGGTGAGTGATGTAGATGAGTGTGACAGGGCGCATGTTACTGAAAGAACGACAAGAGAGAGAGAGAGAGAGAGAGAGCCACGGCCGTGCGCGCGTCTTCAAACTGTCCTGCTCTCTCTCTCTCTCTCTCCCTCTCTCTGTCTATGTCTCTCTCTCTCTCCCTCGCGCAAATGAATCAAAATCAATTGAGAATTGACACGATGGTAAAAGATCGAAGACCGAAGACCGAAGTTTCACGTGGCGGAGCATTGTGTAGCCTACATGTGATACAAAATGATTAACGTTAATAATTTATGCATAAGCAGCACTGACGTTAGCCAATCAAAACAGTGGGCGTTAACACTGAACTCTTAAAGGGGAAACACCTCCAAAACAGACTGTTTGAATCAGAGCGGGAGAAACAGGGTGGAAAAAGGTCATAAATCACAACATTTTAAAAATGTTTTGTACAAAAAACTATAGTAATACTGTAATTGCACCTAAGGGAACATAATAAAACAAAACAAAAAAGCATGTCATGACCCCTTTAAGGTAAGACACATAACGAATGGAAACGTTTGAGGTAACATGATAATCCATATATTTTTGTCTAGTGTAGTGTTACTGAAGTATTTCTTTTTAACGATGTATAGGCTGCCTGCTATCTATCTGTTATTATTTTATGCAGCCCTACACATAGGCTATAACAATGCACAACAAACTTGGTGTTCATACATATTTAATAATAATTTTAACCAGAAAAATCTAAAATGTATTCCCAAAATCGTGCAGCCCTATAGTTTCTCTTGATATCAGCATGTTCACAGGTGTTTATTTTTTAAATTTTTTACAGGGACCAGATGCCACTGATGAGAATGTTGACTTCAACATTCACAGGAGACTGTAGATGAACATGGTAAAATGATAAATCAAACCACTTGGAAATGACAGGTATGTACTATGTTTCAGGAATAGCACAAAGTTGTGTGACTGTTCAAGCCTCTGTCTTTAGATTTTTCCTCTTTGTGTATCTTTGGATTATGTTGTGTTGTAAATAAATCCAAACAATCTAAAAGCCATTATTTTTTAAAAGTCTGCTTGAGTTCCTTTTTCATCGTGCGCTTTATTACAGCCCGTGACAACTATAAGGCTGTTACCAATCAAATGAAATCATTTACTCTGAATAATTACAACTGCATTAAATAATGTTCTGAGTTTGTTTTAAAATGTATATATCGGGCGTAGTCAGAATTTTTTTTGGGGGGGGTCCCGTCTTTAAATGAGGGGGCAACATATACAGTATATATATAGCCAGAATTTTATACAGGCCTATTCTGGTGGGTGTGGTGATGCAGTGGCAACTCATGTAACATGTAAGGGTGGGGCTGCCAATAAAGCACCTAAAAGCTGTCACAAAGAACCTAATGATTATGAATATGTAAAATATAGCAAGGAGATATTTTAATTGTTTATTAATAAACGAGTGTTTTCTTTGTCAGTGTCGGCTAAGATGAAGTTGACGATACTGACTCGCGATCTTCAGTAGTGAACGCGCCAGAGAGAAATGAACATTTCATATGGATTACATAAGCAGAGAGCAGTCTGTAGTCTGTTTTCTTTCGTTTGGAATTGTTCTGTTTAACATGTCTGTGAGGCAAGTAGGCTACCTTATACGCTGAGTTTCGGTTCATTTATGAGACGAGCTCCAGTTCACGCGCCGGCGCCTCTGTTTCTTACCTTATACGCTGAGTTTCGGTTAATTTATGAGACGAGCTCCAGTTCACGCGCCGGCGCCTCTGTTTCTTATCTATCGTCTGCTATATTTACTTCTTATTTATTAAATCCTGGCAATTGGTTGATGAAACATTGATTACAATTAAGATACAATTAATACAAAACGAAATTCAGTTTAAATAAAGGTTTTGTGCTTTCTGTTTGATGTCTCTGTGAAAGTTTTAAAGCATCTTTTAGTGCCGCTTTCAGAGCGGTCATGTTCGTAACTGTCACGGTGTGGGTCTTGTCTGTCACGTGATTCCCTGTTTGTTATGTGATCCTGCCATGTGTCGTGTCATTTTGTTATTTGTTTGCTTATTGTCCACAGGTGTTCCTTGTCTTGTGGTGATTAGTCTCCCTAGGTGTCTCGGATTAACCACGCCCCCTTGTTATCTTGTTTAGCTTATCTGCTTGTGTATTTATACCTCTGTGTTTCAGTTGTTGTTTGTCGGTCGTTGTTGTTGGTTGATGTTGGGTTCTCCATGTTCCTGTCCTGAGTTCCGTGTTCCTTTGTATGACCTGTTTACTTTATTAAAAGAGTGCTTGCATTTGGATTCTCTCTCTGCTTCGTCCTTGCCGCATCGTTACAGAACGACCGACCAAATATGAATCCAGCAGCACTAAAGGGGAATCTCCAGCCAAGTAGGCGACGCCTGATCCTTATTCCGAAGATGGCCGCCGCCGAGCCAGTGTCTATGGACAAGATGGCCGCCACCGAACCAGTGTTTCCGGACAACATGGCTGCTGCCGAGCCAATGTCTCCATACAAGATGGCCACCGCCAAGCCAGTGTGTCCGGAAAAGATGGCCGCAGCCGAGACCGACCTGCCGGAGCTGATTCCTGCCGACCCTTCGTTTCACGTCAGTCCTGCCTGAGCTGCTTCATCTCAGTGCTGCCGAGCCTGAGCTGCTTCACGTCAGTCCTGCCGAGCCTGCACTTAACGTCAGGGCCACTGAACACGTCGTGCCTGCCGCACAAGAGACTGGTCACGTCGTGCTTGCCGCACAAGAGACTGTTCACGTCCCGTCTGCCGAGCCAGAGACTGTTCACGTCCCGTCTGCCGAGCCAGAGACTGTTCACGTCCTGTCTGCCGAGCCAGAGACTGTTCACGTCCCGTCTGCCGAGCCAGAGACTGTTCACGGCCCGTCTGCCGAGCCTGAGACTGTTCACCTCCCGTCTGCCGAGCCTGTGTCCCCAGAAAAGATGGCCTCCGCCGAGCCGGTGTCCCCGGACAAGATGGCCATTCTGGTGTCTGTTCCTAAGCCGGTGTCTGTTCCTGAGCCGGCGACTGCTCCAGCCCATGACCCCGTAACTGCCCCTAAGAAAAGGGGCGGGTCTATGTCACGGTGTGTGTCTTGTCTGTCACGTGATCCCCTTTGTCATGTGATCCTGCCATGTGTCGTGTTATTTGTTTGCTTATTGTCCACAGGTGTTCCTTGTCTTGTTGATTAGTCTCCCTAGGTGTCTCGGATTAACCACGCCCCCTTGTTATCTTGTTTAGCTTGTCTGCTTGTGTATTTATACGTGTTTCAGTTGTTGTTTGTTGGTTGATGTTGCTTGTAGCGTTCTCCATATTCCTGTCCTGAGTTCCGTGTTCCTTTGTATGACCTGTTTACTTTATTAAAAGTGTGCTTGCATTTGGATTCTCTCTCTGCTTCGTCCTTGCTGCATCGTTACAGTAACGGAGAACACATCAGTAACATTGTTTTTTCCTAATAAATGCGAACGCGAAAAATAAAATGAATATTTTATGTACTGTGGAGACTCATGTTTATACTTTTAAACATGAAACTAAACCACCAGTCGGTAGCGGCAAGTAAACATCTCAATGAGTGAGTCATTGAGGCATTCATTCAAATGATTCAATAAAACGGCTGATTTATTCAAGAATGAGGCAGTTGTTTAAGAAATGGGTCACTGAATCTTTGACTCAACCGTTTTGTTAAAAACACTGAATCATTAAATAATGAAATGAGATGCACGATGGTTCTGCTGTGATCATTGTTTGGAACTTATTATATTTTATTTTGGCGGCTGCTGAAAATATAACAAAAACAGTCCATATTACATCTAAAATGTAAGTGTCTTAATATTAACTACTTCTTTATTGAACTGTCATATGAAACCAGTGTCACATTTACAGTTGTAATGGTTTTCAGGAATACAGCACTCTTGGTCGTGTGATGTTGCTTAACCGTATCATATGTCTTAAATATAAAAAAAATCCCCCAAAACATTTTGCTGCAGAATGTTAATGGAGTTTCTTTGTGTGTGCTTCACTCATTTGCTTCGATTTCTCCTCGAGAGGCTGTGCAAGCCTCAAAATTACCAAATTTTTCATAATTAATGTTTTCTGAAAAGCCCCCAAATGAAGACAATTCAAAGACATTGCATTATTGTGGCAGAGGAAATGATTGAATAGACTTTACAAAAGTGGCTTTAGAATGGATTGTTTTCCTTTTTCTTTCTTTTTTTCTTTCACTGAAAATAAGCCAATAACCTGCCTGCAGTCGAAAGAAATCCATTTTTATGTCAAGATTGTGAGTCTGTTGACTTAAGGCTGCAATACATTACATGATCTTTACCCAGATTTTTACCCAGACCTTTACCCATATGCAGTCTTGGACAACTTGGCGCTATTTGCCGAAAGTCAGAGCCAATCTGCAGAGTTTGAGCAGTCAGAGCACTGGGTCAGCTGGCCAATCAGAGCACTATAATATTCTATTCTATCCTATTCTATTACACCCGATAACAAAAATAATGAACTTTTACAATAGCATTATATGACCACTTTAATATGTTGAACTACCTGTGGTTAGACTGTTAGGACACCTTTTTGAACTTGACAAAAACTGACATTCACAAAAACCACATTGAGACCAGTTGCTTAAAAGTGAGGTCAGTTCTGCTAAAGCATAATTTGCATGCAGATGCCATTTTTGATATTTTGTTATCTAATGCAAACAATTTTAAGCATTACTTGTGTGTACAAAAACAATCAAATTAAAGGCAATAACCTCCCAAAGGCTTTTTTCGTGATGGCAATTATACAGTGTGCATATACAGTGTGTTCCTGCGTGCACTCACAATTATGCACATCTTATAGGACCCACCTCTTTCAGGCAACCCATGAAATTATTGCTGACGGGAGATCCAGGCAGGTCGGCGGTGCTTGGGCTTCCCCCCACATAGAAGAAATCATCTGAGCCCAGCATAGTGTAATCCTCCTGCGTGTATCCCGTGGTGGTCAGTATACCATCCACTGATATAGTAACCTGTGAAACGATGACAATATAGAAAGACAACAAATTAGACACTCATTTGAAGATGTGCTTTTAACCTGAGCGATAACCTTTCATTTTCGGATTTGCCCTCATTGCGGGCTGCTTACTGCAAACACTCTGGTCCATTGGTCTGGTTAAACTTTATTGGTGATAGTTTAGTATTGGTTCACGGGACAGGTAAAGAAAATATTGCTGATGAATATTTTCTTCATCTTTTGATGGGTTAAGAAAAATGAATTCTTATCTGGTTTGGAATATTACTAATTAGGGTTAGTAAATGTTAAAACCAAGGACAAATTATTTGTACTTGTTTTACTTTTAGGAGGGGGTAAACTACTTTATATTACAAGTTCAATCATACACATTAACAGACATTCAGACACATACTGAAACTTGAAAATGCATGCATTAAAGGAAGACATTAACCACTGGGAAAATCAAACGTTTTATCCTTTTTCAAGAGGTCATTCTGAATAAACATGAGAAATGATTCATTGGTTCAGTGGAAAGGGGGAGGAGCTAAGCTACAACAGCCAATTAGCAAGCACCCATGCAGAACTTTAAATAAAAAAGCAGCAGGAAAGCCAGGCAACAAGACACACGGCACAGAAAACAACGTGCAGAATACACACGCAGGGGACTTGGGTGGAAGTGGAGTGATAAACTGAATGTAGTGTTAGTTGTGGTGATACATGAGGCTGGATGAGACGGTGGAGATGAGGACATGCCATGACTGGTGTTGGACGTATCAACTGCCAGAGTTCCCAGAGTTCTTAGGTTTCTCTTGAGTGTTCGTTTATTTTTGGGAGGCTCTGTAGAGTGGAAATTTCCCTTCTGGACATTCTTGGAAATCCTCTGTCAGTTATTGCCGACCGTCCTCGCAAAAAATGTGGAGGCTTGGTGAGAAAAAAAACACTTTACTAGTTCCTGTCAGAGTCCCAGTGAGGATGTGAATCTCTACGTAACGTTAACGTGAGGACGTAAAAGCCAGCCTATTAAATAAAACAAACAAAAACAACAAAACTGTAAAAGAAGGGAGGGAAGTTTGAGAGGGGGTAAAGGGGGGAAATGTGAAAAGTCCTGGTAATACAAACCCATTTCCTCATTTTTTGAAAAGAGTGTCTAGAATGAAACTCAAAGAAAAAAGAAAGAAAGGGAGAGGGACACACGGCAAACCAAAAAAAGGACAATAAGAATGATATCTACCAGACAATGTAGTTTGTTTACCATAGCGTGTCCAATGCCTGAGTGCTTTCAGGAAGAAGGGGGAAGAAAGGAAATCAAAACAATAGTGAACAAAACGGTTGTTAATAAATGGACGAAATTAAAAGAGAAAGAAATTAATGATGAAGATTCAGGGTGTTAGTACATTAGTTTGGTTAGAAACAGGTTAGTAATAAAAAATGATCCCATGAATGAATATTGTTAGTCTCAAAAACTCTCTTCCCAACATGTGAGAAACAGGAAGGGAAAGATAGAAAAGAGGAGGAATATAATAGCTGTTATTTGTGTTATTTATAGTGGGGACAAGTGACCAATAGACCAATAGACATGGGTTCCTATTGCTGACAATATGACTAGTCGTCAAAGGACCGACTAGACAATTATTTATGTAGATTGTTGATTAGATGTCAGTGCCAGAGCTTTAAGCATGCTGGTGGCTTGCTCTCCTTTAGCTGTTATGTGTTTAGCATGATAAAAGACTCTCTACACCTTTAGTCTTGCACGCCATTGCACCATAGGGTTGTTGAGCATTACATCATGATTGTTACCTTTACAAGTTGGTATGTTAAAAATAGTTTAACTTTTGAAAATGCAACTCCAGATTTTGTCTGATGTAAACACCCCTCAATAATCTCATCAGCGGCTAGTACATTTAGAAAATATCCAGTTTTTTGTGGCTCACTGTACTTTATAGTTTCAGCAGCTGAAGTAGAGATAAAGTTTATCAAAATAAATATTCTGTAGCTTAATTTGAGTCCTCAAAGTGATATGTAAAAATGATTGCTCCCTCAAACTTCAAAACACAGCAACTCTGTGAAAAACAATTCTAATCATAATGTTATTGTTAATTTTTCATGTTCTATTTGTCTACTTTGCTTTGTGAAATAGGTAGTTACATGACCTTTTTCCAATTTTAATTCATTTACAAAATTAATTTACAAAAAAAAAAAATGAAAACAGTTTTTCTGAACAGTGAAAACAGATACTTTAACACAACATGTACTAGGGGTGTAACGATACCCTCATGTCACAATTCGATACATATCACGATACTGAACTCACGATATGATATTATTGCGATTCTCCAAGACATTTAATAAAAGGTTAACAATTATTTTACTGTTGATTAAAATGGTACATTTTATATTACATTGTGGGTGTGGAAATGAATAGAAATAATGTAGGCCACTTTTTACTGGTAAGACATTTGGCATTATCACGACCCACAAATATTCCCCCATTTCATACATTATATTCGAAATTATATATAGCAGTTTAATGTAGTACTGACACTGAAACAGAAATTTTCATTTTGGGTGAACTATACACAATACATATTGTCCCTATCCACGATACATATTGTTGCATTTTTGCATTGCGATATATTGTGACACGATATATTGTTACACCCCTAACATGGACTGATTCATAAACTGCCTAATTTAATTTGTGGTAGTATGATGGCGCCCATTTCTTGAATTTCGCATATGAGTTATAGAGAATTCAGGGTTTTTTTTATGAATAATAAGTATCGAATTTTTATATTTACATATTTAAATTAATTTGTAAAATTGATTGGGTTCTTAATAAGGTCTTTAAAAAATAGACCTATTAAAACCTATTATAAAGTAAATTTATTCACTGGCCCCAGCAAACTCTATTTTCTAAAGGTGTAGTCTATCCCTGACAGAAACTTTTTTAATCTAAATATCATTCATGACCTAAGGCTTCACGGTTTTGAGACATAAAACCAGAATGTCTGTGCACCCAATCCCCCCCCCCCCACCTCACTGTCCCCACTGTCCCCATTAAAACAGTGATGAAGGGGAGAGAGAGAGAGAGAGAGAGAGAGAGAGAGAGAGAGAGAGAGAGAGAGAGAGAGAGAGAGAGAGAGAGAGAGAGAGAGAGAGATAGAGAGCTCCTTCAGTCTATCAGCTCGTACACTCGTCTGAAAACATCACATGAGGGATGTACTATATCTTTTACCAGTCTGAACAAAGTAGTGACATGAAAAAAAGCACTTACTTGTCAAGCCCTCATATTTTCACTCCATATAAATCTGCCTCACCTGCCAGTGAAGTTTAAGGTCAGCCAAACAAATCAAGCATGGTCTCACTGAAGACTCGCACTGAATCCATGAACATACGGGTGGCCAGCAGATACAAACACTCTTACTGATGCTGATTAATCGAAGGCCTCATGTACAAGAGAAACACTACCCAGATAGTATGGTGACACTGATACAATGTTGAGTTTTGATCCAAACGATAATTTTGGTTGAGATTGACATTTAAATGTTTAAGGATTAGCATTGAAATTTAAATGAAAGCCAACAGCACACATGGGTTGCACACACAGTGACATTGAACAGTGATTTGTAGTTGATGATCATTCAGGAATGTATATCTGCAGAACACTAGTGGGTGTTTCTCAATCAGTGGGAGGTTTTCAAACCACAATGGGCTTTTTCAACCGCTTTACCAGATTTGCTCTAATCCACTGGGGGCTTGGTTTAGGGGTGGGCCTTCATGATTTTAGCAAGTCTGTTGAAAAACATTAGGCTTGTTCGACTTGAACCGGCACTGCACAGACCGATCGGTTTATGACATCAAAGCACCGAGAGAGTGATTAGAGAGCTGACGGTTCGTATGCTTTTGAATCGCTCTCGCGGTTCTTTGATGTCATAAACCGACCGATCTGGGGTGCGTTTCCCGAAGGCATCGTTAGCCAACTATGGTCGAAGTTCCATCATTATCAACATAGTTCAACAAGTCAGTGTTTCCCAAAACCATCGTTCCAACGAATATTCGCAAATAGTTGTGTGTTTGGAACGACAGCTCTCGACCTGTGCTTAGAAGCAGAGTTTCTTGTTTTTATAACATGTGGACTTAATAAATCCTTATCTTGAGCAAAATAAGCAAGCTGACATTGAGTATAGTCACTATCTTTTATTTAGAAGACATACACATGTCCTTTACGCCTTTCAGTTTGTCATTATATTTAAAGCACCGTTTTTTTTAAGAGTGCGCATGTGCGAACATGCTCTACAACGTAAGAATGAGCCAATGATTGAATCTGGAAATAAAGTAAATAATTAAGAAAAATATGAGATAGTCCTTAGATTGACATGTCTGTAATTTATAGCAAAACATCTAGCATTAATTCATTAACATAAACAGATTCATTAAAAGTAATTATTACTCCACCACCTGCATGACATCATGAACCAACATGGTTGAACTACCAATTTGCGAGAAAATATGATTTCAGAGAAACAGTCGTGACTAGCTAGTTGATATCTTCAACGATGCCTCGTACTCTGGTAATGAAGCAGCAAGTTACATCATTGTACGGGAAACGCACTCCTGTGCTGTGCCGGTTCAAGTCGAACAAGCCTATTTATTGTAGTTTGAAATTGGCCACTGATTGGTAAACGCCCATTTGGTCTTGCATGTGCACTTCTCACTAGTCTAATTGATGCTTCCTCATTAGAGAGAAAACACATGTGCATCATATACAGAAGTCTTGTTTGCTGAAGCACCTGATATACTTACATGACTTCTCTAACACAGTTTCAATGGTGCATCTATCTTATTTCTCGTTCCTTTGTTTTGCGTGCTTATTTGCGTTTGCTTTGTGTTGTTACTGACGGTAATTAGATACATAAAATTTTTATTAAAGTGTTTGAATAAAGCATCTATTTTTCTACATTCTTAAAAAATGCATCTTGCTTTTGTAAAGTTGATTAGGTATTTCCTGAATAAAGTTCTAACGTCATTTAACAGATTTCTTGAAGTGCAGGAGACATGAACATGAGCAAGAATGTTACTCTGCCCATGTCTTGCATCCGTCAGTTGCAGAGCACATTGCTACTTTAGTAGGAGCGAAGGCAGATGAAGATGGACTATAAAAAAGTAAATAAAAAAAGAGAACCACCCTCCTGATAATGCTGACATTGATTATACATTGAGTTGTTGTCGACAGCATAATCACCTGACCTGGGACTTATCACTGCTTATTCAGGTAATCATTTATATTCATGAATCTGTATTAAATTTGAGAAATGTAACTGATTTCCATTCAGTTTAGCTTGTTTCCACTGAAACACAATCCCAATAAAACATCTTGTGTTTATTGAGAAAGTGACCAGATGGCTATTTTGTGATATTTAAAGAGATTAAGGTCTACATAAGCTGAATCTGCAGCTTCAAAGGGATAGTTCAGCCTGAAATTAAAATCCTGTCATCATTTATTCCCCCTCAAGTTGTTACAAACCTGTATGAATTTCTTTCTTCTGCTGAACACAAAAGAAGATACAGTGAAGAATGTTGGTAACCAGACAGTTGATGGTAGCCACTGACTTCCATGTTTTTTTTTTTTTCCTACTATGGAAATCAATGGCCACCGTCAACTTTCTGGTTAGCAACATTCCTTAAAATATCGTATTTAATGTTTAACAGAAGAAAGAAAATCATACAGGTTTGGAACAACTTGAGGGCGAGTAAACGATGACAGAATTTTCATCAAAAAAAAAAAAAAAAAAGTTTTGTGTTGAACTATCCCTTTGAAGAAATGTTCATTGAAAAAACCTAAGCTCTTTTATTCTACAATATAAACTTCTTACTTGAAAGCTATGTAGTTTCACAGAAAATGAACTGAGATATAGTTAATGGCTAAAGCCCAGAGGTGTTTGTTCCTCTTCATGAAGAGTTTAGCTCCGGCGCACCTGGCTGGATGTTTTCATTGATCTAATGACCTTGATTAGCTGCCTCAGGTGTGTTTAATTAGGGCTGGAGATACAATCGGACACCCCTGCCATAGTGCTTTCTTCTGAAATTGAAGCATTAATAGATTTGAGCTAAATAAACAGAATTGAACAATACTATAATAGTTAAAATATTTTGTGTTCAGCAACTTTAAAAAAAAAAGTGAATCATAGTGTGTTTAGTATATTAATATTCTTGATTGTGACTATGCATGACAACTGAATTGACTTGTTCTTAAGTAACATCATGCTTTCTTTTTCAGATTTCAGAGAACCCAAAGGAAAAGAGGCATGATGTAAGACACGTTTAAAAACCTGAACCGCTGAACCACCTGTAGTTATGACATCAGACTTCTGAAGCCAATTGAATTTTTAAAGGTTGAAATGCTTTTGTCCTATTTCTCCCCTTTTCTTTTTTAAAGAATGATCTTTTAATATGTGAAGAGATAGTAATATCTCAATGTGATTCTCCTGGTTACAATAAAGGAAAATAAAATAAAATAAAAGGAAAATAAAAAGAATATATTTTTGTCATTGATTGATTTAATAAAATAAATTGACTCAACTGCTGGAAAGGTGTCATTTATATTTGAAAGGGTTTTCCCCAAACTTTGAAATGATCAGGAATCTGTTGACGCACCATTGAAGTGTAGTTGAAATATTAATGTTGTTTCAACATTAGCTTGGTACATCAGATGGCAACATTGTTTGACTTTCCTTTTCAGTTGTATTTTCAGTGTTTCAACAAAAGTGATTTAGAATCAACATCTCCTTGTAACTTTGATCAAACCATATTACCATTGATTATATTTGTTAATTTCAGTATTGATTCAACATCATAATGTAATGTTGATTCAACAATATTACCATTGTTTATTTTTGTTAATTTCAAAATTGATTCAATCCGCATCAATGATGTAGAATCAATCATAGTCTAATGTTGATTCAATAGCATTAGCTACCATTGATTTTTTTGTTCACCATTGTTTCAACATTAATTGAGGGTGAAAAAGTTATGTTGATAAAATATCACTTTGTAATGTTGAATCAATACTATTTACCATTGATTTTTGGTTGAAATCTCAACATTGCTTCACCATTAACTGAGGGTGCAAGAGTGATACTAAAGCAACATCACTTTGTAACGCTAATTCAATGCAATTAGTGTTGACGCATCAACACTGACTCAACATTGTTTCAATGATTACATACATGCTATCTGGGTAGGGGCTTCATTTATAAAACCCACGTAGTATCCAATTCCATTGACAATTCCATGATTTCAAGACAGAAACAAATCTGAGTTAAAAAGGAAAACTGACAATGTTTAGTTAATAAAAAAATATTAAATGTTAACACAATAATTCTACTATCAGAGGTCGCATTAGAGTGCCGCATTGTAAAAATTCCGTCGTAATCTGTTATTACGTGTCATTTTAACTTTCATATTTTAATAAGCCATTTAATAGGCTCTGTTTTTGTTCACATTTTCTTTTTTATTCACAAACTTACAGGACAAGCATATAGGCAAGATTATGCATTTATTTATTTATGCACAGACCGTGCGTCACTTTTCAGGTTTCATCATGAATGTTTAACCAAAAAAACGCAATAAGCTTTGTGCTTTGTTACTTTTGATATGCAACAAAGTCTCAACTTTCAAATTGTGTCAATTTTATCACAAAATTCAAACAATTAATACCGCTTTGACGCTCTTTAATGTGGCGCGAGAGCTCAAGCGAAGAGGAGCGCGAGTGAATCAATTCCTTCCTCTTTACTTCCACGTTACAGAATTAAACATGAATGAACATCAGAAAATTACAGTTACAAGTTACAATACATCAGCCTCAGTGTAATCTGTCAAAATGATGGACAGTTTTCAGATTTTTCCGTCACTGCTATGAAAATTCCATCAATGACGGAAAATTTTTCGGTTTACGAGACCTCTGGGGATTATTATTTGCACATTTAATACCTTAATTACAATTTTTTTCATTAGTCAATTTGTATTCTGATTCTGCTCAAACATTTTAAGAGCAAGGAGGAGAACGATTTTTGTCTAATATTACGACAAATATTTTGCAGAAGGTAATAGCATAAAAAGAATAAGCATGTATTACATTGTGTCCTAACCGGCTGGATGAAACAACTAAAACTAAAAGCTCTTTTTTGAAAGTTGATTTCAAATTGAAATTATTGTATGTTCACATTTAAAACGATTAGGTGCATCTTTATAAATGAGGCCCGTAGTCTCTTGAGTGAATAAATGCATTAAGGATTCACTGCGAAGCTGAAGCTGCGTACCATATGTAAATGTATTGAAAATAACTGCCGACCACTGCCTACAGAGTTTCAAGGTGATACAGTATCTAAGCTAAAACTTTGAAGGTTTACTGACACTTGTAGAGCTTCGGAGCATAGACTGAAAGGATTTGAAGTCAAGCTTAGGATTGCAGAAGCCCTTAAGGGTAAACCACGTCAAGTAACAGAGATAGAAGACTTCAAGATTTGAAAACAGAGGAAGAAAATAAGAACATACCCATCCATTATTAGAAAACAAGTTAACAAATTACAATGCAATGTTTTAATTGGGTAGTTCCAATAGTATTATCTGATTTCAAAGTAAATGCTACATAAATACATGTGAGCTAAAGCATGAACTAGTTCTCCAGCTATCTGTGAGTAGTCTCGAGAGTGGCCGTGGTCTCGTGATTACCTGTCTCAGGTTCCGTGTCACTTTGATGTCATGCCAGGCGTTGTCATTGAACTTTCCGTTGACAGGCTCAACGATCGCCTCGAAGGCTCCGGAGCCCAGGTTGATGACCAGAGAAACGGCGCCGTCCTTCAGCGCTAGGTTCACGTAGTCCGCCGACTTGCCCGTGTGGAGGATGAGACCGTTGCGCTGCCAGGTTTTGAAGGACAGAGTGATCTCATCACTGCTACTCTGGATGGGATTCTGAGACAAGTCATAGCAGAAGTATTCCGAACCCCGGAACGTCGCCACATTCTCCTCACGAGCTGAAAACAAGAGAGACAAAAAAAGCACACATTTATTTGTTTTTAATAATTCAATGTTTATTGGGCACATACCAAGTTAACAGGGATCTTTTCAGGAGGTGGAACAGTCATCGAATTAGTCTTTCAGAAAAACATAAACTATCATAAAAGATGCAATAATATACAATCGGGATGCACCGATATGAACATGTTGGCTGATAACCAATAATTCTTTATATTTGAAGGTGGAAAACTGATATATTGGCCGATAAATCTAAATCCAAATTTTTATATAATTTTTGAGAGCCTGATTAAAAAACAAAAGTCTCACCATTAACAGCCATGACCCAAGCACACAATTATAATGTTTCCATTATAATTTTAAGTAGCCTATATGCACATGTTGCACTTAACTGTATTTTTCTTTATTGAAGTGATTCCAATCATATTTCGAGCAATTCAATATCATCATAGAGAACAGTGCGCAACTGAAGTGTCTCAGCTGAAGGACATAATCCATTATATATCAGCTTTAATATATCAGCCAATTTTTCTTATCAGGCCGATAACGATAACATAAAAAATTAATATATAAAGTGCATCCCTAATAAACAATAAACATTACAATTGGTCATTCTAAGAAAGTTCTGTCAGAGTTTAAACCAAGATTTCCGTGAAGTGCCTTTCTGAGGTAGAGGCGGACAGAGTGGGATTGTGGGAGCTTTGTCAGAGTGCTAAAGTGAAGCAGCAGACCATGAACGTTGGCGTTGGCCAACCCTACCAAAGACCCTTCGCTTTCACCTCACATCTTGTCTGAATTAAGGAATCAGAGAGTGCTGCATTGATGTGTTTGATGTAACCCTTTAAGAGACACTACATTCCCTACATTCTTTTCTCCAAATGTCCTGCTGATGGGTCCTCAAGTGCTTTTTCATGACTCGAGTCCTAGTGCCTCTTGGCAGAGGAGGCTTATTTCCGTATCCAACATTTGAAGTGTGACATTGCTATTTGCAAATTACCCTGCAGTAAAGGAAGAACAATGGCGGATGTCTTCATAAATCTGCGAGAGCTTGTTTCTTTCATGCTAACTGTTCTCTTCCCCTAGAATTTCAGCTTGCCAAAGGATGTATCAGAACTCACTGTCAGCTCCCCTCTGAGCAAATTACAGAGACAGAAAGGAAAAAGGAGGAGAGAGAACAAGTGAAAACAGGATGGGAAAAAAGCAGAGGAGTACGAGATGGCTGTGGGAGTGACAGAGGGAGAGAAAGGAAAAAGAAATGGAAAGCTTAAGATAAAACTGCGATGGAGAGGGCAAGAGAAGGTTATTGTGAAGGAGGTTTTTAGCCATGATACAATGAACGCCTAGCAAATCACGCTCAGGGAGCAATTAAATCATAGATTTTAAATTCAGATTGGATGTCACCACAAATTCGTATTGTGGCTAAGAATACCTTTATACCTTAGTTAAAATCAACGTATCGCAAAACTGAGGTATCCGTGACATGAATGCAGTATGAATATTCCATAAGTATGAAGTCTGCATGTTCTGAGATTATTTGTAATGTTGAAAATCTGCATTATAAATTCAATTGTTTCACAAGGGATACTTAGTTAACGCTTACAAGTACTTATGGCATTAAATAGACAGCTGCATAATTAGTGCCAATTAGCAGGCTAGTTAATTGGTAGCCACCACAGTCATTTAATATACAAAATAATACAAAGTGAAAAAAAAAACATGGCATTTTGGGGTTATGGAAATGACGGTCACTATAAATACACAATACTAACAAGAACTGTTAATTAAACATGGAAACTGCTCATGAATAGAATGAACATCATACTTGCATGCAAATCCTTCCCAGGCCCAGCTAACATACAACGTACCAATTATGTGATATATTGGTACTTTTATTTCATGACTTACTAATTTACAACTTTCTTTAGTGAAGTGATATACAGCACGCGCCGCCGCATTTAAGCGTGCAATTGAAGAGTGAGCACTACAAATACAGAATAACGTCTGACAGGACAGGGAAGTTATTTTTTATTTTTTAGGTGAGACACTTTTTATTTCGTAACAAGTTACGATAATTACACTGACAACATCTTACAACATCTCATCTGACCGCAGATAATAAATCGGGATTACACGTTTTATTTCTCAACTATATGTTGACTGAAGATATAGAACATGTTTACTAGGATTCTCACCGAGTCCGGCATTGTTTTTAATCTAATTGTGCGTGAATATGTCCATTCAAGCCGAAGGATACGTGCAAGAGAGCTCAATTCAGCATTTGCCCACCATCTGAGAAGCGGCTTTCTGGGCGCGCGCTCCAGATGCGTGCGCATACGTACAGTAGGTTCCCTTTCAAGGGAACTTCGAGCTGCGTCAAACGCTGTGGGAACGCCCCTGCGTTGCGCGCCATGAAGCACATATGGAATCAGCCCAATGGAGAGACGAAACGTCATAGGCGGGTGACGTCATCGACCAGGAAACTATAAAGCACCCCAAAAACACAAGCGCATCAGCTTCTGTGCCTTCAGTCGTGCTATATGTGAATCTGTCTGAGTGTAAACACTGTGTCTGTCTTTAGTATTTGCTAGGCAGGAGTTATCACATTTACACCACACAAACAATTTTGTATGAGAGACTATGGCGAGCGAACAGCATTTAAGAAGTGTGTTCCTCCCTGCTCACGCTATCTAACGGGCGGCGATACACACGTTCTTTGTGTTGTTTGTTTGGGAGTGCAGCATAACCAGTCAGCTCTCGAGGGGGCTGGCTGCGAGCATTGCGAGCGTCTGCCTTTATGGACGCTCCACTCCCGCCGAGCGCTCTTTGAGGAGAGTGCTCGGTGCTCGGTGCACGCTCCCCGCGGTTCGAGTCCCGCTTCTGCCGAGGCTGAGCGGCGACGCTTATCGTGGGGATTGCAAATGGATCTTTCAGAGGGGTTAGAGACGGGCTCTACCTTATCTCTGCCTTTACCTGTTAGATCCAGTGTCTCAGCCCGGTTTGGAAGCACGCTCTGCGGTTTTCTTCCGCCCGGGCTGAGGCACCAGTACTGCAACTGTCTAACGTTAGTTTTAAAAACTGAGGAGATAAAAATAGCAGTATTGACGAGGGAGATGTGGAGGACTCGCCACCTCACACTTCCGAAAGCGAAGAGCTCATGGAGGTTCTCACTCGAGCTGTATCAAAACTAAGCATTGAGTGGCCAGCGGCTAGGCAGGAGTCTGTTATTAAATCTAAGTTAGATGAAAGATTTCTCCCTTTCCGGTGCTTGCCGTTTTTTCATGATCTCCATACTGAGGTGTCAAGATTATGGAAGAAGCCGGCTTCTGATATAATTTTAGCCCCCAATCATTCACATATTCCGATTTAGCGGGGGCTAGGTTTTTTAAAAGAAAAGACGGTGCTTTGCCGCGGGTAGAAGAGACGCTTGCGAGCTATCTCTCTTCTGAGGCTGCATTGTCATTTAAAGCACCGGCATTACCTTCCAAGCCATTATGAAATATTTCGGCTATGTAAAGTGTATTCGGCGGCAGGTTGGGCTGTGTCGTGTCTGCATACAATGTCTATATTGCAGGCATACCAGGCTGATTTGCTAAAGGACGTGAGCGTGAGTGAGTCGGGCCACCCAGGAAAGGGTGTCCTGTGTCTAAACAGAGAATGAGCAAGTGGGTGGTCGAGGCTATCTCACTTGCTTATGAGTCAGCTGGTCAGCCTTCACCTTTGGCTGTACGAGCCCGCTCTACTAGGAGTATGGCTGCATCCAAAGCTTTATTGTCAGGAGTTTCCCTGAGTGATGTTTGTGATGCGAGTATGGTCTTCACCGCATACGTTTATTAAGTTCTATGATTTAGACTTAAGCTCTACCCCTGAGGTGCAGGTGCTCTCGTCCGCTGTGCGCTAGATCTCACATGACGGTCACTTGCTCCTATGGTGACGTGGGTATTCGCGTTCCCACAGCGTTTGACGCAGCTCGAAGTTCCCTTGAAAGGGAACGTCTCAGTTACGTATGTAACCCTAGTTCCATGAGAGGGAACGAGACGCTGCGTCGTTCCGCCATACTCCCCGCACTCCCGTTAGCGCTTCCTTCAGGCCTATCAGAAGCTGATGTGCTTGTGTTTTTAGGGTGCTTTATAGTTTCCTGGTCGATGACGTCACCCGCCTATGACGTTCCGTCTCTCCATTGGGCTGATTCCATACGTGCTTCATGACGCACAACGCAGGGACGTTCCCACAGCGTTTGACGCAACGTCTCGTTCCCTCTCAGGGAACTAGGGTTACAAACGTAACCGAGATGTTCTCACACTATTGTTTTGGGTTCTCGTTTTCCCAATATTTCAGTAGCACCTCATTGCAGTACACGAGATCCAGGGGGCGGAGTTGGATCCAGATCTAAGGGGTGGAGATGGGTAGGATTAGGGGTGGGGTTAGGGATCAGGGGGCGGAGATGGGTAGGTTTAGGTATATGTAAGGTGGGAGTGGCTCCCCCTGGACTTCGTGTTCTGCAGTGAGGTCCATCTCCAATATTTTGGAAACAGGGTATTATTACTTTTACTAAATTATTGCTGCATGCAGAAGATGCAAGGTTGCAGAGAATAAATATTAAAAGCAATAACTTATTGATTCGGAGGTGTTAAGGGAAATTAATTCTCTCATATTTGCTCAGACTGCACTCAGAGATCCTAAACTAAATACTCTGGATATTTCCCACAGCTTTGATGGCTCAACACAGGTATCAGTGACTTGCTGTTTTTCCACAGCGGTCTCTATTAACGTCTGATCTCATGTGATCTCACAGGGTCTTTCGGAGGGACAGAGTCTCTCCTGCAATGCTGTATCACAGTTACATCTCAACTCAGCCTTATCAGGGTCATCTTCAGAGGGCCTGATCCGATGTCACTCACTCTGAGAGCTCTTACACAAGTTGTTTCCATTGAGACACATCCACATGCAGCTGAAGTGCCGGTGAGTGCATTAAGACTGCATAGGAATCATGGCTTACCATAGAAATGAATAAGCAATTTTAGACAATATATAATGCACTTAAATCTGTAACTGGACTTTTTCTCCTTGGTGCCTTCATGCATTCATTTGCAAAGCATTCAGTTCCTTATATAAGGAACACAATGTAAGAGAATAGTGTATCGAAAATGTTTAAAATAACAGATTGTGTTCTGTAACACTGGAAGAAAATTAAAAGTATTAGAATTAGTTCACAGCAAAAATGAACACTAATCACTACAACAGTGACGTCAAACGAAAATATAAACACTATTATCTTACATGAAAGCACTTTTTTTTCAAAATCCTGTTAAATGTTGTAAAATCGTGGCAATATTTTACAGTACAGAGTGGAAAAGCAAATATTAGCTTTATTACCTGTTGAAATTAATGAATGCAATCGGCTTATTGATGCAGTAAATCAATGTTGAATTTCCTCACTGGCCAGAACAACACATTCCCGCAGCATTTGAAATAGAATAATGATCTGCTAAAGTGGAAGAGAAAGAAACAGTGCTTGCTTTGCATTCTGTTCATTTTACATTGATTGTCACTCGCTGGGGAAGTTTAATTTTCTCCACTGCTCCGTTTGCAGCTCAGTGTACCGAGCTTTGATTTTAAAATCCAATGGAGGTAATTAGCTACCTCATTTACATGTCCCTGATCCGCGTCAGCTCTGACATTTGGCTTGGAAGCACTAAAGCCATTCCTTGCACAGGGATGACCCTGCGACCACCAGGGAGAGCTCTTTCACCCTGATAAACCTCAAACATTGAGGCCAAATTAATTGCTTGTGTATTTGATTTGCTGAATAGCGGAAAGTACATATGCTTTTAAGCTGTGAAGCTTAAGTGACTAATGAAAGTTTGAATCAGGCTTGCAACGTTTCCCATTCTTCCTTCTTCTTGCAGTAATCTCACCTTTGTCTTAACACAAAGTGTCAAAAATGCCAGTCCAAAAATAAGCCGATTGCCTTCCTCCGACATCTCAACAAAAATGCAACAGTGACTAGAGTTTGGTTCCAGACTCTGGAGGTATTTCACAAAAAAATGATAAGCAACAAAAACTATAAGAAAAAATAGCAACAAGGAGCAATTATCGGGGTTCAAGCCCTTTAAGGCCTTTAAGCATGCGTTATATGTTTATGTTTTATTAAGCAAGCCTGTAACCACCTAAATGGAAAAATACAATTTACAGCAAAATCAGGCAATTTACTAAGGAAATATATGTATTTTAATGATTTTTTACAGTTAAAATGCAGGTTGAGGTAGGACTAGTCCACGAAAGTAGGCTTTTTAAATAATCCTCAATATTTAACGAACGATTCGATCCAATTGACAGCGGTGGTACTAGAGGCAAAGTTGCTCAGAATGAGGAGTTCTACCATATTGTATGATGTCGTGGGCATGCGCGATATACAATCCTTTATGCCCCAAGGTGGCCGATTTCTTTTCGGATTTCTGACCGGCCTAAAGTTTCGTTTTTCATGCTGCTAAGTACACTGACAACCACAACCCACACATTGACAACCGCACTTAAATGTGTGAATACATCAGAAACTGCAATGGCTGACAGTGATACAGTGGCATAGACAGGGGAGGGGCCATGGGGGCACTGGATCCTCCTGAAAACTGATTTGCCCCCCAGTGTGCCCCCACCCTTCTACTTGTCTGTCACTCAAAAATTCAAATCATAATCTTTTTCAGCTTGTAGTAGAATAATTTATGATTCCGCGTCGCGATGCTTCTCAACGAGGACCAAGAATAGCGAGCTGTTTTCCAACGGAAAAAAAAACACACGGTAAGTTGATCTATTTTATACAGCTTATTTTTTTTCGATTAGCCAGTTGTTGCAGTGCTAGAGTTTGGTACCGTCTTTCAGTCCCGCGGATCCTTAAAAAGTCTTAAAAAGTCTTAAATTAGATTTTTAAAATATAAGGCCATAAAAAGTCTTATAAGTTATAAAGTCTTATTTTTACTTATGAAAGGTCTTAAATTTTAGATGACACTTCGACTTAGACATATCTAAATGTTTTCCAAATTATTTTCCAAATATCTAATTAGCGTAGTATTATTTTTTATTGTTTTATCTTTGTGGATTTGCTTGTTCACGTGACAATTCGCATCACATTCGCAGCAAAATAACGTCCGTCTCCTGCACGCGAGAGAGGAGAGAAGAAGAAAGTTGGCAAATGTCAGTTCAGTCGTAAGTTCATTATTTATGTGCGTAGGGGTGTGCGATGTGTATTGTCTAGCTGCTACTATGATATTGTAATCATTGTTTTAACGATTTATGAGGCACTGTGAGTAGGGCTGGGTTTCGATTCAAATTTCAAGAATCGATTCAATTCCGATTCTCAAGATCTTGAATCGATTATCATCATTCGATTCGATCCGATCTGATCTTCGAGATTTAGATCAGTGTTTTTGAAAAAAGCATTTTTTTTCAGCTGTTACCTGAATTACAGGACTGTATGCAACATATTGATACTATTATTATAGACATTCAACTGAGTATGGATGGTTGTAAAGAACAATCCCCCTTCCAGAGTGTTGATACAACTGCTTTCACAAACTTGCACTGGTGTAGACGACAGAGGACGCAGAGGTATATCAGCAGCAGTAGTAGGGCTGACGCGATATCCGCAATCTTGTAGTACCACACACTGACAAGTCAACCGCAGAGGATTGCAAGTAACCGCAGCAATATTCACGATTTTTTATAAGGCTATACCCTTCTTGTTTTGAACTTAATGCATGTGTATTGAATGTTGAACAAGTTCATAATGAGAACAAGACTGTTTATCATGGTGATTTGTAGCCAACGGCTTCCCACAGACAGTGAATGAGAGAGATCGGCAGAGCGCGTGCGATTAACTGCGTCTGTCTTTGAAGTCATATTCGTGGAAAGGTTGCCGTGTAAAAGGAAAGCGAAATATTTGTCGTATAGTCCTTTTAACGTTCACGTCACGGAAATGCGCGTCAGCAGCAGCGCTGGTCAGCTTCCCACAGCGCGAGGAAGCCGCGGGGAAATAAAATCAGCGCGTCGCGCATCGAATCAATGCCATATTTGTCTTTAATAAATTAAGCATTTTCAGCGTTACCCATGCGACGCATTGCTGCTTAGCTGAGCCTTGAAAAGTGGAACTCAAAGTTAAAAATAATTAACACCTTGTTTTATTATCTCTTTTAATGAATCAGCTTTTCTGAACGTGTTCGTTGAATGAAGGTTTAGTGACTCACTCAAAGTCCGTTGTCGTACAATGTGCGCGCTGAGTGAAAGCCTTTCAATGCGCATAGGGATCTCCCAGTCGCAGCAAGTTAAAGTTCACAGGGAAAATGTAAGCCTATTATTAAATCGATCCTCTGAGTTACGGATCGATCTTTAGAAATTTATATGAAAATCGATTCAGAATTGGTGAATCGATTTTTTCAACACAGCTCTAACTGTGAGCTGACATCGCATTTGTCTCTCGTGCTTTCATGTGTGCAGTTATAGGTAGGCCTATGTCCCCAAATTAGTTTTTGTATTATATTTATATTATGTTCTTATATTAGAATATCACATCAGTAAGAGTGCCGTTTTCCCGTGCACAAGTGTGATATATTTATGTTGTACAATAGTTAAATTAAAAATAAATTAACATTGTGAGTTACTTTTTAGACACCATATTGTCAATATTGTTTGTTTTCCCTTTATTTCGCCGACTAGAATTTCAAAATGAAACCGTAGCAGAGTCTCAATGCAACACAGCGATGATTTCTTGACTGAAATCCGCGTTTTGAACGAGTCATTTTAACGATTCAATGAACAATCACTTGTTTCTTTCCCGAATGAATCAGCCGTTTGAACAAATTGGTTGAATGAATGACTCCCTCAACTCGCTTACGGTATTAAGACAGTGACTTGCCGCCGCCTACTGGCGGTTTTACCCTTTAATTAAAACGTTAAAATTAGAAATCATTTCATATTTAAATATTGAATATTGATTTTAAAAAAACTATCTCATAGCTTTATTTATGCAATTGTAAATGGAGTGTAAATATGAATGCCTGTGTCACCTTTGCACTGCAAAGATGGATTTTGATTGAATGATTTAATTTGACTGGTAACGGTGGTACTGTATAATTATTGTGTAAATAAGTATTATTGTATAAATAAGTATAATTACTGTATAATTTAATTTTAATAATTTGAATGTTAGTATTTGACAGAAAAGGTGATGCGCATAACTCTAAATAAGTTTAGAAAAAATGTCCATATATAGGTGAAAATGCCCCTGGAAATCAATTTAAGGTGGCAAATATTGCACATTTAATTAATCATTTCTGTCACTGCTGTGAACTGATCACTGCATAGAATATGAATAATATGAATATCTTCGTGAGTCTGCGGTCAACAACAGGCCTAAACCAGCCATGGCACCAGCACAAAAACACAATCAGTAAAATATCATCTAATTATTATCAACAAAACGTTTAAAATATCGAGATATATTTTTGTCAATATTGTACACCCCTAATGTACGATATTAATTTTGATTTCTTCAGGTCTTAAAAAGCCTTAAATTATAATTATAATTATGCATTTATATAAATAAGGCTGTTCTATTATTATTTGTGAGTTGTACACTAATACATTGGATTATTTTATTTATTACAGTTTTTCTTTCACTTTTGTAAAGTGAAAAGTTAATATAAATTGTATTTTATTGTTTTGATTTGAAAGATAATAGGGTATCACTGTTTATTGCTGATTTTAAAGCTTAATGATTTGGATATCTACAGTTCTACATAAATACACAACATAAGAATGGCCCCTCTGTAATAATTGTGGCCCCTCTTGTGCCCCCCATTTGAAAAAATCCTAGAATCGCCCCTGAAGTGATAACCAAAATTACAAAGTACTTAATTCAATTGTTTTTGATCAGGTACCGACATTGGTCCCGAGAACCGCTAAATTTGACTGGCATCGGCACCAGCTACAAAAATGTTGGTACCGTGACAACCTTAAATAGGAATAAATTAAAATGTAAAATATATTAAAATAGAAAACATTTTAAATTGTAATGTTTTAAACTGTATAACTGTATAAATTTTTCCAAACGTTTGATCCGTAACTTTTGCGGTTATGTATTTACTGCAAAATATACATATATATACAAACACTGTATGTGAGTAGTTTTAGACAGTAGGGATAGTTTGTCACTTGTGTTTCCATGGTAACATCAAGTTCTGTAGTTATTCAGCTATTAAACACGAGTTGAAATCTTGTGGCTTCAACAGGAAAATCTATTGTCAATCTGTACAAAATGCCCATTCCATCCAAAAAGGGGTCACCGTTTGACGCTAGACACTACATGCGCTCTTTGTCTGGATGCGTTTTGAGTCTGTCAGAGGGTTATTTTCGCACCCTTAATGCTGCTTCAGATTTAGTCATCTAGGAAGCAGGCCTGCTACTGGCTTGGGTAATGTGGCGTGAAGAATCCGCAGTGGCAGCAGCCAGCGGTGTAACGTGCCCCACCGTGCCTCCAAACTGCATCCAGCGTCCTCCAATACAAACACTGCAGATATCAGTCTAAAAATAGAAGGCTAATTTCTGCACGACAATGCCGGAGCACAACTTAAGAGTGGTAAGCGATTCTGGAAGCCTCCTATATGCTGATGAATCAGGAGCGGAAAAGCGAGCTTCGAATCATTCATGTGCAGGAATGGTGTGCTGTGAATGAGAGTGGGCAGGTCTCAAGGGTGATGCTACACCAACCTGCCAGCTAATACAGCCTTAGTAGGAAACAAGATGTGTAGAGGCAGGAAGAAATGATGCCGGATGTGATTTGTTGTGTCAAATTCAACCGTAAACAAACTGGTAACATCTCTGGTGTTGTGTGGAGGGTTCACCTCGTGTGAGAATACGAGGCATTCGGGGTCTGCATTCAAAATTACATACTCTATTAAAGCTGGTTGATGTTCTGTAGCTAGAAAAAAATATGGTAACACTTTACAATGAGTTTCATTAGTTAACATTAGTTAATGTATTCTAACATGAACTAACCATGAGCAATACATGTGTTACTGTATGTATTAATCCATATATTAATCCACTTTTATTGTTTGTTCATGTTAGTTCACAGTTCAATAACTAATGTTAACAAGATTTTAATAAAGTATTAGTAAATATTGAAATTAATATTAACAAAGATTAATAAATGCAGTATCAGTGCAGTATTAGTTAGCTAATGCAGTTAATTAATGTTAACTAACGAACCATATTGTAAAGTGTTACCAAAATCATATATCAATATTTGTTTTCACTTTATAAAAAGGTACCATTAGTTAATACTACCTAACAATGAGCTACTTAACATTTGTTAAAATATTTGATTTTTTTTTTTTACATTAATAAAAATTCAACAGTTAATCATTAGTTCATATTAACTCCAAATCAAAATATAAATTTACCCAAACAGTGATTGGTGCCAAAGTGTAGGAAGCATATGGTAAAACAAAAAATCTACTTAGTAAATCTAGTTTATGCATTCTCTGGGATTCAAAACATGCTATACTGTTTGAGGTACAGGAATCCATGGTTGCATAGAAGGACCAAAATATTGATATTTCAGTCTGTTTCTCACAACAAAAAAAAAACTATCACGTGGCTTCAGAAGTCATATGGATCACTTTTATGATACTTTATTGGTCCTTCTGTATTTTTCTTCAGTACCCAAACTACACATTATTGGAAAAGTATGGAAGCTTGTTTCCGCCACAGAATAAAAAATAAAAAAGGTAGTTGCGACTTTTTACCTCACATTTCTGACATTTTATCTCAGAATTGTGTGATATAAAGTCGCAATTGCGTGTTATTAAGTCAGAATTGTATGATATAAAGTCACAATTACGAGATACGAACTTGCAATTCTGACTCAGAATTGCATGTTTATATCTCACAATTCTGACTTTATAACTCGCAATTGCGTGTTATAAAGTCAGAGTTGCGAGATATAAAGTCAGAATTGCGAGATATACATAAACTCTCAATCACAAAAAAAAGGTAATAATTGCAAGTTTATTTTTCGCAATTCGGACTTTATAACACGCAATTGCGACTTTATATCACACAATTCTGAGATAAAAAGTCGCAATTATCTTTTAAAATGTTTTATTCTGTGGCAGAAACAAGCTTCCATAGAAAAGAGCAACAAGCACAATCCAAAAAACTTTCTTATTTTTGTGTTCCATGGATAAAACTAAAAGAAAGCCAAACCGTTTTGGTGAAATGATCGTTTAACGTTTAACATTGAAGAAAAATGCAGACTCAATTTAAGCAGACACAATGTCAGAGAGATGCTCTTTATGGTGATGAGCTCTGATTTACTCTGATGTCATATAGAAGTGCTTCCTTCAGTGCAGCATTCTGGTCTGATAGCTCATCACCTCACTGTCATTTGGTTGGTTAGAGGCAGACGGCCCACCTGTCCAGCTGAGCTCAGCCATTCGACAGGTGTGGGGGGTGGTGGTTTGCAGGGTGAATGATGAACGTGCGTCTGACAGAGGAAGGGTGGGGGTGCGCAAGGGTCCCTGGAGTCTAATCCTATCGAAAGAGGCAGTGATGCAGAGAGCTGGGAGTCATGCAGGGACGGTCAAGCACGCAGTAAGACTGATAGCAAAGAGATTACCGATTTCAGGCTGTTAACACACTCAGTGGTGACCAAACTTCGAACAGGATAGTCTACAGTAGTAAAGCATTGAAACATGAACGTGCTGTAGAAGCAATTCATGCGAAAGATAAATCAGTAAGTCACTGTTACATAATTTAACATATTCAGATTTCAGTCCAAACCATAGTCTGCCAACTTAGTGTCACTGTAAAATATTACTTAAGGTCAAGTGGGCTGATGATGCTAGCACATTCTGTGAAGTCGAATTAAAATGCAACCAATGCAATGCTACTGTATTTCAGGCTGCAAAAGAAGTCCCTGCCTACTGCCAAATCTCCTTAGGCCCTATCATACACCCTGCGCAATGCAGCACCAGGCGCGACGCAAGTATTTTTTGATAGTTTCGGCCCAACGCAGTTATCATTTTCACATCCTGCGCCACGTTGTTTAAATAGCAAACCATTTTTTCTCCCATGGGCGTGCTGGTCTGAAAACGAGGTCTGTTCAGGCGCATTGTTGGGGCGTTGCTATTTTGAGGCAACTGAAATAGACTGCGCCTTTGACCAACTGAAACCTGGTCTAAAGTCAATGGTATATATGGTGTATATATATACAGTATATATATTTTTTGTTATTTAAAGAGTGCGTTAGTAAAGTGCGCCTATAGGCGGGTCCACAACGCTCAAACACTTTGTCCTGTAGATGGTCCTTTAACCTCGCGCACAAGCAGATCCGTTTCCTCTCTGGAGAAGTGTTCAGTTTTTTTTCCGCTTGCATATTCCGCCATGTAAACTTTAATGGGAGATGGGAGATGAGACTCTGATTGGTTTATTTCACGTTACGTCCAAAACACACCCATTACTCATGAAGAGAGTAGGGACATCCCTTTTAGACCATGCGCTGGGAGCGCCAACCATTTTTCCCGTCGTTAAACTAGCAAAAGTGGATTCGGACAAGCCCTAGGTGCACTTTAGACCATGCGTTTAGATCCTTAAAATAGGGCCCCTAAATTAAACTCTACAACATCAGACCAGTGGTTTCCTCAAATTTCCTCAAATAAATAAATAACCATTTATATATATATAAATTGATAAGAAAAGCTTAGGAGAGAATGATATTCATGAGGATGAAGATAGCATTAATGTTAAAAATATTCGTGCACAGCATCTACAGTTGAGCCTTTTTATAGTCAAACTGTAAAATTAAAAAGAGTTAAAAAACACATCTCAAAACATACTTTGTTGGTACTTTGTACGCATTGGTAGAAGTAGCAGAACTGGCTGACTTGCAAATACCAGCTTGAAATGCTCAGATGTTAAGAAAATCTCTAATTATGATAATTGGTCGAATACATGTATTAATTGTTTATCATGTTGAAGGCTGTTCCATATACTGGAAACCATATAAACAACAAATGAAACATGCATTTATATTGGATTATGCAGAGAGGTAACTTTTCTTCCTCATCTCCGAAGTCAATCACATGCCACTGCATCAGACCAAACCTTCCCAGCAGCTTCCATCTCTCTCTCTCTCTCTCTCTCTCTCTCTCTCTCTCTCTCTCTCTCTCTCTCTCTCTCTCTCTCTCTCTCTCTTTCTCTCTCTCTTTCTCTCTCTCTCTCTCTCTACCCTCAGACACCCCCCACCAACCCCACACCCCTCCCACTCATGGCCTTGAGGGAGAAGCAGAGCTCCCTGGAGCATGACTGACAGGGCTGAGAGCCAATCACTCATCTAGAACTGCGCACTGCCTTATTGGCCATTATCTCTGTTGTCAGCACGAGGCAGAGACGTGAGCGGTGTCTATCCCAGCGGCCCCTTTGTTTTTGTCCTGTCTCCTTCCATCCAAACACTTCCATCCAATGACAAGGACGCGGCTAAAGCCAAATGCTAAAGCTCTTGGCCCTTTCATGTTTTAAATCTGCGACAAAAACCCCATATTATAGCTAACTTGCAGTGTTCATCCATCACAGTCTCTTATACTAGTATGCGCTCTTGTGAGATATGGCGCAACAACAAATTTTGCCCATGTGTAAGCTGTCTGCAATATGTTTGTGTTATTTCCAGTAAACATATCTATTAAACACAAAACCAGCAACACTCGTGTGACACTCGAGTGAAGAAATCAAAAATGATTAGAGCTAGATAACAAAATCTGCCTTTCATTTGCCAACTCGGTTTGTTGCACAAGCCTTCATACTGGTTTTGTGTTTAATAAGTACTTTTTTTTTTTCAACGTACCTTGCTGGTTCTGTGAAGTTGCACCAGCATAACTCTACAATACTTCTAGTAAAACTATATGGAAAATCATTAAAACAATCATTGACAAGCTAATTTAAAAGGGACATTATGCCTCTTTTCACAAAATGCAATATAAGTCTCAGGTGTCCCCTGAATGTGTCGGTGAAGTTTCAGCTCAAAATATCTCACAGATCATTTATAATGATCATAAATAAATGCACATGCTCTGTGTGCTTGTCTCTGTGCGCTCTGTCTTGTGTGAGCCTGCGGTTTTCACTGTACGCCCCTCTGTCAACATGTGTTGGGTTCTGTGTAGCGCACGGTTCGTGTTTTCTTCAGCCGCATGCTTTTGTTTAGTGTGAACACGGCTTATGAGTGTTCTCATTAGCTGTGTGTTCGTGTCTTGTTTTGTTTGAGCACATGACTTGTGATTGTATTCGCTGGCCATGTGCTTGTGTTTCTGTCATGTTTGGTATGAGCACATGGCTTGTCATGTACACTCACCTAAAGGATTATTAGGAACACCATACTAATACTGTGTTTGACCCCCTTTCGCCTTCAAAACTGCCTTAATTCTACGTGGCATTGATTCAACAAGGTGCTGAAAGCATTCTTTAGAAATGTTGGCCCATATTGATAGTATAGCATCTTGCAGTTGATGGAGATTTGTGGGATGCACATCCAGGGCACGAAACTCCCGTTCCACCACATCCCAAAGATGCTCTATTGGGTTGAGATCTGGTGACTGTGGGGGCCATTTTAGTACAGTGAACACATTGTCGTGTTCAAGAAACCAATTTGAAATGATTCGAGCTTTGTGACATGGTGCATTATTCTGCTGGAAGTAGCCATCAGAGGATGGGTTCATGGTGGCCATTAAGGGATGGACATGGTCAGAAACAATGCTCAGGTAGGTCGTGGCATTTAAACGATGCCCAATCGGCACTAAGGGGTCTAAAGTGTGCCAAGAAAACATCCCCCACACCATTACACCACCACCACCAGCCTGCACAGTGGTAACAAGGCATGATGGATCCATGTTCTCATTCTGTTTACGCCAAATTCTGACTCTACCATCTAAATGTCTCAACAAAAATCGAGACTCATCAGACCAGGCAACATTTTTCCAGTCTTCAACTGTCCAATTTTGGTGAGCTCTTGCAAATTGTAGCCTCTTTTTCCTATTTGTAGTGGAGATGAGTGGTACCCGGTGGGGTCTTCTGCTGTTGTAGCCCATCCGCCTCAAGGTTGTGTGTGTTGTTGCTTCACAAATGCTTTGCTGCATACCTCGGTTGTAACGAGTGATTATTTCAGTCAAAGTTGCTCTTCTATCAGCTTGAATCAGTCGGCCCATTCTCCTTTGACCTCTAGCATCAACAAGGCATTTTCTCCCACAGGACTGCCGCATACTGGATATTTTTCCCTTTTCACACCATTCTTTGTAAACCCTAGAAATGGTTGTGCGTTAAAATCCCAGTAACTGAGCAGATTGTGAAATACTCAGACCGGCCCGTCTGGCACCAACAACCATGCCACGCTCAAAATTGCTTAAATCACCTTTCTTTCCCATTCTGACATTCAGTTTGGAGTTCAGGAGATTGTCTTGACCAGGACCACACCCCTAAATGCATTGAAGCAACTGCCATGTGGTTGGTTGATTAGATAATTGCATTAATGAGAAATTGAACAGGTGTTACTAATAATCCTTTAGGAGAGGATTACCTGATTATTGGTTCAATTGCAGTTTTCACAAAATGCTTTTTTTGCATTCCACTGTACTGCTTTTCCATTATTTTCTATGTAAACACACTAGAGGGACCATGTATTTCTTTCTCCTATTCTTTAAACTTTTAGAACGCCGCTTCCTGTATGAGACGATGTAAAAGATGAGGAGATTCATGGACTATGTACAGCTCAATCTGGAGAGGAGCTAATGATTCTACGCTAATAGGGCTGTTACATTATGTCACAATGTATAGACATGGCATTTAGAAAACAACTCATTTTGAGAAACCGTTTATTACATTGGAGAATATATTAAAAAGGTGGGTGGATTTTTTACATTATAGGATTGTATTGCTGATACACATTTATGTTCAAACGCAATGTAAATGTGAATTTTTCATAATAGTTCCCCTTTAAGATAAAACATCTTGAATCTGTGTTTTTTTTTTACTGGATAAATTTAGAATTTAATAATGAATGTTAGAATTTTGCTGGATGTAAGGGATGCACATAGATTGAAAGCTGGAAGGAGTTACTATTTATTTATTTTTTGGTCTCAACAATAGGGAAAGAATAATGAGTTTAAATAGTAGAACAGTATTTAAACGTATTAGTAATAAATATGAACAGGGTGACAAGCTTTAGTAGTGTGTAGTGCCTGCTTGAAATAAAACTGACCCCCCCCGTTTTCTTCACCCTCTTCCCTGTCTATAGTGTACGTGTTCTGAAACGCAGACATGCTTGACCGCAATCAGTTGAATATTTATCACCTTAAAGCAAGCTGTCGTGCTGGGAGAGGTTAAAGGTGAACAGGTAAATGTGGGAACTACACTGAGACTTCGAGCTGCCAGACGGTAGGAAACAGAGGGAGGGTGAACTACATCTCAGATACTGACACTTTCAGTCTAAACTTTAAAATGGTGTGTTTTCACATCAGAAAAGTCAATGCAACGAACCCAACAAGGGTTGCATAATTGAATTGCGTCTCATACTTGTGTGATAGTAAATATTAAGTATTTCATTTGGTATCAGACATTTGCGATTTGTCTATGCAAAAACTAGGTGGGTTGTTACTAAGGTATTCTAAGCAGTTTATGGCATGTTTTAATGCAATTGCTATTGTGTTTAGAATCTTACTTGACCTGACAACATAACAAAAAATTATAAACTATCAGCAATATCAACAGCAATTAAATACATCATAGCAAAACCATGCTTAGGTTTGCGAGGCATTAAAACATATGTACATTAAAAACAAACAAAGACATATCAAGAATGCAGTGTTTAGCTTTTTATCTGCCGGGAAAAAAGTTTTTTTTTTTTCAAAACTCCCAAACCTAAGTATGAGCTACGATAATAGTGATGATTGTGATGATTGTCTTCCCTTACGAAAAAGAAGTTTATTCCAGTGTGCTATTAGTGTACTTCTTTTAAACTAAAAATAAGAAAGTATACTTTCAGTCTACTTTTTATGTACTTCTCAGAAATATACTTTATGTACTTCTCAAAAATATACTTCAAATTGCACTTAAGTATACTTGACTTATACTGACAGAAAAGTCTAAGTATATTTGGCCTATACGTGTTGATCGAGATATACTTAAAAGTATAATTAAGTATTCTTGGCTTGTACTTGTGTTTACTATTTTGATTAAGTAGCTTAAACATTTTTTTTTTTTTTACATAATATTACACACTGTCTTATAAGCTAACATGTTCAAGCTTTCATGTGGAATAGCTTATAGAGTAAATAAAATAAGCATGGAACTGAACCTGATCTTGTACACAGCGATAATAATCCATTACGAAAAATACGTTTATTCAAGTGTTATATTAGTATACTTCTTTTCAACTAAAAATAAGAAAGCATACTTTCAGTCTGCATTTTATATACTTCTCAGAAATATACTTTATGTAGGCCCTACTTCTCAGAAATATACTTAAAATCACACTTAAGTGTACTTGACTTATACTGAGAGAAAGGTATATTTGGCCTGTACTTGTACTCAATCTTTTGATCGAGATATACTTAAAAGTATAATTAAGTGTTCAAAGTACACTTGTCTTGTAGTTGTGTTAACTCTTTTGATCGAGTAGCCTATTAAATATACTTTTTTACATAGTTTTTCATGTACAGTCTTATGAAACTTACATTGTTTGAAATATTGATTAAAATATTGATATAAAACACTTTTCTAATTCTGAGTATCTGAATTTTTGCGTAGGCTAGTCCCAGTGGCGGTTTTAGGCCCGGGCGAACCGGGCAGTCGCCCGGGGCGGCATTTCTTCATGTCACATGGGGGGCGGCACAAGCAGTTAAATAAAATCATCTGTGCCGCGAAGGTTTTCTATTTTTTTAATCTTTACGATTCAATTATTGGCAATGGCGCGGCGCCCCTGCTTGCTGAGAAGGTGCCGTGCACAGAAGCGATGTCAAGGGGGTCTCCTGATTAGTTCACGTATCGCGTCTTTTGCGCGCTCGAGGTCGTTATTTCAAATAGGCGCACGGGAAGCGCGCTCATTATGCGCTCACGGGAAGCGCGCTCATAAACTTTTCAGTATGGGAGTGCACGTGGGTGTTTTTCTCTTCTCCGTAAATAAACTTTTAGCAGAGCTACAGCAAGTGTTTTTCTGTGGTGGAAATACATTAGCTACTAAAACGTCTCAGGTTACGTATGTAACCCTGGTTCCCTGAGAGGGAACGAGACGCTGCGTTTGAGACGCGGTGGGAACGCTCTGCGTGATTGCGTCATGAAGCACGTGTAAAATCAGTCCAATGGAAGCCCGATACGTCATGGGTGACGTCATAGACCAGGAAACTATAAAGCACCCTTGAAAACAGACCGCGACAGCTTCTGAAAAAGTCTGAAGCAAGTCGATCAGGGCATGCAGGAAGTATGGCAGGCAAACGCAGCGTCTCATTCCCTCTCAGGGAACCAGGGTTACATACGTAACCTGAGACGTTCCCTTTCAAGGGAACTTCGAGCTGCGTTTGAGACGCGGTGGGAATCCCATACCCACTACGCCATAGTGACAAATGCCCGTTCTGTGTGAAGTCCTTGCGCACACTAAGAAGCAAGCAACCTCGCCCCAGGAGTGGAGAGGTCAAGGTCATAAAACCTGACAAATGTATGTGGAGAGGACCAACCTGCCGCATTACAAATGTCAAGAAGGGAAACACCCGAAATTAAGGCCGTAGAGGCCGCCATACTCCTTGTAGAATGGGCCCGTACAGCCATAGGTGAAGGCTGACCGGCCGCTTCATAAGCTAGTGAAATAGCCTCGACTATCCACTTGCTCATAACCTGTTTAGATGCAGGGCACCCTCTTCTGAG
Source organism: Tiaroga cobitis (assembly GCA_030578255.1). NCBI lineage: Eukaryota > Metazoa > Chordata > Actinopteri > Cypriniformes > Leuciscidae > Tiaroga > Tiaroga cobitis. Next base: position 33,818,588 of record CM060610.1, read on the forward strand.
TGACCCAAAACATACAAATAATTGCTCTGACTTACGCCACAGGGCAGCTCTGTGAACGTAGGCATCCAATGCCTGAACTGGACATAACAGGTTCAAATGTTCCTGATCTGGGGTATTAAAAGGTGGAGGATAAAAGGCCTGCAGCACTATTAGGCCCCCAACATTGAATGGGACCTTAGGAATATAACCCGGTCTAGGGTATAGAAATGCTTTCACCATACCAGGTGCAAATTCCAAACACAACGGAGCAACCGACAGGGCGTGTAAATCTCCAATTCTCTTGATAGATGAAATAGCAAGGAGAAATAAAGCTTTCAAAGTGAGGAATTTTTCTGAAACCTCTTCAATGGGCTCGAACGGAGCCAGAGCCAGACCCTCAAGTACAATGGCTAAATCCCAAGCCGGTGCTCTGGAGTGCAGTGCAGGTCTCAACCTCAATGTACCACGGAGAAAACGAGTAATCAGAGGATCTCTCCCAATAGAAGTACCCCCCAGAGGGGTAGGAGATAATCCAGCAGAGAAACGGTCTTGCAGAAAATCGAGAACTGAACCAACAGGGCAGTTAACAGGATCTAACTGACGCTCACCACACCAGGTGGAGAATAATTTCCATTTCAGCGCATACAGTTTTCTCGTGGAAGGGGCTCTGGAATGGAGAATGGTCTCAACGACCTCAGTCGAGAGACCGGATTCTATGAGCCTGGCCCCCTCAGAGGCCAGGCCCACAGTTTCCACAACTCCGGTCGAGGGTGAAATATCGTGCCCTCTACCTGGGACAGCAGGTCCCTCCTGAACGGAATCTCCATGGGAGAGCCGTCCAGAGGAGACAAAGTCCGAGAACCAAACTCGAGTCGGCCAGTATGGGGCTACTAGTAGCAGATGAGCCCCTTCCCGGCGAACCCTCTCCAGAACCTCCGGGAGCATAGATATCGGGGGAAATGCGTACAGGTGCAGCCTCGGCCACACCTGCACCATCGCATCCAGTCCGAGAAGAGCTGGCTGCGTGAGGGGGAACCATATAGAGCAATGCGTTGTACAAACGATGTGAAAGGTCGACTTGACTTTAGTTAGACCAAAGTTCTCCCTAAGAAGCTCCACCACCTCGGGGTGAAGTCTCCAATCCCCTGGGCCTCAGCCCCTGCCTCAACAGGATATCTGCTCTGATATACGAGACCATCAGTGTGTTGTCCGCCATTCGCCGAGCAACCACTCATGATCGCCCCCACTTGTGAGGGAAGCATCCGTCGATAGCAATATGCGTCGACAAGAAGCCCCCAACACTGGGCCTGGGCGAGGAACCAAGGTTCTTCCACATGACCGAAGCACGAAGGCATAGCCGCGTGACCTTGATCATGCGAAAACGTATTTCCCCTCGGAGAAAACCCCTTGGTCCTGAGCCACCACTGCAGGGGTCTCATGGACAGAAGGCCAAAAGTAAAACGTTGGACGCAACTGCCATGAGACCCACCCGTCTGAAACTGTTTCACAGTGAGTGACTGGCCTAGATATACCCCATTACGGCTGTAGAATTGCTACACCTAGAAAAGTGGTCCTCAGAGCACACTCTACTTGGCGTTGAGAGGCAACCCCAACATCCTTAATGAGACAGAACGACATCTCGATGCCGAACTGCCATAAACTCAGATTGAGCTAGGAACAACCAATCATTGATGTAGTATAATACGCGAATGCCCTGGAGTCTCAGAAGAGCCAGAGCTGCATCCACGCATACTGTAAAGGTGTGGGGTAATAAACCTAGGCCGAATGGAAGAACCCAATAATGGTATGCTTCGCCCCCGAAAGCAAACCTCGGGAAACACCTCATCCTCTATCGGAAACAATGAAGTAATGGCTGTCTGCTGGGAGGAGGAACCCCTTCTACAGCTCCTTTTGCAGAAGTGACAGTACTTCCTGCTCCATAACCAAAGCCTGCTCGGGGTCCACCAATGAAAGGAGGACCCCTAGAAATCTGGGCGAACGAGAACCGAACTGAATTCTGAAACCCTTTTCTATAGTGTGCAGGACCCACTGAGAAATATGTGGCAGTAGTTTCCACGCTGCCAGAAATTTACTAGGGGAACCAGTCTCTCAAACCTGGCCTCTGGATTTGTTTGAACAGTCACTACGGCGCCCTGAAGCGGCGAACCGGCAGGGAACAACCGAACTGACCATTCTACGACCCTCCTCGGAGGATCGTATGGGGATGCTGACACCTCGGTGCCCTGAACGGCGAACCGGCAGGGAACAACCGAACTGGCAGCGCTGCAACCCTCCTCAGAGAGTTGCACCCCAGAGGAAAAACGATTTCTCAAAACCGTCCCTTGGTTGAACAGTCACTACGGTGCCCTGAAGCGGCGAACCGGCAGGGAACAACCGAACTGACCGCTCTACGATCCTCCTCGGAGGATCGTATGGGGACGCTGACACCTCGCTGCCCTGAACGGCGAACCGGCAGGGAACAACCGAACTGGCAGTGCTGCGACCCTCCTCAGAGAGTCGCACCCCAGAGGTCGCCGAGGAGAAACGATTTCTCAAAACCGTCCCTGCCCCGGAGGAGCCCTCAGAAGCCTGATAGCCTCGTTTTCTTGCGACAGGACTTCTTGTCTAAGCTTTATTAGAGATGATGACAGTCCTCAGATCTTGCCTACCTCTAACTAGCTTAGTTCCTACGACCCTCCTCGGAGGATCGTTGAAAAAAGCAGGCACTTCGGCGCCCTGAAACGGCGAACCGGCAGGGAAACCGAACTGACTGCTCTTCTTTTTTCTTATTTGAAGGCTCGTTTGGGGACACTGACACCTTGGTGCCCTGAAACGGCGAACCGGCAGGGAAACCGAACTGGCAGTACTGCGACCCTCCTCAGAGAGTCGCACCCCAAAGGGCGCTGAGGAGAAACGATTTCTCAAAACCGTCCCTACCCCAGAGGGGACCACCCTTAGAAGCCTGATCGCCTCGGCGTCAGGGCTTCTTCTTTGTCAAAGCTATTTTAGAGATAAAACAGTCCTCAGATCTTGCATGTCTCTAACTGGCTAGACTGCGACCGCCACCCAGGTACCCCTCAATTGCGGAGGAGCCCGAATGGCGACGCTCTGTTTTGCACTTTGTGCTGAGAGGAGCTTAATAGGCCGTCTCATTAGATTGGTGAGGAAGAATGATGAAAGGTTTATATCTCAGTTTTCTTGAAAGCGGAGCGTCCAGAAGAACAGACATAATTATATCTTTATTTTCCTTTATCTTTATATCAGAAAAACTTATATATATATATATATATATATATATATATATATATATATATATATACATACATATATCACTCTGTGGCCACCAGCAGGAAACAACCGAACTGGCAGCGCTGCAACCCTCCTCAGAGAGTCGCCCCTCACATTCATCCATGTCCTTACATACTTTACCCACCAGCGCTGCCTAATAAAAAATGTATTCATTATTTAAGATGGCTGGTGGGTAACGTCGGGGTTAATAACGATGACGCCGACTCGGGAGAGAGAAAGCTCGTAAGCGTCTCTTTAACCCGAGGCAATGTCATACTATGATACTTAATACCCAAACATTACTATAGTCAGACATCTGGGGATTAAACACATAAAATACAAACCGGTTTATTCCACGATCTCGACACCTCAGTGTGGAGATAGGGAAAAACCACAGTCCCCGACGAGGAGGCTGAGATACAGAGTTTTCCCTGTTTAAGATACAGTTCATCTTTAACAAACTCTTCTTTATTTTCAATCTCATAATGTTCAGCTGGCCAGTAAATATTTAACTGGCAACAGCACTAGATAAAACCTCCTTTTTTCTTTAAAAAAGCTCCTCTTTATTCAACAGAGTTATGAGCTGGAAAATGTATTCATTGAAAACTCAAACATCTGCCTTTTTATAAAGATTTGTATTTGTTTTGTTCTCCTTCTTTTAAAACAAAACACTAACGATACCAATTCCTCGGAACTGGAAATCGCAGCACACTAGATCTGGCATGTGAAAGCTGAGAAAGGGCGGAGCCCGTCCCAACCCCCGCTGTCAGATCCGTTTTCGAACCCCGAAATACGAGCCGTCTCCGAGCCTCGGCAACAGAGAGACCCGCTCGGGGAACGCGAACCGAACCGTCCTCCTCGAAGAACGCCCGGCGGGAGCGGAGCGTCCTCACGGACAGCTTCTCGCAATGCACAGTCAGATCCCTCGAGAAATGACTGTTGCATGCTCCACTCCCAAACAGCAACAAAAAGCTGATGTGTGTCCCCACCCGTGATGTAACGAGGGCAGGGAACAACACAACGTCTATAATATTGCTTTGCTCGCCATAATGATAGATAGTGATATATATATTGGGCTTGACAAACAACAATAAATAGACAAGGACAGAATCACAGAGAGCGCTTGCTGAAGACTACAGAAGCTGTCGCGGTCTGTTTTCAAGGGTGCTTTATAGTTTCCTGGTCTATGACGTCACCCATGACGTATCGGGCTTCCATTGGACTGATTTTACACGTGCTTCATGACGCAATCACGCAGAGCGTTCCCACCGCGTCTCAAACGCAGCTCGAAGTTCCCTTGAAAGGGAACTTCTTTGTCGTTGTGGAGAGCGCAGTGCATGGTTGTATAGCAACGACAGCCATGGGAAAATTGCTCCGAATTTTACTATTAATAATAAAAGATAAGCTACTGTGCATTATAAATGTCAGGAATGTATCTTTATTGACTCATTCTTTTTATAGAGATAATTTAAATGCTGAAATATGAGGTTTATCTTTTTATAAAACCTTTTTTTGTGTTAACCTTTTTTTATGTTTAGTAGGTAACATAAAAAACACTCCTTCAAAACAAATCTTTAATGTTATTAACTTGTAGAATTGATTTCATTGTGTATTAGGCTTTTTGAACAAGATTCTGTGTATGTGATCATTTTGGTCATTATATTCAGGAAATGAAAATAATTTTCATAATGATCAACTAAAATCAACTTTAATTATGTGTTTTTACAGTAATATGCAAAGTACAATTTTCTATTTTCTAAATAATCTCTGATTCTGTCCTTTTCTCTGACATTTAAGAGTGACATAGGGCTACAAAAGCTATTTTAAGCTGTCTAGAACAGTTTGCATAGTTGTTTATATGAGAGCTGTTCGAAATTATTTAAGAGATAGCCTAAGTAGTGTGTTCCTAAATAAGTATCTCTCTGACCCTTTCACTTTTAAAAACTCCATTTCGTGACAAAATATAGTTTAACAAGTCATAACTAAAAGTGTGCCATGCATATAATTCAAGGCAGTAACCAATGCGCTAATGGTTCCTCCCTTGAAAGTTAGATTAATCTAACAAAATAACTGGATTCTATTAACTGTGTCTTTCAAATGAACGGTATGTGATTTTATTGTTGGGTTGTTGGTTTTTTTATTGGGGGTAATGGGGGGCTCGAAGGGGGTCTCGCCCTGGGTGTAATTCAAAGTAGAACCGCCACTGGCTAGTCCACTGGTAGTGTACATAGGAATTTACTTTAATTCTACTTTACACTTTCCCCGCCATTGACTGGATTTTCCAGCTATCCATGTTTTCACTGTTATACGGTAGGCTGCGTTATGACACATTTTCTAGAATCTGCGTATCAAAACTCAGGAGAAGAAGAAGCTGAAACAAGTGATAGAAGATTGCTCACGCAAATGTAAAATAACATGATCATCAAACATTAAACAGCGTGTAAATCAAAACTGCTTAATGTTACCAAATGAAATGAAGCGTTACACATGCAGAGAAAAGGACTGAAGCTTTGGGGGTGTTGGACTCGATCTACTTCATCTGTGTTTTGATCATCGTTCTGAATCTGATCAAGGCGTAGTCTTTAACAAAAAATGAGATTTTTTTCAACTTTTTTGTTTAAAATGTTGCCTTTCTTTATGAAACTTACCAACATTCAAGTGTTGATAAAAGAGGATGCATGAAGCTAATAAAATGTTTTTAAAATTAAAGGTATTTTTCAAGTATAAAAAATAACATTTGAACATAGTAGTATAGGCCTACTCCAAGTGCAAAAATAATATATAAATAGTAAACTATAAGTATAATGTTAAGTTCACTTAAAGAAAGGTTTAAAGAAACTAAACTAGTACTACTAAACTATAAGTTCACTTAAAAAAAACTTGTAGTATAAAACTAATAAACTAGTAGTTTAATGAGAGTATACTTCAAAGTGTACTTTTATAAACTAAAAATGTGCTACAAGTATTAAAATAGTAAACTACTAGTATACCCATAAGTTCACTTGCAGTACAAATGAGAAACGTAATTATGAACTAGTTGTGCACTTAAAGTTTACTAATGTTAAACTTATAGTACACTTTAACATATACTTTTATATCCTGCAAGTGGGCCAATTTAGTCCCAAGCTGTATTAAAATAGTACATTTACAAGTTTACTACTAGTACATATTGACATTAGTATACTTACTACATAATTATACTTGAAAATATACTTGAACATCACTTAAGTATACTTCATAAAATGAACTTGAGGTATTCTTCTTTTTCGTAAGGGTTTGCTAACACCACTAATTATTACAAAAGCAGAAAGGGTGTTATGTAACATGTATGTCAGATAATGCAAAAGGCTCAGTTTAACAGCATGTAATTGCAGGCTAAAACAGGTTTGCTGTTGATTCAAAACTGTGTCCAAATTCATGTTGTAACAAACCCACACACATGGGTGAGCAGAGAAAACAACAAATACCAACAGACACTTTCATGCTCATTTCAGGCTCGATATTATTATAGCTGATGGTCTGAGAGTTAGTGACAGGGAAATGGAAACAGTAACGCCAGAATGTAGAAGAATGTTAAAGAGATAAGTTGTAAAAATCTACAGCTGTGTTTTCAAAGGCGAATCACTGCAGCTTTGAATCCAGCTGGAACTAGTTGTCGCCAATGGCCACAACATACTGTGTCTCTCTCTCTATGTGTGTGTGCTAATGCAGATGTGGAAAGATGACAGTGGTGCCTGAAAGAAAAATAACTGAAGAGCTTGTATCTAAAGAGCATTTTTCAGACCAAATGGGGGGTGGGGGGTGGGGGTCATTAAACCATCTCCACAAATTAAATTGCTTATTAAACATACTATATAATTTCTTAATACATTAATCATTTCTATATAATTTCTTAACTTATCTTAATAAGTTTTAAACAGTGTTCATGCAAATCTAAGTTTCTGTTCTAACCAGCGAATTTTTGTCGATAAATTAGTTTCTAACAGTATTTCTGCTGTGTTATGCTGGATATCTTAATCCATTGTGAAGTCTCATTGGATTAAAATCCCATCCAGATAAATGTATCAAAACATCAAATATGATTATTGTGTGGCATGATACATTCTAGCTGAAATATTATTGTGCGACGCCCCTTCACATGTAAAAAAAAGTTTTAGGTGAACTATCCCTTTAAATATTTCAGCTGCTGACTGAAAGTTCAGGGGTTCAGTCCCACTCAAGGGGTGACGTTTAATTTGGTCATAATTCATCACTGCTCAGAGCACCTGGGCACTTTAACTGAGGTTAATCATGGGACCACCCTATCCATCATTAATGGTTAAAAAGTGCATTGGCTTTTTAATATGTATTAGTATTATTGTCACGTCAATTTGAATGCCAACATCACTTTATTTATACAGGACAATTAAAAGAAAATGTTGACCAATGTACTTTACATAACTTGCATAACAAAAAAAAAAAAAAAGAAAAGAAAAAAAGATACTAACATACATACTATAATTAATCACATAACCAGTCACTGTTAAAAGCCATAACAGATACATTTTAAGGTATGATTTAATAAACAGTAGTAGCGCTCTGATATTATTAGTTATTTAAATTAATTAAATGAAAGTGTTAATGGCAATATGAACTGGCGGCGATATCTATGGGCAAACCTAGATAGCCATTTTTTTGTTGCCGTTTTATTCAATTTAAATATTTAAATATTAGTGAGAATAGGAAAAATAAAAAATAAAAACTCTAGATATGAATCTGCATATGCAATGGACACTGGTTATGCTCATCTTTGCTCTACCCTGAGTAAACAAGATATCTACTGTATATGACCATTCAGAATCAAGTAATCCAGACAGCATATTAAACTGCTTTTAATAATAAAAAGAAAACATAATATAATTTGTGTTGCACTACAGATTACTATACTATACTGCATACTATAGCACAAGCCGAGTATATCTCTATATACTGTTCTTTGTTATTTTTGTGTCTTGTATTGTACAAAGTGCAGTGCAGTTTTTGAATTCTGCCAGCAGACAGAAATATTAGCATTTAGGATTAATTTCACATGCACAAGCGATTGCACCAATGCTTTGATGTATATGGTACACACACAGCTGTTCTCAGGTCAGTGTGCTGGAGGACTGGCACGCTGTTCACACGTGACTCTGCCCTCTTGTTTCCATGGGGCAAGTGGCAAATGAGGGGTAGGCTGTATCTGCCCCCATATTTCTGAAAAGGGTGCAGTGACCTCCGGGCTCTATAAAGGCAGAAGAGCCCTGCATTGTGGCTTGACTCTCTCTCTGCCAGGTTTCTAAATTTAGAGGAGTTACAGAAATGAAGAATACTGTGCCGCAGATTCAGATTTAAAGAAGATCCTTCAAGGCTTTTGGCCCTCATGTTCAATACAAACTGTTCTACTCGTGCTTTATGCTTGATTTTTCCAAAAAAATAGTTTTCATATATATATATATATATATATATATATATATATATATATATATATATATATATATATATATATATATATATGTATGTATGCAAGTAAAATGTGTAATTATGCCATTTCAGCACCGCTAGAATCACGAAAAGTAATGATTGATTTTTTTTTTGTCATATGATTGATTTTTTTTCTCATTTATATGTATGTTTGCATGTATAATAAAAGGTGAATTGAGTAATTTCTGTGCTGCTAGAATCACCAAAAGTAGTGATTGATTTTTGTTTCTCTTCATTTGTTTGTCAAAATCTGTGCAGTAAGTTTTGTTTTCATGGAATTTTAGTTTGTTTATGTTCAGTCACGTTTCCCTATCTTCCATTTCTCACCACTAATCTGCTACCATGGACATTCATTAATCATCACAGCTGTCCGGTATTGTTCGTGTGTGCGTTACACACCCTGTTTTATGTTGCCTTTGCCACTTATGGATTATCCTATTTACTTTGTTTAATTAACTGAACTTTGAGTATTATCTACCTTCGTCATCCCTGTACTTACTGTAATACTGGACCTAAAGAAAAGATGGAATATGCTGTGGCATTTTCTGCCCTCGCCAGAAGGGCTTCCTTTTATGGAATATTAATTTAAATTTTGCCAGCTCGCCCGGTGGACTACCTTCAATGATGAGACTCTAAAGTCTCTATATTGGATAGGGGAAAATTACCACCGCCCATTAGACCTCCCAGACATTAAAGGGGACAAATCGAGGGAGGCTGTCCTAAAATGTCAGGTGAGCATCTACCCCTGCCTGGAACTATCCGCCACGCAGCCAAGCCCAGAGCCAGACACAGCGCCCACACACATGGCAGTTATGAATCCTGAGCCCACCGCAGACTAAGAGACCCAGTTGATGCCCACTACGAGCCAAAGCCAGAAGCCACATTCGTCCCGCAGGAGAAGTCTGAGGACTCGGCTGAACAGGTGTGTGATCTGTGCCAGTGGGAGTATTGGTGGAGCTGGACATTGATGAGTGGCTGATTGACTGGGAAAAGGAGATAGTGCTTCCCACCCTGCTCACCCTCTTTACTCCCAGTTCCTTCCGGTAAAGGTGTATGTTCGTCGCTGCTGGTCCTGCCAAGTACTATGTCATTGCCTTATATGGAGATTGTGTTGTTGTCTCCGATCATGCTCAACCTCTCTCTCCTCTTCAGCCCCATCTTCGCTGGTTCCCTTTAGCCCCTCATCTTTTACCCTGACACATTGCTGTGTCGTAAAGCCTTGAGTCTTACGGTTGCTAGCTTCCACAAGGAAAGTGTTTCCAGCTGGTGATCTCATCACTCCCCCTCGGCCCGTCAGTTCCACCTTGGCTCCTCCCTTGGCTGTACCAGATACCATCGGCCTTACGGTCCCACCGGGCTCCCTTTTGCCCCGCCGGCTCCACCTTGGTCAGCAGTCAACCTGCCTATGCCACGGACCTAAAAGCCATCCGCTGCGCTCCGTCTCTCCACCCCTACACCTTCAGCGGGCTCTGCCTTCCCCCGTCTCCGCCTGGGTCCTCAGTCACACCGACTCCACCACCGTCCTCAGGCACTCTCCACCTTGGACACTTGTCGCCACGGCTATGCCTTGGTCTCCAGTACCATCTGAGTCATTTGGTCCAATCTTCTCTCGGTCTGCACCCTGGGCTCCTCTACCAGTGGCTCCATTGCTGTCAGTCGTCCCCCTGGTGTCGTCAGCCAAGATTCCACCATTGTTCCTCCCTCCATCTAGTCCACCCTGGGTCCTTCTGCCCACTATCCTACCTGGCCACGCCCTTTGTCTGCCCCCTGTAATATCTCCTCAGCCATTTTACGGTGCAAGACTACTCTGGACTTTTAGTTTGTTTATCTTCAGTCACTTGTTTCCCTTTGTTCTATTTCCCACCACTAATCTGTTACCATGGACATTCATTATTCATCACACCTGTTTTAAGTTTTATCATCCTGTGTATTTAAGTTCCTCTTTAGTTCTCTGTCTTTGTCCGTTATTGTTTGTGTGTGTTACGCTATGTTGCCTTTGCCACTTTTGGATTATCCTAATTTACTTTGTTTAATTAACTGAATTTTGATTATTATCTACCTTTGTCATCCTTGGACCCTATACATTACAAATAGTTGTATGTATACTAAAAGGTGAATTGTGTAATTGCTCCATCACTAGAATCACCAAAAGTAATGATTGTTTTCAGAAAGGTTTCCCAAACACTCCACCATTCGGTCAGATAAAATACATCCGCCCCAAACACATGCCATTAGTCAGTGTTGTGCTGGGGTGTTCTAGATGCTCAAACAAACAGAACAACTTTATTGGAAATAAGTACATGACTTAAGCATAGAGTATAGAAAGCATACTATCTATTTCTCATGAGGTGTAAATAACTACAATTCCTTTCTTTCTTTAGAATATAATGGTTGCTTTCAGGAACATTCTCTGAGTTCTCATGAATTCAACGGAATGACATAAGGGTGAGTAAATGATGACAGAAGTTCAGAAGAAAGAGGAAATATAGCTACAACACTTCTCACCCAACACATACACACCCATTGAAAACAAAGAAAGAGAAAGCTCTGGAGAACTGTGCACTGAGACACACTGAAAGATAATAATGAAGTCCAGCAAAAGAGTAGTGTGTGACCTCAAAGCTAAGGATATAACCTCAAGAAAACTTCCACACAAACACAGACAGTGCCAACAGCTGTTGGTAGCTCACAGGGTAAGTCCTTCTGACAGCAGAGTTAACTTATACACGAATCCGACGAGCGTTCTGTGTAGGCTGCCATCTTGTGGCGACGCCATTACTGAGCTGTTACCGGTATGTAAACAAACCTCCGTGATAACGCACCCTCGATGACAGCTACAGCCAGGCAGAATGACTTGTTGGGTTGATGATGTTAGACAGTGGCCTCCAGTCACAGATGAAGGTACAAACGATCTTACAGATTATTTATGAAAATAGCTTGGCAAGCTAGCTAGGCTAACGTTAGCTAACGAGGAAACTATAAAAAGATCTGTGCATTTGGCAACAATAAATAAATGAATGACATCAAATAAACGAATTCATGTTTTTCATTTGTGTCCATTATTTATCTCATTTTCACATTGCAAAAGGCAAGGGTAAGGTACAGCTAGAAAGTATACATAATATCGACCAATAAGTGTTTTTATTGAACATGGAAAGAGGTCAATATAACAGCAGGAGAACAATTATGTCACATAACGTTACATTTAGCTCAGGAAAGCCATTGTAATGACCATAGCATGTTAATTGAATAGAAAAAAATAGCTAGAGGAGGAGATTTTGCTGAGCACTATATTACACATTTATTAGATTTTTTACTTATGTCATTAAATAATTGTTATTATAACAAAAACTGCATTATATTTAATTTAATTTGTTATTTTAAACCTTTAATAATACCAGCAGATTGGGCCCTCTATGTTTACAGCATTAGGTGAGATTATTTGTTTAAATAAAATTTAAAATAAACATGTATCCAAATTAGTCAATATTGAATCAAAATCGGAATCAAATCACAAGAATGGAATCGAAATCTTGAAATCTTTGTCAAGCAATAATAAAAACTGTATCCTACCAGTCCAATGTATCCTGTATCCTACCAATGTAAACATTGTAACATGTTGTCACCAAACTTCATAAAATTCTATTTAGTTATCAAATGTTTTGACAATCCCCCCACCCCCCCCCCCCCCCCCCACCCCCCCAAAAAAAATCTGTCACAGTCAAGCAAATCAAACATTAACAACAGACATAACAGTAATGTTACTAATGCCCCAATGCGCCCTTTCTGTTGTTTTAAAGGTATTCAAGAGTATTTTCTCCTTCGCCTGGCATCCGATGATCAACAAAATGCCAACTACAGGTCACTGATAGAGGGTCAAAATTATTTGAGCTCCGGATGGGTTGGTCAAATAATGCACACTCTACCAGATGATAGACAGGGGCAGTCGACCCGGGGTATTTTATGTAGCTCACAATGTTTTCTCTTCCAAATTGAAATTTTATTGCAGCCATTGAAACCATTTATAACGGAACATGTTTTCCCACTCGGCATTATAAAAGTTGTAACGTTAGTGACAGTCGTAAATCGCGGGCTGTTTATTCCAGTGGACGCAAGTTGCAACTTAAACAATAGGAGGCAATGGCACAACGCTACCCAGCAACAGCTCAGTTATGGCGCCCGCTTACTTCCGGTAGTTTCGCCCGATTCGTCTATAGACATGAGTTTGAAAAAATGCCACTTCCAGTTACAGTACAGCAGCAGAGCACAGAGGACGTGAACAGCTCATTATTCCACAGCACATTTTCCATTCAAAATCCATCTTTGGACGCAGAGAACCATTGAGTGATTTAGAGCCACTGCACGCTGCTGAGTTCACATTTTATGATCAACCATCTCCATTTATGTCCTATTAAATATCATTACATGCTTTACGTAGAAGCTAAAAATGGAGACTGAGTTATAAAGTCGCTGACATTTGGCAGATTTAAAGACAATATGAAATGACATTCACAACAAATTTCACATTATAGCATTATTTGACAGTAGATGTTTCACCAGTGACCGATTTTGGAGGCTCTTAACAGCGTGAAATGGACTTATATTTTTCTCGGTCTGTTGCTAAAAGAGATCTAGGCATTTACAGCTCATTTTAATTAAATATAATTTAAAAAAAATTTTCTTAAATTATGGTGATGAATTGTCTACATTCTAGAGTACATTAATGTACAATTAACGTGTACAATTGTGTGCTAATTACGCTAATGAATTGTGAACTTTAGGTCCAGGCACATTTAAATAACTAGGGCCAAAAGTAGGTTTGTCCACTGGTTTCCATTCCTAGTGAGTCTGAGAATGGCTGCAATTTTGGTAGTTTTCCTTTCACATAATCGTCTACTTTGACACATGCTCAGGTTTGCCAAGTTCCTTCTCAGAGAAAGAGAAAGAGAAAGCCAACAGTTCTCCGTGAAAAGTGCTATTGACATCCACTGGTCTCACCAGGGACCCACACACTATATTTTATTGATAAACCAGGGAGAGAATATAGATCCAGTGGATCATGCACCATAAAAGCCTTTAACGAAAACCTTTCTTTCTAAAGTTCTGAACTGAAAACTTCCTTGGTAGGTTTCACGATGTTGTATTTTGGATATGGAGTGTACTTAGTAAAATCTAGTTTGGACTTAATCTCTGTCCCTGTGGCATACAGAGCCAATACAAGATATTCCAGAGCCTGTTCATTTCCATCATGGTCTTAATCTGAGTGTTTGCCTGAACAAACAGACTGAGCAAATGCCTCAAAGGAGGAGAGACAAAGAGGGGAAAAAAAAATCAAATATTTGTTAATCAGCTAACTTGAAACATGCAGATGAATATTCCCATCAGCCCCAGAGGCCCGCTGCCTTTTTCTCTTCCTCTGAATCTCTCTCTCTCTCTCTGGTTCATTCTCTACCCCAGCTTCAAAAACCAAGAGAAAACAGAATGGAGTAAATGCACAATATGCAGTTTTGAGCATACCCAGAAACCTATTCTGTTTTATCTCTTTGCTCTGCAAGGGGGGAAATTGCAGCACTGGGACTAGGAGGTGAGTTATAGTGATGAGGATTTGAGCAATACGGCAGTAAATCTTCCACATGTTGTGCGGTACTAAATGTGCAAACTATGGTCTATAATGATACACTATGCAGTTATGTGTGCATGGGCTCATAAAGATGACTGTAGAACGTCAAGGAGGTCCTCTAGACACCAGAAACAGTCAAAAAGTTGCAAAAAACTGTTTAGTTTTAGACTAAATCTGATATAAAAAAAAAAAGAGTCATGTACCTATTTGTATTTGTTTGTCTGGGTGGCAGTTATGGCTCACTTGGATGATGATGGTGAGATGATGACAGAAATGTTAGTTTAAAGAAAATTATCTTGACAAATACTTTCTCCATAATAATCTTGCAAAACAATTATCAAAAGATATATCGTTTTTATTTTAGAAGCTGTGGCTTAAAAATCAAAAGGGGAATGTTAAGGAAGCAATAAGGAGAAGTAAAGGGGAATGAAATCTAGAATTTAAACTGCTTTAAACCTGTGCTTCTTGGGACTAAGATGGTGACCCAGCACAGTATCATAATTGTTTAATGTACAAAAGTCAACAAAAATGTCCCTATATTTATACATTTTAGTTTTTGTTTACATAATTAACACACGTTTGTCTTTATATTTTGAGACATAAATGTATTTTGTGGTTGACAATAACCATGCAGTATGTAAACCTGTTTCAATTCACTCAGAAATTGCTAGCAAATTCACAATTCACAATTATTACAAAGAAATGGTAAGTAACACATTGAGATAAGCATGAAATTTGGAAGTAAAAAGACTGAAATTGTATTTTTATGTAAAACTTACTCCAATAATCTTTGTTTTATTTATAACTTTGCAAAAACAAACTATCTACCACTGTCTAAAATCGGACTATCTACCATGTTCCGCTCATGTTTACTTTACTTTCTTTCATAACATGTCCACATAAGCATCTACAGTTCCTAATCTGCAAAGCTTCTCCCAAGTGACCAATGTATTTGCTCCAAAATGACCAGATGACTCTTAAAATTAACAACAAAAGTCATAGAAATTGCTATCTCCTCCCTTTAAAAGCTGATAAGCCTATTAGTTGGTTAGTTTCTGGGTTGCAGCATTAGAGAACCACTTTTTTAAACTTCCTTCTTCTTCATTGTTTTCCTGGAGGATGAATCTCACGTCAGCATTTCAATCATCTCTAATCCCGCTTAGTGCTCCCACAGCATCAGCCAGGGGACGAGGGAGGAGGATGTCTCCATGGAACAGCCTAACAGGTTTTTTTTTTTTGTCCCTCTACTAATGTGCTTTAGCAATATAAGTGATGTAATGTGTGGAGTAATGCGTTATTTGTACACGTCCGCACATTGGCCGGGCATCTTGTAAAAAACAGCATTGACAGCACAGCTGTTGATCATTTAGCAAATGTGTCCAGGTGAGAAGCAAGCTGAGAACTGACCTGGATTCAGCGGTGCTGCTTAAGGCAAGGCATGTGTTTTATGTAAAACGCCACCTTTCCTGTGTCCCAGGCACTGCGGTTATCCTGCGTACTGCACTGGTGTTTACTCTGTTGGCCAGCTGCCAGAGTATTAACGGAAGGAACCATTTGCCTCCGGGCCTGCGTAACACCCCCGTCCCTTTCATTTCCAATTTGATAAAACTGATGCATGTAATGCTGTTTCCTCCAGCACATGCAAATTAAAGCTACAAAATGCATACAGATTTACAAATGAAAAAATTAAAACGCTTGCAACTGACACCATGCCTGACACCATGGCTAGCATGCCAGATACAGGTACAGTCAGGAGTACATTATTAGAATAGACTATTGTGATCACTTTTATTCCAGCCCACATGCCATTTCCCATAGTCTTAAAAAAAAAAAACTATTGTTGAGTGAATATGCAGTGTTGTAGTCCAGATCAGTTCATTTGAGCCCAGGCCGGAATCTGAGTAGGTTGAGTCTGAGTCAAAGCAGAGACCAGATGAGTGTTAAGTCAGAGAAAAAACGTGGAGTCTGGGTCAAAACTGAGTCTTTGACTCAGACTCAAGACAGACTCCAATCTCAAGTACTACAACACTGCTTCCTTGTTGCACAGAATGGAAAAAGCAGTATGTCAAATGAGTTGGATGTCTGAATTATCAGTATTCAATATACACTAGGTGAACAATACCTAGAAGGCTGAGATTCTGTATGAGTGAACTCTTTGGAAAAATTAAACGAGGATTCCCCCACCCCCCAGTGCTATGTAAGTGCTATGGGTAATGAAGGTATTTTGCAGTTGTTTTACTACAACATACAGTAGGTCAAAGATCACAGGCCATATCATACACCCGGCGCAATGCAGCGCTAGGCGCGATGCAAGTGTTTTTGCTAGTTTCAGGCTGACGCAGTTGTCAGTTTTACATCATGCGCCACGTTGTTTAAATAGCAAATGCATTTGCACCCATCTCTTCACCCATGGATGTGCTGGTCTGAAAACGAGGTGTGTTCAGGGGCATTGTTGGCGCGTTGCTATTTTGAGGGAACTTAAATAGACTGTAACATTGACCAACAAAAACCTGGTCTAAAGTCTATGGCGCAGTATTTATTTATTTTTTGTTATTTAAAGAGCACGTAAGTAATGTGCGCCTATAGGCGGGTCCACAGCGTGCGTACACTTTGTCCCGTAGATGGTCTGCTTGCACGCTTTAACCTCGCGCATGAGCAGATCCATTTCCTCTCTGGAGAAGCGTTCAGTTTTTCTGCTTGCAAATTCCGCCATTTAGTGAATCCGCCATGACGCGAGCGCAACTGGCTTTTAAAGGGGAATGGGAGATGAGACTCTGATTGGTTTATTGCAATTAAAGGGACAATCCTTTTGGACAATGCCAAGATTGGGGGTCTAGAATATCTGGGAATGTATTTATACCGCATATCAAAAGAATGTACTTTATAAACAGTGAAGAAGTATGCTCATTATTGAATTCAGTACATGCTCTCAAAATAGGAGTTGGCTGTAGCCTATGTTTGTTAGGAAGGAGGTCATCCAGCCGAGTTGCAGTGGGATTAACATAGTAATAACAATCTTCATAGGATTAAGAACACGAATGGCCCAGACCTCTATTTGTCCAAAGTATTTTAATGCGCACCCCAAAAAACAGGTTTGTGAACAGGGAAGTGGAGGATGTGTTAGGACTGTGGTCGAGTGATTACTGTGTACCGCACTGATGGGCATTGGGATGGGATTCACAGTGTAATCGGATGGGTTGAGAGGGGGATGGGGGTTGGGTGTGGGGATCAAGCAGATGGAGAGGAGAGATCAAGAAAAGAGGATTACACCACGTCAAACCATCATTGGACACAGAATCAAACTGCAGTCACTAGAAAGTACATCCACACCCCATATTCATCTGGAGCACCACTGCTGCGGAAGGAGGAGGAATCTTATTTAGGCCAGTGCAGCCATTAGAGGAAGTCCATCTTCCTCCTGTGAGGGAGAGAGGCTACATAGAGATATAATGCAAAGCTAAATGCAGCTAAAGTCAAGTAAAACCAGCTCAGACAAGCATTCAGTTTAGCTGTTTTTAAAACACAAGACTTAAGTAAACATCTCCTATAGTAATGGGCGATAGAAACGATATGCAATATAAACGATACAAAATTGGCCTACGATAGAGATTTTAATTCTATTGCACTATCGCGATAATGAGCTGCAACCGGCTGCAACGCATCATCGTATTCGTCATCTTGAGTAAACATTGCTGAAAGCGAAATAGAGAGCTGGTGAAAAAGACCGGTGTAACATCTGTTATCTGGACTTGGTTCGGATTTAAGCCGTCCGACGAGCAGCAGCACACTATACTCTGTAGGGGCAACAGTTCTGGCTAACGCCTGTTTCACACATACTCCGTTTGCAGTGCAAATGCGGTGCGTATTTTTTCCGTACCCATGTTAACAGGCCTGCACGCGGAGCGGGGGGGCAATGCGTTCCAGGTGCAGTGCGTATACAGCAGTGCAGCGATCGTTTCCGCACAGTCTATTTTTACTTTGCTCCACGTGCTGAATTAAATTTACAGCGCATGGTTCATGTTCAAAATGAACACGGATTGAAATGAAAATATAGTAATCTCTCCTTAAATGCATTTAATTAAATTATACTACTATTTTTCACAGTCATTTTCTGTTTAACTTTAAGCTCGGGGTAATTAAAGCAAGGGAAACTACACAGTAACGTTACCTCAACAACGCGACATAATGGATGCACTTGTCTCTTCGTGGAGGTGGAAAAACAAGTTCTTCGTGACCAAATTATTTCTTGTAAAAAAGATTTAAATGCAAAAGAAAACTTGCTTGAGCAACTTAATATATAAATCTATATAGAAGTAATAATACATTTTTAAGTATATTAATAATAAAAATAGTGATTTGAAATAAAAAATAGAGGATAAATGTTATGCTAGTCGTACAGCCGTAGATCAGTTGTGCACTGCAAACGCACCATATGTGAAAACACAATAGTGCATGCTGCTCCTGCGCCACATACCACCGCAACACGCACTGCATAGACAGAGTATGTGTGAAACAGGCGTGGACTAAAGGAAAGAAATCCAATACTTTAAGCTTTTTCTTTGTTAAAGTCTCTGCAGCTATACTTGAATTTTATTTATCTGCAACATTGTTGTATAATTTCAGTTTTGGATAATATATGTTCTCAAAACTACATACGTTTTCTTTAAAAAATATATAGGCTATTTAGCAGTTTGGCTTTCCTTATGGTCTATCTAACCTGTTCTGAAATGGTTCTATTATAATTTATATATCGTGATATATATCGTTATCGCAAGAGGCTGCAATGTATATCGCAATATGGATTTTAGGCCATATCGCCCATCCCTACTAAGAGAAACATTCAAGTGCAGTCCGGGGACCCCAAAATCTGTGTAATAATAGATGGCTTCCATAGGACAGATCAATAAACGAGTCATCAGGCATTATGAAATTATGTAGTTTTGCAGTTCCTAAATTCAAACTGCATAAATCTCCATCTTGCAGGACAGTTCTGAAGGCTAGCTTGTGTAGGATACTTAAAAATTCCCCAATTTGGCATGCTTTACTTAGAGCAACTGTAGAGCATCCCTCCGTATTTGCAATCCAGGAACCTGAATTTAAACAAGTGTACTTGATTACACCACACATCTGGATGAGTTACCGTGCACTAAAATGGTACAACGGTACAGAATCTCCAGAGCTCTTTAATTCAGCACCAAGGACAGGAACATTGCTCTGGAACGGCTCTGTGGCTCAGCACCCCGGACAGTTCCCCTGTTGAGCTTCTGCTGTACTTATACTCACTGCAGACACGAGCAAGGCTGAACTCATATATGCATTTAAGTCAATACTGAAGAGCTCTAAACATAGGTTCTAAATATGCATTGGCTTCCTCATAACACAACACAGAGTTTCCATGATGTTTAATGTTCTAAAACATTTTTTTTAAGTGCTTTACTTAGCATGTTCTACCTACATGACAGCCCTTGATGGCATGCCAGTGTGGAAGCGACTCAGTCTCATCAGATAATTAGTGCGTGCTTTGGAAAGCCTTCCCAGCTGTGATGCAGCGAAATGGAGGGAAAGCATTTAATCCATCTGTTGTAGGAGGTTCCTAATGAAAACGACACAGCTTTCCATTTAGACAGAAAGTGAATGAGCGAGAACGACCAACCGAGCGAGAGAGAAAGAGAGAGAGAGAGAGAGAGAGAGAGAGAGAGAGAGAGAGAGAGAGAGAGAGAGAGAGAGGCTGAGAGAAAGGCTTTTTCCTCCATGTCAGGAACACTTCCAAAACATGACATCAGATGCTTTATAGACACACTAAACTGCACTTATCTCACCACAAGGCATAAAATCTGTATGACTTTTCTTTCTTTATTGGAAAGATGCAGAAGAGATTGGAGAGAAAGCAGAAAACGAAAAGAGGACACCGATTCAAATCTGTGTCAACCATATAAAGGACATGGCTACAATGTGTCAAGATCAAAATTCACTGCACCAGCTAAGCCTGCTTATGACAAAGATGCACTAAGTTAAACCTTACGCACTACTAAATATGTCTGTGTTGTAACTTGTACCATTAAAGGTTAAACTTAACTGTCCACAAAAAATACATTTTTACAAAAACCTCTGACCAGGAGCAACCTTTGAAATAAAACAGCAGTCAGCAGATTGATTGGATTTGCATCAATAAGCTCATGATTTACTCAACAAACTGCAATATTTATAGACATATATGATATTTAGTTTTTTTTTGTTGTTGTTGTTTAAAAAGAGAACTTTTTGCAAAAAAAAACAAAAAACTAATCAGCTCTTCAACACAAACCTGATCTACAGAGTGCACCTCTGTGTGCATGTCAGATAAGATTCTTAAGATAAATCATTGCTTCATGTTTGATCATCAAACTGAACTGGTGCATACAGATGAGTGTTGCAGAAAGCATTGCCTCTCTGAGATAGGAGCAGTGCTGGTACAGAAGATGAATGACAGAGTGCTAATGTGTTCTGGCACTGAAGCATTGCTTGGGGTTTGGAGCAATGAAACTCCCCTCGTCATGCAGCCAGATCCATTGATGAAGGTTTGACTGGGCATGGCGTCACATCCCCGCTGACAGCACAATCATCAATTTATGATTGCATGCTAAGCTAGTGAACCAGTGTGCTACCACAGTGCGACTGAAAAGAGTCTGATGATGTCATGATCATGATAATGATTTTCACTGAGTGTTTCTTCTCTCTGCCTCTCCACCCATCCGTCCTTACATATTCAATTATTTATCTCTTTGGAAAAAGGAAAAATAATGGAATGCTTATTTTGATGTATCATGCAGCATGTGTCATGCCTTCAATGCTTTATGCCTGTTTGGAAAGACACCCGCAAAAACATGATGTAAACGACACAGCAGGTAAAAAAAAGGCACCCAAAAGAGTTATATTTTTTCAAACTAATATTTATATTTAATATTTAATTTGCACTTAGTAGTTTTTAAATGCCTGAATTACTTAAACTTAATGCTATATTCATTAAAAAAAAAACACTTCATTCTGAGGTGATGTTCAACACTAATGCTGAAATGTTTGCAAAAACAAATTGGTATTGGTTACCCAAATATGACCTGGGGTTCAAACTAAATCTACTGATGCATTCTGCACTCACTATGTGCATTTACTTCAATTCAATTCAGTGAAACGCACTTCCAGGCAAATTAATGTCCAGTATTTTGCATAGATAATATATGCACAATTTGAAACCAACTTAAAAACAATCAAGGTTTTATTGGGCAATCCACTTCCTTAGACAGTCAGCAGGCAGCATGTTAAAATTTGTGGAATGTAATTTGGTCCAGGCAATCTGACATGAATTATGCCTTTGTCAGAATAAGGGCGGCATTTCCTTTTGTCTAAATGTATAGTGTTGAGAGGGGGGAATACATTCTCCTTGCTGATTAGACTTGGCACTGGCCATTTCAGGTGCCATCAGATAAAATCACACTTCATTTACGTTAGCTGGGAGTCTCTCTCTCTCTCTCTCTCTCTGTGTGTGTCTGTGTGCATGAACAAGTTTGACTATACTTGTGAGGTCCAAAATGTCCACACTATTCAATAATCTCCTTTTCTAATATGAAACCTGTTGAGCAACGACTTGTTAGCCGAACCTCACTTATTAAAAAGAATTATAAACTGACCAAATCATGTTTATATTTAAATCTAGTGTTTTCAAAGGGTAAGTATTATGTTCACATTATGTTTAAAAAATATAATTAGCCTGAATATTTATAACACAATGGATGTCTAGAGATGTCCTTACTAATATAGTGAAACGTGTGTGTGTGTGTGTGTGTGTGTGTTTGGTCCTGGGGATATTGTGTGGTCATATTGGGGACATATTTTTTTTAGAAAATTAAGCCTATTTTTAGGACCAGCATTTTTTCAATTATATATTTTCATGACTTATATATGGAAGCTTGTTTCCACCACTGAATAAAATATATAATTGTGCCTTTCTCACAATTCTGACTTTTTTTTCTCCCAATTGTGAGTTTACATCTCACAATTTTGACTTTTTTTTCTCAGAATTATGTGATATCAATTTTCAAATCCGAGAAAAAAAACTTGGTAACACTTTACAATAAGGTTCATTAGTTAATGTCTTAACTAGCATGAACTAACAATGATCAATGTTAGTTAATAAAAATACAGCTGTTCATCGTTTGTTCATGTTAGTTCACAGTGCATTAACTAATGTTAACAAATACAACCTTTGATTAAAATAATGTATTAGTAAATGTTGGAATTAATATTAACTAAGATTAATAAATGCTGTATAAGTATTGTTTATTCTTAGTTCATGTTAACTAAGTTAGTTAACTAATATTAACTAATGAACCTTATTGTAAAGTGTTACCAAAAAGTCTTTTCACTTTTCCTCAGAATTGGACTTTACAATTCGCAATTGCGAGTTTATATCTTGCAATTTTGAGGGAAAAAAAAATCTGAATTGTCAGATAAAAAGTCACAAAAAAGTATTTTAAATTGTTTTATTCCTTGCGGCGGACACAAGCTTCCATACTTATATATCATCAATACTGGAATGTAAATATATATTTTTAACCGCATATTTTGATGCACACACACTGAACACACAAAAAATACACTAAACAGAATATGTGGTTTAGTCCAAACAAATGTTTCGTAAATGAAATGTGCAGAGAGTGACGCCTTATTTTGGTCAAGACCTTGTTTAGATGTTATGTTTTTGGTTCCTGCTTTATTGTGTGTGTGTGTGTGTGTCAAGCTTTGGATTCTTGTATTTTGATTTCAACAACTAAAGCTACACTTAGATCCTACAACCTTCCCTCTCTGAGACTCCCATCGTGACAGCCGATTGAAAATATATATTTTATAGCCAAACCCATCGGCTCTGCCTTGGTCCCGACCATCAGGTGTGACAACAGCAGATAACACCCCCGTTTGTCTGTCAGAACGCATTGCTCCGGCCTCAGATACGTAAACACACCTGTCACAACTCTGACAAGGAAAATAAAACACAACAATGGATCTTCCCTCCCAACTAGTGGCGATGTTTGTGACAGAGCCCGCTGTGTTGTTCAAAGCCCTGCTGCTGAGTTCAGCTGGCAAACACATCTCCCCCACCTGCTACCTGACAACATCACAATGTAGGAGTTTCACGCAGAGACCACTACAAGAGAAAGAGTTTGACTTTTGATGTCCAGCAATCATCCAAACATGCAGTTTTACTCCACGAATGCATTAAATCAACCAGCATTTTAACATGAGTTACATTTCAAAAGTATTCTGTTGGTAAAGCAAAGCAATGCAAATATGCCAATACAGTACAGCACTGTTTTTAATTGACTTATTTTGTTATGCAATTTTCAATAATTGTTTTAGTATGATTTTTGTACTTAGCTTTTATACACACAAGATTTTGTATTTGTTCTATTTGTTTCTATTTATTACACGGCTCTGTGGAATACTTGATTCTGATTGGTCAATCGAACCATCCAGCGGTATCTTATTCCCAGATAACAACCGGTAAAAACTTGGTGAGCTGATAAAACATCAAAACTCAAATCAATATTTTGTATACAGTTATTTAATTATGTCATCCAGGTATCGTGGACTCACTCTCTCGTTTCAAGCAAGCGCAGCTGCTGCCATTTTGCAATGATTGTTTTGTGCTTGTTCACTGTGTTGGATTATAAGATAACAAACAGGTACGATTTTAAAACAGTTTAATCTCAAATCAATATCTCTTATCTCCATAATTATTTATGTGGTGAAATACCATGTAATAAGGTATGACTGTACAGTATTCCTTAAATTTCCGTCTAGTTTGAACTTGCCGCTTGCTAGCAACTGCTTTCTTCGTGTAAACTTTGCATTTAAAGAGCTAATAAAATATTTCGACTCAGATCAATCTTTCATGTCTAATTAATACGTATGTGGAAAGTAGCCGTGTAATAAGTGGGATAATGTAGAATAAACCATGAAGTGCAGGGGTCTTGCATCACCCTGAAGGGATTTATTCTGGGACAAAAATGCTGGCTGGATGTACATTATCCCTTACATAAAGCACTTTGAATAGCAGTTATACCCAATACCCAAAAGGTACCCAATATTGCCTTATATTTATGTCACAATTTGTACTGGGGATGAGTTAAATTTATACATAATTAAACGGGTCATATCATGAATCATTTTCTTTCTGAGGACCATTAATGTTAGTAATGCATAATTGGTCATAACACAAAGTGCTACAAGCTGTAGGTTTTCAATGTCAATTATAGTTTTTAGTGAAAAAAGAAGCATTTATCAATTGTACAACCTCATCGTTACTGGGTGGGCTAAATATTCGAAAATGTATTGTTGATGTTTAATGTGGGAGGTAATGTGTTGATGTTGTGGGGTTGTAAAAGATTTCAAAATTTTTGCAGCTTAGTTTTAATAAATGATTTTTTTTTTTCATTTGGACTGGAGAGGAAGTTTTAATATGGATAGTACATGAAATCTTTTATCTCAATTGATCAAGGAAAATTTAATTCCTTAAGATATTATTATTATGGTGAAAGCTATATAGGCCATATCAGTTTTTTTTTTTCAAAATGCACATACCTTAACACAGCATGTGCTCTCAAAATATCTCTAGGGCGGAATATATTGTGATTAAACACACCTTAACTGCCAGAGAGAGAGAAAGATTGTGAACTCCACAGGACTCAAGTGTCAGCACAGCAGAGGTGTGAGGGAACTGAGATCAAAGCGTGAGGGAGTTTTTGGAGAGTTCAGTTCCCATAGTGTGTTCTTTGTTCTGACATTGGATCAGAGAACAATAAGTCTGGTATTTGACATGCCAACACATGTGAAGGTCAACCAGTAGGAAACAACAAACAAGAGTATAAAAACAGAAGAACTACTGAAATTCAAAATTGCATGACTTTAGGCACATAATCATTAAACAAATAAAGGTCAAAAATAAATATATTATGTAAAATACAATTTAAGATATATTCAAGTAAGCAGACAAGCATTCTAAAGGGTTTAAAAGCAAAAATTTTATTTTATTTTATTATTGTCGCCATGAAACAAGTCTTTTTTGCCCTATTGTGACAAATATACAAGTGCAACTCCTTCTCAAACAAGAAAAAATGTAGGATGCCAGTAAACACGTCATCAGAGATGTTGTTACAAGGGGGTTGGGGGAGGTTGTCCATTTTGATTTCATCGTGACTTTAAAGCAAATACAAATTGTCTACATTGTCTTATTGCGGTGTTACTACTTTTCTAAGCAGAAGAACTTCTAGTTGCTGTAAGGTAGCCTGTACAAATGCAATTCATGTAGGACAACTCAGCCCTATATGAACAATAACTTTACATAAGTAAGTCCTTTCCAAAAATCCTCTTGCAAGTACCAAGCAAAAATCACCAGCTTTTTTAACTAGTTATGACACAAGTAATTTGATTTAACTTTGCAGAGACAAAGTTGGTAAGTGTTTTATCAGACCAACTTCATGCCCTAATAGTTGTAAAGTCTTATGGTAACACAGCAGGTGACAGGAGACATTTAAAATGTCTCTTCACGGCCATTCACCTGACTGCTAGGTGCAGTAAATGCATTACTGTAAACACATTTTTTGTTCCTTGTAGCAAACTGAGTGTCAAATGACCTTGACAAGGACTTTTCACTGGCCAACATCACTGGCTTAGCTTATATACGTCTGGCTACATGCAAGCTATTTTTCTTTATATATATATTAAACATATCAAAGTTAAAAATGCAGCTTCTGTTGGCAATTCTTGTCTTATGCGCACTACCAGATACCCCTTTTCTACAGGATCGGTACTAGTGCTAGAGCCAGAGCCAGAGCCAGTGGCCAATCTGGCTGTTATATGCCTTTCTCCCAAAGAAAATGCAATTCTGGGCCAGTAGATTTGGTCCTGTACCTGTACCCTTAAACTGTGGGATGGGATAATGTCCTCACTGCGTAAAGTTACAGTCTGCTAGAATAATGCAAAACACACCACTGTGATGTGATCACACCAAACCAACTCATTTATAATCAATGAAGCTGTCTAAATTAGTGACCAATGCAGCATGTTGTGGAGCTTTACAAGGTTTACGTTGACAGCCACTCGATTCCTATTTTTGTCTCACTGCACTGCTACTCCAGCCACTTTATTTTCCCTGTCTGTCTATAATAAACTGATTTTATATGATATATCATACATGTGAATTGATTGTTGTTATGAATTTTATGTTAAATATTTCAATACTTAAATTCTGCTGTTACAGTATCATTGGCTGTCAAACCTTTTAACATCCTCCTGCATACCCCCTTCTCTTTCACTTAGACTGCAATCACACCTTTTTCATTAAGGGACACTATTTGTCCCGTTTAAATCGATGTGTTATAATGTTTTAGCTCATCAGTGTATATTCTTAAGACGTAAGACCTACGCAAAAATACAGTGAAGAAGAAATTTAATCTGGGGAAATTATACATGGCAATTCCCCTCATTATTCATCTCACGAATAGGTTTGTCATATCAAATGTTTGCCAGTTCTTAGCGCAATGGATAAACCAGTTTGCTAAGCTCTTATCTCATAATCTCTGCTCATGCACTAACACACATCCTAACGTGGCCTTTCTGAGACAGACAGAGAGCTCACTTGTGTATTATGGCTGTTTTCATGTTGCATGGGGCTGTTAATGGTTTTTGAGTCACTACAATGGAAATTGACTAAATTTGTGTCTACTTTTAAAAAGAACCAGGCCTTCTAGAAGCAAGGAATCAAACAATTCCACATGCTTTCCCTTCCCTTCTCCGAGATAAGGGATGAATCAAGCAGAGGCGATGGAAACCGGCTGTGGTGCATCTTGGGAAGACAGATAGGACAGCCGAGGTTAAACACAGTGATTAATCAAAACTACAAATGGTTGAAAGCAGATAACCACCTTTTTCTGTGAGTGGAGATTTGTTTCGTTTTTCTAACGCATCTCATGTCTCCATATTTATTTAAAGCTTTGCATTTCTTAAACCACAGCTATCAACAGCCGACTGCAAACTCTGAGCGAGTCACTGGAGAGCCCTGTGAGGATACAGAACACAAGCTGACCCATCACTCAGAGGAAGACGAAAAAGGGGACAGAGAGAGGGAAAGACAGATGGAGGGGGTAGCAAAATAGCAGTAAAGAGAGAAAAATTTACCAACATTTGCTGTATTTCTTCAATATTAAGGGCCAAAAACAACATTCTCTACAAATTAGGCTAATAAAGATAGAAAATTCAGTAATCTTTGCCTTGCGCAATCAACTTTGTTCTGTTACTGGTCACAAAAAGCTTGTGTTAACAGTTTTACTTAAAAGGATTTCTGTTTTCTATTGATCATGGCAGCAGTAGCACTAAGCAGTAAAAATAAGCAGTAAAAATGAGAATACGGTAGTGTGAAAAAGTCTAAGGCACGTTAGCATTTTCACACACATTTTTTTTAAGCCAGTTATTTACATATTTTGTGTCAGTAGGAAATATTAATTTCAAAACATTCATTTTGCAATTAATTGTAGTAATCTAGTG
Source organism: Tiaroga cobitis (assembly GCA_030578255.1). NCBI lineage: Eukaryota > Metazoa > Chordata > Actinopteri > Cypriniformes > Leuciscidae > Tiaroga > Tiaroga cobitis. The sequence goes on from CM060610.1 coordinate 33,846,549, forward strand.
AGATTTGTATATGCACAAGGAATCTGACAACAGCCGGTATGCTCCATGAGGAGATATGATCTCACCATCGATATATAGTTGTCTTTCTCTTTACGATAACTGATAATCGATAAGCTGGGGCCAAATATCGATATTTCAATCAATAAAATAAGGCGCTCTAAATAGATTTGCCTGTTCCCAGTGTCGCTACTTCATAGCTCCTCGAGGCAGTGGTCAACACATGAACGTAAAATGTGGTACATAAGTTAAATAGCCTAAGAAAAAGAGGTTTTTAACGGGATGGCGGAAAGCAGTGTGAGTAAAATAATAGATGCCCCAGCCACGTTTAAGTTCAGGAAGCTTTGCAGGAGGGTTTCTTCAAGCATCTTGGAGACTTTGCCACAGTTCATCTGGATTTAGTCTGTCTCACGTTTTTTTTTTTTTTTTTGTCTTAAAGATGACCTATAATTCAAAATTGAATTTACCTTGGAATAGTCAAATAACAAGAGTTCAGTGCATGGACATGACATAGAGTGAATCTCAAACTGGACTGTTTTCGCGTTCTCATTTAATTCACGTTTATGAAAAACACCCCTGAAAAACGGTCGGTTCTCCACACAATACCGACTGTGACGCAATAGTCGGGATCATTAATATGTATGCCTCCACAAATATACATATGCCAGCCCATGTTCAATGACAGGCGAAACTGCGCAGCCGAAGCATAGCAGTTGCTCAGTGTTTGGATGTACACATGAACACAAAAGTATTTTTTAGTTCCTTCATCCGAGCCTCTGAAGAAACAATGGCTTACTTTTATTTTCTCTGGAAATTTCCAAACATTTCACCGACGACTGTTTCCTCAACTTGGGCCAATACAGAGCTGGCCTCGGATCAGCTACCAAGCAACACTTTCTGATGTGTAATTGTTCAAGTTCAGACAGGTAACCTTTCTCTCAAAATCGTTCAATACTGTTTATGCATCAGTAAGTCAAGCCAGTGACTAAAATATCAACTTCACATCGTTTCTTTTAGTAGGATGAAAAAAAAAAAACGTATTTAAATTGTGAATAAATTATATACAGAAAGCGATCAAAAAACAATCTTTCCACAGCGCGAGTTTATCTGGACAACGTTATGAATTCAATGACGCACGTTACACTGCACAGCGAAGCTCTTACTGTACTTACATGATCGTGTTTGCATTGGGGAAAGCATTAGAGAACAGAAACTGCATTGCAATGATAAGATCTTCATTCTCGCGACCAACAGACTGTCCTCTGCTTGCTCAATGCTCAGTCATCACAGCAACATTGTATGTGATGGGAATAGATCTAAATACTTTAAAAACATCTCACGATTTGTTAATTTCGATAGCTGTAATAGTAAAAACGTATAATAGCTGTAGTAAAAGTATTCGAGAGAGTTTCACATGTAATACATAGCTATTTCATATGCAAGCATGTCAGCCAATCAGAGCAGAGGCCGGTTCCACACAGCAGACACGCCCCTTCAAACAGAGCGTTCAAATTAGAGGATAAAATCCGAGTGGGAAAAATGCCTTTTATTTCTAAATTATGACTATTTTTGATCTAAAAAACCTACTAACATTATAAGGGCAACCCAGGAAACATTATAAAATAATATAAAAAACCACTCTAGGGCACCTTTAAAATTAAAAAAGGAAGAAGACAGAGTTTTTATCATTGCCACAAAAATGTCGAAGGGGAGAACTCTCTGCTACTCTGTTTTAATGTGAACTCTGAGGTAGAAAGTAGATACCAGAGTCTAAAACCAGTCTGTAAGATGGAGAATTTTGTGTGCATATTACATTCAGCATAGATTTTTAGGTATTTTTGTACCATTACCTGATTTGCATAATTCATTTAATGAATCGTGTGCAATAACAATGCTGACAGTGTGCGCAAATAAATGACGCTATCAGCAAGCGCGATTCATTCTTAGTGGATTTTCCCTGAGAGGTTTAATGATTAGGGAGCTGGAGAGAGAGAAACGAGAGAGAGAGAGAGAGAGGGAGGGGGGGGGGGGGAAGAGAGAAAGAGGAAGGAAGGGGGACGAGAAACCCAGTTCTTCCTGGATAAGGCCAAAAAAGAAAAGAATGATGGAGCCTAAATGAAATGCCACTCCGGGTAAGGGGAAAAAAGCACGGCGAGAAAGCAGGTCAGCTGAATTGCTGGGGATGTTCATGAGTGACTTTGCCCTCAGGCGCAAGTCAGAGTGGTTTCTCTTCAGCTTTCTTTCTTTCTTTCTTGCTTTCTTTCTTTCTTTCTTTCTTTCTTTCTTTCTTTCTATTTCTTAATCTTCGCTTTGGCAAAGAATCTCACCTATTCAATATAAAAAATGTCATGAGTTCTAGTTTTAAACATGAAACAGTAGGCTAATCGCAATGGATTTAACTTCAATAATGTGACATTTCGAAATGAAAGAAAATAGCTGATGGGAAATAATGCATGGTGGGGGCTTGTGTACGATACATAATACCCGTAGAAAGCTACCCATTAGTATTCCTGTTTAAGCGATGAGCGATGGTACATTTTCTTTTTTTTTTTTTTTGCTTCTGCATCGCATCGGGTTTGCACCTACCAGTTTGACTGGTCCAGAATTTCTCTCCACATAACTTTAAGTGTCAAATATGTTCTGATTAGCAATAATTGTTTTCTGTCACAAGGTTGTTTTGCTTCCACTGTAGAAAGACAAATTAGTTGTTGAATAAAACATGCTGTCTTTTGCTTTTTAGACTGTAAGAGTATAAGAGTGAGATGTTCACAGAAAAGAAAAATGACCTTTAACTTCTAATCTTTACACACACCTACAACAGTGAGAAACCTTTGTTTCAGTGTAGATTTCCCAAAATAGAGTCCTCTATCCATTTTATATAATACAGTGATTTTGTAACATTAAAACATTGTTTCAACCAGAAATGCCATAGCCGGGATCATACTAATAATAATGATAATAATTATGGAAATAATCATCTACTCATCAGTTTCTTTATTTTTTCCATCCCTCGTTCTCCTCTTCCACACTTCACTTCACAGCTCGTGGAGGGTTCAGCACGCTTCATTTAATGGCATTAATTAATTTCCCACTCTCTTTCTTTAATGAGCCAAATCAGTCATGAGCCATAAGAAAAAAAAAGAAAGAAAAAGTTAGCGAGTAGCTTCTTCTGAATGTCACCAGATAGGTCGGAATGTTTCAAATCGACAAAATCCTCTGTGTGCTTTGCCGAACGAGAGACGCCAGCAAGAAATCAAACAGAAAATGTGTGAATGTGAATCTATTGTTCACTTCCAATCTGCCCAATTCGTCTTAGACAAAAGTGTGTACTCGTTAGTTAAGCATTAGCTAATTTGAGGCTTTAGTCTCGGCTAATGTGGCAGTTCAGATTATGCACACTTTAACCCTTTTGTTTGGATTAGCATCAGCGTAGCAGACCAAATATATTAACATTGTCATATCCATTACCAATGCCAAACACTCCAAGACTTGTCATGACACAACTGATAACAATAATAATAATAATAATAACTGTACACCCTAACTGCCGAAAACTGCGTAAAGTCAGCCAATCAGCTTGGATCTTGACGTTTTGAGAAAACTCTTGCATCTTACAATCCGCTGGTATGTTGTCCAGACCCATAGAGAATTCTGGCAGAGTGACAGGGAGGTATGACGTGAGGTGAGGAGGCGGACGACATCAGTTATTCAACGATTGTATGACTGCCTAACTGACAGAGAGGGCAAAGGTCACAGTCAGACCGCCTCACATACATGTCAGCATTCTCACTCGTCGTGTGTATTGTAAAGATCATGGAGTATGAGCACAAAAAAAGGACAACGAGAACTGAAACATGGTTGACAAGCTTTTGCTCATTCAGAGAGGAATATGGACTGGGAGTGGAGATGCATCTGTGTTGACCTATCTATGCAGTAGATCTAGTTCTCCCTGCGGAAAACACAGTGATGTCATTGCTAGCCTAAAGCAGGTCTAACACTGACCCGTATAACCCCATTGGGAATGAGGAAGCCAGCATGGATAACTGGCAACATTCCAACCACAAAAATGTAACGCCTCATTATTCACATAAAGGAGCCCGAACCCATGTTTTCTTGAACATTCTACAAGAAACCGCCCCATGCACAGTGAACTCAATATTTTTGGAACAAAAGAGATGTATTATATGGTTCAACCATACCGAAAAGACCAGTTTATGCCAGTATGAATTTCCCTGCTGGCCCAGAAATGTTTATACTAGTTAGTGCCTGTCTAGCTGTTGAAGCAGCACATGAAAGTCTAGATTGCTTGGTAGTTCACTAATAAAAGGAAAATGCTGTCTACATTTGCTTCCCTTCATGTTGTTGCTCAACACAAATGAAGATATTTTGAAGGATAGTGGTAACCAAACCATTTTTGGTTTGGTTACCAAAAAACACAGACATTTCTCAAAATATTTTCTTTTATGTTCTACAGAAGAAAGACAATAATGACAGATTTTTTAGTTAAGAAGAGAGAGAAGAAAAGAAGGCTAATGACCTACTGCTTCCACTGGCATTCTGAATGAATGGACACTTTACTACCCCATGAGGTCACAGTACAGTAACAGCTACATAGCTGGCATCAGAGGTCAAATGACAATGTCAACACGGTGGATGTGGCACCAACCATCAGTGTCACATGTAAAAATTACCAATCAGAGTCAACTGATATTTAGGGATGGGTAATTCTGAAACAAATATCACAAATAATAATCACACCTTGTCATAACCAGATGGAACCCACAATAAAAGGTATCTTTTCCATGTTAATCAGAGCCTTTTGTCCAAACCAGCTGTGAAAGCGCTACCCGATGAGCAGCAAGGGGATTCTATTTTTGAAATGGTTTCTATTTTTGTGACGTCGCGGCTGACAACTCAATGATTATCTCGGGTACTTGTGTTTTTTGCAATATAAATTTTTTTTTATTTGAGTTTGAATATTACTATTAATAGTGAAAGCTGCATTTGATAATATAGACCACAACATTCCCTTGAATAGACTCGAAAATTACATTGGCATTAGTGGAATTGCATTGGCATGGTTCAAATCATACTGATACTAAACTCTATATTTCTTTGCGCCATTCTTATCGGAATGAATATTTGAAATTTGATGACTAGTAATTTCCTACAACTTAATTATGAAAAAACAGAGGTTCTAATTATTGGACTAAAAACCTCCCCACGTATAACCTAGAATACTGTCTAACACTTGATGGCTGCTCAGTCTAGTCTTCGTCGTCGGTTAGGAACCTGGGTGTGCTCTTTGATACCAATCTTTAATTTGAAAGTCACATTTCTAACATCTGTAAAACCACATTTTTCCATCTTAAAAATATATCTAAATGACAAAATATGCTCTCAAGGACAAATGCAGAACAGTTAGTTCATGTGTTCACGACCTCAAGAACTCCAGCGGGTCCAAAACGCAGCAGCTCGAGTTCTTACCCAAACCAGGAAGTATGACCATATTAGCCCAGTTCTGTCAACACTGCATTGGCTCCCTATTAAAAACTGTGTACATTTTAAAATCTTGATAATTGCTTAAAAAGCACTAAATGGTTTAGCTCCGCAGTACTTGAACAAGCTCTTAACGCATTACAGTCCCTCACGCCTATTGCGATCTCAAAATTGTGGACAGTTAATAATACCTAGAATATCAAAATCAACTGCAGGCGGTAGATCCTTTTCCTTTTTAGCAGCCAAACTCTGGAATAGTCTTACTAGAAAAAAAAATACTACTTTACTAAAAACACTCTTTAACCTGGCATACACATAACACATTATCAATTTCTATTATTCAAATCAGTTAAATGATTGGTAGGCTTCTTAAAATAGGTCAACCGGAACTAGGAACACTTCCTATAATACCCAATGTACTTGTTACATTGTAAGAAGAATGGCATCTACACTAATATTAGTCAGTCTTCTCATCCTTATCTTGAGGTTACCATAGTCAGCTGGATCCAGTCCGTATCCAGATCAGATGGTGGACCTGCACCAAGACACGACCACAACTAAGCCTGCAACGTCAGCAGAGACCGTGTCTACTAGACGATTCCCTGTGAAGGCCTCGATACATGACAGTCACCGGCACAGACCGTCAGCAGAGACCATAGGAACCAGACAGGTCCTCTGCACAGAGCCTATGGCCAGCTTCGGCTTCATACCGGCGTGATGAATCATAATGACAACATGTCCATTCTTTGGCCAGAGGAGAACTGGCCCCTCCACTCAGCCTAGTTTCTCCAAAGGTTTTTTTCTTCTCCATTCTGTCACCTGATGGACTTTGGGTTCATTGCCACTGTCGCCTCTGGCTTGCTTAGTTGGGGACACTTAATATTCAACAATATTATTGTTCTGACTGTACTGACACTGTTGTATGTGAAGTGAACTGAGATGGACAATGACATTTTTTTTTTGCAGAACTGCTTTATAGATGAAATTAACTAATTTAATAATTAATGATCTTTACAATGGATCTGAATCAATTGACTGAATATTTTTTCCTGTTTATCACTGTAAAGCTGCTTTGAAACAATCTATATTGTATAAAGCGCAACACAGATAAAGGTAACTTGACTTGAAAGCGGCAATGGATAATTTTACCTCAAATCTTGAACATAAATAAGGACGTTCAAACCGTGGACTCATTGAACAAACAATTGTATCCCATAAAGACTGCATCATGAGCTATTGAATATTTTGAATAGTGTTAAAATTGTTTAATGCTGATTAATTCGATTTTTACTTCTAATTCCATTTAGTTGCAAACACCTCCATTTTCTCAAACCCACTTTTACTGGAATATCCTACTGACAAATCCACAAGATGTGAAATCTCACTTTTTTTTTCTGGTGTTCTCTTTTCTTTCAAGCTTGCCACTGACAATTTGCAATGATGCATTGTTGAAGGAAGTAGACGCAGGCATGGATACTGGCCACCATTAGCACAGGGTCACCTTCAGTCAGCTGTCTGCCGGAGCGAGACACGAGCGCTCAAAAAGAATTACTCAATTACAGATAAACATGAGAAATGCAAGATCTGCAACTCTCCAGATATGCAGTAATCAGCCACAACTCACAGCTGTGTGTGTTGCATTACCAATGAGCAGTCATGCCGTTTGGTAATGCAACACACACAATGAATGTTTACTAAGAGTTCAACATATTAATAAGTAGAGCACTTTATTATTGCACAAATACACTCACCTAAAGGATTATTAGGAACACCATACTAAGACTGTGTTTGACCCCCTTTCGTCTTCAGAACTGCTTTAATTTTACGTGGCATTGATTCAACAAGGTGCTGAAAGCATTCTTTAGAAATGTTGGCCCATATTGATAGGATAGCATCTTGCAGTTGATGGAGATTTGTGGGATGCACATCCAGGGCACGAAGCTCCCGTTCCACCACATCCCAAAGATGCTCTATTGGGTTGAGATCTGGTGACTGTGGGGGCCATTTTAGTACAGTGAACTCATTGTCATGTTCAAGAAACCAATTTGAAATGATTCGAGCTTTGTGACATGGTGCATTATCCTGCTGGAAGTAGCCATCAGAGGATGGGTACATGGTGGCCATAAAGGGATGGACATGGTCAGAAACAATGCTCAGGTAGGCCGTGGCATTTAAACGATGCCCAATTGGCACTAAGGGGCCTAAAGTGTGCCAAGAAAACATCCCCCACACCATTACACCACCACCAGCAGCTTGCACAGTGGTAACAAGACATGATGGATCCATGTTCTCATTCTGTTTACGCCAAATTCTGACTCTACCATCTGAACGTCTCAACAGAAATCGAGACTCATCAGACCAGGCAACATTTTTCCAGTCTTCAACTGTCCAATTTTGGTGAGCTCTTGCAAATTGTAGCCTCTTTTTCCTATTTGTAGTGGAGATGAATGGTACCAGGTGGGGTCTTCTGCTGTTGTAGCCCATCAGCCTCAAGGTTGTACGTGTTGTGGCTTCACAAATGCTTTGCCGCATACCTCGGTTGTAACGAGTGGTTATTTCAGTCAAAGTTGCTCTTCTATCAGCTTGAATCAGTCGGCCCATTCTCCTCTGACCCCTAGCATCAACAAGGCATTTTCGTCCACAGGACTGCTGCATACTGGATGTTTTTCCCTTTTCACACCATTCTTTGTAAACCCTAGAAATGGTTGTGCGTGAAAATCCCAGTAACTGAGCAGATTGTGAAATACTCAGACCGGCCCGTCTGGCACCAACAACCATGCCACGCTCAAAATTGCTTAAATCACCTTTCTTTCCCATTCTGACATTCAGTTTGGAGTTCAGGAGATTGTCTTGACCAGGACCACACCCCTAAATGCATTGAAGCAACTGCCATGTGATTGGTTGATTAGATAATTGCATTAACCCTTTAGGCGCCAGAAGTTTTTTCCAAAAACGTTAGATTTTGACATCTTAATTTCTAAAGGCTATATCTTAAAAGTGAAAAAAGATAGATACTTTCTGTAAATTAGAGAAATATTAAGGATGACCCAAAGTTTATGTAGGGATTACATTTTTCGATCTAATTTGCATATTATGACGTCATATGGAGGCAGCAATCTTGGATTATAGAATTTTCATGAAAAGTCACGTTTAAATGATAAAATGCAGCACATCCCCCCAAAATGTCCATCACCTTCTGTATGCTATATTGCACAATACTGAATGCTCAGGTATGTAGGAAGTAGTAAACAAACGGTGTAAAGCAGATTTCTAATAAATGGTAGAACAAACGTGCATGTAGTGGTTGGCCTTTTGCTGTAGAGATTTTCCATTTACTACATACAGTAGGCACTCTGATTCCATGTATGGGGCATATAATATTCATATGACACACAAAAAACAAGTAGACAAGACCTGTTTAGTTCAAAAGATCACTCGCGACGGCAAGGCACATATCATAAATGAGATGATACGAGCAGCGCGGGCAGATCTGCCTTGCGCGCGACGAGTATGCACATTGTCATTGGGACTCCCCACCCTGCCTTCACGTTGCCTCCTAACTGTACTATGAATACTTCGACCTCGTCTAACATACCCAGTGATAATAGACAAAGTCTCCACCACAATACTGGATTGCGGAGAGGCTCTAATAAAATGGCTCACTCTCACACTAGGTCCGCTTTTGATCGCACTGATTCAATGCGCTCTAACTCGAACATTTTGTATAGAAACATGACGTTTTTTTGATTCGGGGATGAAGTATGACATGTCTGCCATCCACTGGAGGGGAGGTCGAACGAAATTTGACACCCAATTTGACAAAATCGGCCGTTTTATTCAGTGCCGCATCTTGTCGAGTAAACTTGACCGTGGCGCCTAGAGGGTTAATGAGAAATTGAACAGGTGTTCCTAATAATCCTTTAGGTGAGTGTACATGTAAACACATGCTTAACAGGAAACCCTGCTGTGTACATGTATACAGTAGATATTTTAAGCTGCATCATTATGCACACAGAACGGCATGAGCTCATGAAATTTTGAGATGAAAGTCAAAGGTATCAAAGTCATTCAAGCAGGCTCCTTTTTAAAAAATATCATAAGGTGATCCTAAAAGGTCACAGCTATTACCTCTACCGAACATGCTAATGGAGTCATTTATCTCTGTGTCACCTCCAAAACAGTCCCTCTGGAATATATAATATTCTGCTGAACGATTCCATCTGTTCAAAAATGTTGGTGTGTGTGTTGGGGGGGGGGGGGGGGGGGGGGGGGAAGGGGGGGGGGGTCTAGATATACTCGTCTTCTACACTGGGTTCAGTAGGTTATGGTTCCACTACCGTGCCGTGGCCTCATTCTGCCATTAAACCAACTCCAATTACTTTAGGTCTTTGAGCCTGAGAGCAAAACTTGGTCTGTCTCTTAGGATTCCCCCACTATGTAACAAGCAGCATCACACATGTCAATCAAATGTCAGCTCATTACATCATGCAATATTTATTCATATCCCAATTATACAAAAAATAGTAGCACTGCAGGATATTGTAAAATTCACTTTCTTTTTCATTATTCTCTTTCTTTATTTCGTCTAACATATAACAACATATATGAAAGGGACATAAAAATGAACTGCGCAGTAGGAATGACCCAAGCACTGTAATATAGAGGAACTTTATCATAAATTGAAATGCATAGGTCTAAGCAATACAGTCATGTTACGCTTCTAGGTCCATTCATTCTCTAACCATCAGATGGTTTTGTGTTTCTCCTGCTCTGTGGTGTTGGTTTACATAAGTCATTATGTCCGCAGGATAAATTACCGTATATACCCGAATATAAGACGACCCTGAATATTAGACGACCCCCCCATTTTTCAGACTTATTTTGGGGGGAAAATCTGGTTTTCAACAGAAAATAATTTTAAGAGCAAATTTCCGAGGCGTTGTTTCAAATGCCTCGCATCACCTGTGCCTCGTATAGAGGCCCGCTCGTCGGTGGAGACCGGCACATATGCGCTTCCTGATTAATTCCTGATTTTCCTGAGTGCGACGGGATGGATTTAACCACCCTGCGGGGTAGTCTGACCGTTTTCAACAACGATCCAGCTCCCGCGCTCTCTCTCTCTCTCTCTCTCTCTCTCTCTCTCTCTCTCTCTCTCTCTCTTTCCCTCTGCTCGAGCCGCACAAGACAAAGCGCCGTTCACAGAGGATGCCAGAGCAGACGGAGACAAGCGAGCAGAGACCTGTGGATCTGGAAATCCTAGGAATGACCAGAAGCCTCGAATTTAGTGATCTTAAAGAGCGCGATGGATTGTAGGGCGATAGAAGATCCGTTAAATAGACTGGAGCTAAACCATTTAGAGCTTTATAAGTCAAAAGCAATACCTTGTAATTAATACGGAACTTTATAGGTAACCAATGAAGTGATGATAAAACCGGTGTTATATGATCATATTTTCTTGATCTAGTAAGAACTCTAGCGGCTGCATTTTGGACTAACTGTAGCTTGTTTATTGAAGATGCAGGACAACCAGCTAATAAAGCATTACAGTAATCTAGTCTCGAGGTCATGAATGCATGAACTAACTTTTCTGCATCAGAGACTGATAGCATATTACGTAGCTTAGCAATGTTTCTAAGGTGGATGATATGACGGTACATGATAAACCAAAATGTATTGTTTGTTCAGAACTGGGTGTAGTAAAGGAGTAAATTGCCACAATTTGATACCCATGCAGAAAAATGATAATGACCATGATATTTTTTTGTTAACTTCTCAGCTTAAAGATACAATATGTAACTTTTTTCGCCACAAGAGGGCGCAGTTTCCAAGATTAACAAAGGCGTATGTTTATGACGCAGTGACGACCTGAATGATGGGACTTGATGTCAAGCTGATGGATCTAATAATGTTTATGGATGAGTGAAAACACTCATGTTTTTTAACATTACAGTGGTGTGAAGCAGGTCGCGATTGCTAAAGAGACAGATATCACACGCGAGTCCCGCAGATATAAAGGAATAAGGACACTTAATTCTACAGAACTACACGCAAGTTCTGGATTACTCACACAGGTCAGTTTATTAGACGAATTAAACTTGTGAGGGAACGCAGCGCTGTTTCACTTGGTCTAACGTTACACTGTCACACTAAACGGCATTTAAATGTGTGTTGAAAGTTATAATGTTATTCTACGTGTTAGTTCGGTTTCTATACGAAACTAGCTGCTAACGTTAGATCAAGATTAGAAAAACGTACTGACCATATTCTAACATGTCATCATGTTGAGCTAACGTTAACATTGATTTGTTTTATGTACATTTGCTCACCTGTCTAATAAAGCTGTCAAGTCGTGACTCGTGAAGCTCTGTCGAGTCCAAGTTAGTCGCGGACGTGGAGCTCTCGGCACCTCAGAAACGCCCCGCTGATATTGATCCTCATTTTAGTTCTTGTTTGTCCCAAAGTCTGCTTGCCATGGTTTATGTTTGAACGAAACAAGAACTTTGTGCCGCTAAACGTCATGCATTACGCAGTTGTCCATGTCTGTAGCCATGGTTACATCACGGCTATGGCATTTCGAGCGGAAACTGAGGATAGCGCGGATATTGCGTCATTGACAGGCGACATTTGTTGGCCGGGACTGCCACTTATTTATATTGGAATTGCTCTGAAATAAAAAAATCTTTGGAGACTTTTGGGATATTGTAAGTACACAACTGCAGGAAATATATCACACTGTGCAAGTGATTTTTGGATATTTTATTACACAATTCTTACATATTGGACCTTTAAGTGAATTATTATTTAACCTTTACATTATTGTTGAACCATGATATTAATAAAAACTACACAATAGTAAGAGCTGAACTGTTGCTTCATTTATCCAATTTCCACCATCATGGAAAAAGTGGGCCGGTCAGGGCCTGAAACTCCCGGGATGAAAATTGGCCCCACTCCGGCACTGTGCTATGGGGAACGCCCTCAATGTCAACAGTGTCTGGACATGTGTAACAATCACAGCAATTGATTGGCTAATGACAGTATATTAAGGCAAACCCGATGCATGGCAACAAGACGCCTCGTCTCATTCCTCGCCTTAGGGAACTTTTCCTTTTGAAGTGGAACTATGCAGACCATAGTGGGCATAAATAACCTGACTCTCCAGAATAAGGGGTAAGAGTCAAGACGTGTCAACCCACGGGCACAAAATCGCGAGTCATGGACTGTTTAGTGGAGCAACCCCCTAAACTTAATTCCTCTACAGCAAGAGAAAGCTACAGATGCATTGCTCTATTGTAGGGGATTGTCCCTTCCTCCTTGAAAAGAGAAACAAACAGGCAGAGGCAGAAAATGCAGAGCTCATGTGAGTCCTCATGTGTGAGAAAGCGCATACACGGAGGAACACACTGCCTGAAACTCTTTGATCCGCTCGCCAATTTATTGCTCCACCCGTTCAAAACAAACGACTCCTGAAGACAAAGCCGATGACATATTATGCAGGCGCCCTTTTATACTCGAGGGCGCTCTGCTCATGACATAATAGACTGACGTCAGCCAATCAATTGCAGTGTTTGTTACACGCTCAGACACCAGTCCCAATATTGTCAACTTCAGATGCCACGTTGAAGTTTCACTTCGAAAGGGAACTATTAGCCTAACTAATTAAAAAAAAAATCTAATTAAAAAAAAAAAAAAAAAAAACTGTCAGTAATACAATAAGAATGAATAATCAAATTATGAGCAAAAGCACCAATAAATACAATAGAAAAAACATAATAACAATAAGCAGTAATAAAAAAATAAGCAGTAATAAACATAAAAACAATAAGCAGTGCTTTTCAGTTTGTTCTAACAGTAGTTTTCAGGTACAGAAATTGAATAATCAAATGTAAAATAACACTGCATAGTCTTCACTGTAATTAAATATAGATTGATTCCTATTAAAGTTATCAAAAGCTATTCAGTCAAGAGCTGTGAGTGATTATTTTCTTTGTCCTGTTTTTTGGTCGACATTAAAAACAGAGGCAGCAGCAGGAATATTAGGCTGATGTCACTTTAAGACCTAATGCATGGATCCAATATTATGTTTTTACATTTCTCTGTGCTTTGTTAATGTAAACACACAATAGACGGACGTCTTGCGCATGGCACGGCATTCTAAAAATGTGACGCTCAAGTTAAAAGAAGTTCAACTGTATCTAATGTAACAAGACTGAGGACTTTAAATATGTTTTTTGGAGCTATGAAAGGGGTCTCTACGATTATTAGGAGCTTGTGCTGAAATTATACTGTTTATATTTTTCATACAGGTACAGAATGGCCTCATACGAATTTCAAAGACTGATATCAAAAAATCATGTCAGACGGAAAATCACAGCGTTGCTCTTGGCACACATACCCAACAGCGATGTAACACAGAGAAACTAAAATGAAACCCTGTCAAACAAACATAAAACTGTAGACTCAAAATATCTGATTAATATATGCAGACTGAAAACAAACAACAACAACAACAACAACAAGACTGTCTGTAAGCCACTGGAGGGGAGGCAGCAGTATTGCACTATTGCAAGCTATAGCTTACTTTTAAACAGTAATGGGGGTGCTGTGGTAACAAGGAGTGATACGAGAGCTTTCCTTGTAAACAAAAAAAGGAAATAAGGAATAATTAAATTGATTTAATTACTAAAATTTCAGCCAAAACTACCTTCTTTCTTTTTTTCTTTTTTTTTTTACTTTTTTACAGTTATTGTTCTGATTAGGCCAATGTTAGTATTTAGTAGTATTTGTAATTGTAAATTCAATTTCTTTGCCAAGCTTAAAACGTATTAACAGTTATTCAAAAAAATATCCACAGAAGAAAAGGTCATACAGGTTTAGAACAACATGAGAGTGAGTAAATAATGACAGAATTTCCATTTTGCGGTTAAACAACTTGTTTAGCATTGGCTATCATATCTGATATCAGCAATTAGTTGCGGCTAGCAGGAACTCATTTGAAATAACAGTTGTTCAGTACAGTTGTTCATAGCATAAAAAGCAATTATCAGTTATCTAAAAGCACTAATCAATTTATTGTAACTCTCAAAAGTATCTATTTTTGTAAAACTTGGGTATCGTACGTGTGTATATCGGTTATCAATATTGGTTAAAATGTCCATATCTGTGCTACTAAACACAAATGTAGAGTAGTTCCCTAAAGTACAGATTGTAATACTTGGCATAATATCCATGATTGACCAGTACAGAAAATCTAAATCCATAATTTGACATTCAAATATTAGTTTCTGACAAAATATCAGTCTATCCAAAGTTATACTACTAAACTACAAAAATGAAATTAGTCTGAAATACTGCTGTAAAATGACAGCAAAACAGTGTTACTTTCTCACAAAAAAACAAAGGCTGTATGATTATCATAAAGTCAGACATCAAGCTAAGAAAAGTCTTCAGGCTTGGCTGTAGCTCAGACGCCTGGGTCTAGCGTTTGAGCTCAACATCACAGGACCTCTGAAACTTCTCTTAAAGCAAGAACAGACACGAGAACATCATCTACTGAATTATTTCTTGGGACAGACGGTGTATATGGTATGTTGTAGCATACCAGCATCTGGCTAAACCAATATCTAAAGGCACATTTAAACTGCACCAACAGATGTCGATCAACACAGACAGTCACCATTACAGTACTTTCTCAAACTTTCCAAGACCTGACAATAGCTGACTTAACATGACTTAAAACAACATTTGAATTGGCCTTAACACAATTTAAAGGCCACAACATATTTGTATATAGCGTCCCTTTAAATAATCTGCTAAAAAATGAAAATAATAGCCATGTAAACCTTTGAAGTTGTCTCAAACTGATTAAAAATACCTAGTGCGCATACACAGTGGATTTTTGTTGTCGATGTGTAAAATTCAGATGAATTATAGCATATCACACAGCAATACACTGTAGAAAATGCCTGATATTTGTATATTCGCTCTCCGCAGCACGCTCAGCCAAGAACAATTCAGATGGAAATGATTTCTTAGGAGCCGCTGAGTCACGACCCCTTTTGATAACCTTAAACAGCAGTTTCCAGAGAGGCGACGTCCTTGAGCTCCGACTAACTCTGACATAGCTCTCTCTGCCTCATTCTGCTGTGGCCTCGGGACATGTTCCTCAACATTTCCTTAGATTCATTGTTTTGTTGGCATAGTGGACTCAATGTTTACTGCTAGTGCTAAAACCTCACAAAAGTGACTAGGAGCTGTTCACACAATATGTTCTTTCATCCAAAAAGAGCAAAAATAAACAATAATCAAACAGCATGCAGAGGTTTTGTGGGGAATTTTTAATAGCTGGACTGTTTTTAACTCGAAATAGGTTTGCCGAAATTGGGCTGGCTATGTGTTGTTTGGAGAGTGTGTGTGAATGAAGTGAGCTAAATGATGGAAATTGTGTAGCACCTTTAAGGTTGTTAAGCCGAGTGCAAAGCAAGTAAATTAAGATAATGTAGCTTGTAATTGTGTTCGTAGCAACAAACATGATACTTAAGTACTTTGATCGTTAACAATGTCAAGTTGGCAGTATTTGGTAATCCGACAAGGAGATGGATATATCTATGTCAGGAGGTATTTGCTCTATGTAATGAGAAATGGATTCATACAAATCAAAATCGTGGCATTAGTTGATATTAAAAATTTGTTAGCATGCAGCAGTGTGTAACATGATATAGTGGATAAACACAGTATTAGATTTGTGCGGAGCCTGGGGTTTGCTAATGAACATCATAACTCCATCAAGGGGAGGAGGTCTAATATGATGCTAATGCATCCTGACTTATGGCCATGATGAAGTGTGCCAATTACACATAAAGGCCACAACATTGGGAGTGCTGGGATCTTACTGCTGATCTGTGAAATCAGTGTCACACAAGCACACACACACACACACACAGACATGGTAACACATTCATAGGCACACACAGAGTGTGATAAATGTACAGTTAGCTGTGTAAAGTGTCTGTGTGCGATTTGAAGGCTCTGCTGAAATGTCACTTCCTAGTCATGGCCCAAAGGCCATACGCCTGGAGTTGCCATGGAAGCATAGTCATGCTTGAGTAGAATATTGATTAGGTATAAGAACAGATGTTCACAGACACACACACACACACACACACCACATGGCTATGATCAAAGTAGCATCAGACGGTTGAAGGGTGTAGGGGTTGAAAATAGTAAAAACATATTATTTAGTGAACTGTAAATTACCTTACCATTTATGGTGAAAAACTGTAAATGGTTTAACATCCCATTATATGTAACTTCACTGTCAAATGCTGTCAAATGTATGGTTTTTGTAAGTAAAAACTATGAATTGCCATATAATTTAAAGTAAGAAAAAAACAGTAAAAAGACATTTCCAGAAGTACCTGCCTTACACATCACATAATTAAATTTGTTATAAATAATTTTGTTTCTTGTTATTTTTGTTATTACTAATGTACATTAGTGTGTTTTGTGTCACATTTTATTTAATGTTTATTGCATTATTTTTATTTTGTATTTTAGTGTCATATGTGTTTGTATGTATGACCCTTCACATTGTGTGCAGAAAATCTCTTTTGTGTTGAATTTAGGGCAAGTTAGTACGACAATAACACATTGTTAAAGCAGGCTCTTTTTGACCCTATGAATCACCCATAGTTCAAGCCAGGGTTGCCAGGTCTGTGGTTTTCCCTACACTAAACATTATTGCAGCGCTAACCATTCTATAATCACAAATAGCTTTGTGCTTTGTTGCTTGTGATAAGAAACGTCTCAGCTTTCAAATTCTGTCCATTTAATCACTAAATTCAAACAATAAATGGTGTTTTGATGCTCTTAAATGTGAAGTGACGGATCTCTGTAGAGCCTCAGTTCAAGCGACAGGGAGTTATCTATTCCACTTTAATACAAGTTAAGCTGAAAAAAATGTATTGCATCAAATGTGACTTTAGAGTAAATAAACGTGGCGGATGACCGGCAAGAAGAAATTATGCTTATAGTATAAGGAAAGGTGCCATACACCCCGTTTTCCGAAGACAGTCCCGGTTTTTCTGTGACACCTAAATGACACCTATTTCCAATCATAATTACGTAGACAATGAGCAACAACCCAATTTTTTAATATAGTTCAGTTAAATAAACATTGCATTTAAAAAAATATCTAATGAAAAGTTAGTAATAATGGCCAGCAGCCATATCACCCTGTAGCCCAAGACTGGTTGCCCACTGAAGCTAACCAGGGCTGAGCCTGGTTAGTACCTGGATGGGAGACCTTCTGCGAAAACGTCTCGGTTACGGATGTAACCCTCGTTCCCTGAGTAGGGAACGGAGACGTTCCGTCGGATGACGACGAATGGGGGTTTCGCTTAGAAAGCCTATCCGCTTCGAGTAATACAAAACGAGCCAATGGCAAAGAAATGCCATGGGTCTGCAGAATTTGCATGGAGCAGCTCCGCCCCACCTCGTGGGTATAAAGGGCGGAAATTCCAGCAAAGCAGTATGTTTCCTCGCTGAGGAGCCAAGACTGAGCTCAGGCGATCCCCGCGGTACAGCGGAAAGTGGCAGAAAGACGGAACGTCTTTCGTTGTCACTCCGAGTTCCGTCGGATGACGACGAATGGGGATACCAGTCTAATCACGCCACCTTCTCGGCTGTCTTCTAGCGCCCTGCGTAATCTGAGATCCCTGTCGTGAGACAGCACGGACGAAGGACTCCTATTAGCACAGGAATACCAAGGTACACTGGGAAGCATATCCCAAGGTTTTTAAGGGAATATGCAATTACTGCTGTTGTGGCAAAAATTCATCTCAAACAAACATCACTGCGTAAGAGACACTCAGAGTCAAATTATATAAAATAGAAGTATTTATTCTTGCAAGAATAGGAGTAGTCTAATACACAGTTGTTACCCTGTGCAGAAGAGTGACACACCCCCAAACAGACTGAACTAGCTTTTATCTTAGTTTCAAGGCCTTCTTCCCCCCAGAGCCTTCCTCCCAGTAGTTTTCCATAGACGTCACTAGTTGGCCCACTAAGCTCCCCTGCACCAAATGGCCTTCTGACATCTAGGTCAGAGGTCCTTGTTCATCTGTTCTCTGGAGTGTCTCCCTCTTCTGCCTCCCCAGGTACATAAACAGAATCCTCTCTCACTACAAGTGAGAGACACACATGTGACATTCTTTGAATCATCTATATTTAACTAAAGATCAATGAATATCATTAAAATTGCCACCACACTGCCAACCCAGACTTAGAGAATATACATATGACCCAAAGGGAATATGGGGAATCACTGGGGTGTCCAGCCGCAGGTGGAATATTTCAACCCCAGGGGTGGCAAGGTGGCTTGCCAAGGGAAAGACACATGCTCAACAGAGGCTGACAGCGGAAATACACATGTGGGGGTAGCTCGGAGGAGGTACCATGCACATGGGAGGCACCTAGCCGACGCGCAGGCAAAGACCCTGGCACCAGCATCAGGAGTGCTGGAGGAACTCAGGGCTTTCGGGGAAGCTCACCTGAGGAGAATATCGCACGTATCCAGTCCGTGGAGTGGAATGGCGAGCAAGCGAAGACACCTAACGGGTCCCATGTTAGCTTGAAAAAGACAGTACATGGGAGGAGACTGGCTCCACTCGGAGATTGTAGAATCTGGCGAATGTGTTAGGTGTCACCCAGCCTGCAGCTCTGCAGATGTCTGTTAGCGAGGCGCCATGCGCTAGAGCCCAAGAGGACGCCACACTCCGGGTGGAGTGGGCAGTCACACCAAGGGGGCACGGTCGACCTTGCTGTTGGTAAGCCAAAGCAATGGCGTCCACTATCCAGTGAGACAACCTTTGCTTGGAGAGAGCCTTTCCCTTCAGTCTCCCACCATAACAGACAAAGAGCTGGTCTGAGGTCCTGAAACACTGCGTTCTGTCTACATAGATGCGGAGAGCACGTACTGGACAGAGCAGTGCCAAGGCTGGGTCTGCCTCCTCCGGGGGGCAGCGCTTGCAGGTTCACCACCTGGTCCCGGAAGGGAGTGGTAGGAACCTTGGGCACATATCCAGGCCGGGGTCTCAGGATCACGTGAGAGTAAGCCGGCCCGAATTCCAGGCACGCTTTGTCAACGGAGAATGCGTGCAGGTCCCCTACCCTCTTAATGGAGGCCAATGCAGTCAGAAGCGCTGTCTTCGTTGACAGGAAGTTAAGCTCAACCGACTGCAAAGGCTCGAAGGGAGCACTCCGCAGGGCAGTTAGCACCACTGCGAGGTCCCAAGAGGGTACGAGAGGAGGACGAGGAGGACTCAGTCTCCTCGCTCCTCTCAGGAAACTGACGATCAGGTCGTGCTTCCCTACGGACTTACCTTCTATAAGGTCGTGCTGTGCGGCAATAGCGGCGACATAGACCTTGAGGGTGGAGGGAGACAGCCTTCGCTCCAACCCATCTTGAAGAAAGGAAAGCACAACACCGATCGAACATCTCCGGGGGTCTTCTCGGTGAGAAGAACACCAGCTGACGAAGAGGTTCCACTTCAACGCGTAGAGGTGTCTCGTGGACGAAGCTCTAGCGGAAGTGATGGTAGCCACCACCGCTGGTCGTAGGGTACTCAAACCTGCCTCGTCCCGTCCAGGAGCCACACGTGGAGGTTCCAAAGATCGGGACGAGGGTGCCATAGGGTGCCCCGTCCCTGAGAAAGGAGGTACTTCCTCAGAGGAATCGGCCGAGGAGGTGCTGTCGCGAGGAGTACAAGTTCGGGGAACCAGGTCCTGGCGGGCCAGTAAGGCGCAACCAAAATGACCTGCTCCTCGTCCTCCCTGTCCTTTTGCAGGGTCTGCGCAAGAAGGCTCACTGGGGGAAACGCATATTTGCGGCCCCGCGGCCAGCTGTGTGCCAGAGCATCCGTGCCGAGCGTGCCCTCGGTCAGGGAATAAAACTGGGCGCAATGGGTCGAGTCGTGAGAGGCAAACAGATCTATCTGTGCGTCCCCGAACTGGTCCCAAATCAGCTGAACCGACTGGGGATGGAGTCGCCATTCTCCAGGGAGGGGCTGAAGCTGAGAGAGCTCGTCGGCTGCACAGTTCAGAGCTCCAGGGATATAAATGGCACGAAGCGACCTCAGATGCTTCTGACTCCATAGGAGGAGGTGGCGGGCGAGTTGCGACATACGGCGGGAGCGCAGACCACCCTGATGGTTGATGTAAGCTACAGTCGTGGTATTGCCTGAACGGACTAGTACATGCTGGCCCCTGAGCACGGCTCGGAAAAGCGGCGCAGGGCGAGCTGTACCGCCAGCAACTCGAGGCAATTGACGTGCCATAAGCGGTGGAGTCCTGTCCAGGAGCCCGCGGCAGCACGTCCGTTGCACATGGCGCCCCAGCCTGTGGCAGAGGCATCTGTCATTACAACAACATGCCGCGAAGGTTCGACCACGGGGTGAAGGTCTGACGGCAGGTCGGAGTAACTGGTACTCGGAAGGTACCGTGATGCCATGCCCACCTCGGGACTCGGTCGCGAAGCCACAGCTGAAGCGGTCTCATATGAAGCAATCCGAGCGCCGTTGCCGCGGCTGCAGATGCCATATGCCCCAGGAGCCTCCGAAAAAGTTTCAGTGGAACCGCACTCTTGCCCTCGAACTGTCTCAGGCAAGTCAGCAGTGATTGTGCGCGCTCGCTCGTAAGCTGGGCGGACATGGCGACCGAGTCGATCTCCATACCGAGAAAAGAGATCCTCTGCACGGGGCAAAGTTTGCTCTTCTCCCAGTTGACCCGAAGGCCCAGACGGGCTACGTGGCGGAGCACCAAGTCCCTGTGTTCGCAGAGCTGATCTCGAGAGTGAGCTAGAATCAGCCAGTCGTCGATATAGTTCAGGATGCGAACCCCGTGTTCCCGGAGGGGAACAAGGGCTGCCTCGACGACCTTCGTGAAGACGCGAGGAGACAGGGCTAGCCCGAAAGGGAGAACTGCGTACTGATATGCCTGCCCCTCGAAAGCAAACCGAAGAAACGGTCTGTGTCGAGGGAGAATGGAGACATGAAAGTAGGCGTCCTTCAGGTCGATCGCTGCAAACCAATCCTGGTGCCGCACACATTCGAAAACGCGTTTGGCGGTGAGCATCTTGAACGGCAGCCTGTGAAGGGAGCGATTCAGCACACGCAAATCCAGGATTGGCCGTAACCCACCAGTTTTCTTGGGGACAATGAAGTATGGGCTGTAGAAGCCGGACCTCATTTCGGCTGGAGGGACAGTCTCGATCGCACCCTTCGCCAGCAAGGTAGCAACCTCCGCTCTCATGATAGGGGCATTGCCACCGACCATAGTGGAGCGGACTCCCCTGAAGCGGGGAGGAGACCGCGCGAACTGAATCGCGTAGCCGAGCCTGACTGTTCGAGCGACCCAGCGGGACAGGTTGGGAAGCTCTTGCCAAGCTCCCAACGACTGTACCAGCGGGATCAAACGAACTACAGACTTCCCACCGGTGGTGCAGCGAGGCGGAATGACTGGCCCAGACGTGGACAGCATAGCGGCCCGGTGTGGGGGCACAGTCATTGACCGCGGCCTGACAGAGCAGACCAGGGAAGGACGAACGTTCCACGGGGGTCTGCTCTGCCAGGGGTCTGGCGTCAGAGGAGGATGAGAGCGGTACGGTCCGGGGACGGCGCGCACTGTCATCCGGCTCTGGGACAGAGGAGGACGAGGGGTGCACGGCCCGGGGGCAGCGCACCGTGTCGTCCGAGAACTCTGTGTGCTGAGAAAAGGGAGAGTCAGTTCTTTCTGAATAAGGATTCTTCCCCGGCCCTCCACCAGGGAAAGGAGTGGCCCTGCTACCAGCTCCTGGAAAGAACTGAGTCCCATCTCTGAGGAGCCCATCTCAAGAGTGCCGCCGAAGAGGCCGACCTGGGATATGGGGGTGTCAAGCAGATGGGTCCGCCCGACATCCTGCACATCGGACAGGTTCAGCCACAGTATGGTGTACATCACCTGACCCAGGGAACGTACGGTCACTTTCGTCGCTCGGAGAGCAAGGTCAGTGGCGGCGCGCAGCTCATTGAAGAGCCCTGGGTCAGTCCCGCCCTCGTGCATGTCCGTGAGCATCTGGGTCTGGTAGACCAGCAGAATGGCCATGGCATGCAGTGAGGCGGCTGCCTGTCCTGTAGCGCTATAGGAATTCGCCACAAGTGTAGACGAAAAAGTGACAACGAAAGGGAACCAGGTTTCTGCTGGAAGAGGTGTTAGTGAGGCCAGCAGGGGGCGCTCACCCTGTGGTCTGGGTGGGTCCTAACACCCCAGTATAGTAATGGGGACACTACACTGTTAAAGAGCACTGTCCTTCGGATGAGACAATTACCGAGGCCCTGACTCTCTGTGGTCACAAAAAATCCCAGGATGTCTTTCGAAAGAGTAGGGGTGTAACTCCGGCATCCTGGCCAAATTTGCCCAGTGGCCTATGTCCATCATGGCCACATATATATATATATATATATATACCAATTGGCTTCATCACTCTGTCTCCTCTCCACCAGTAAGCTGGTGTGTGGTGAGCGTTCTGGTGCAATATGGCTGCCGTCGCATCATCCAGGTAGATGCTGCACATTGGTGGTGGTTGAGGAGATTCCCCCTTCTATGTAAAGCGCTTTGAGTGCTGAGAAAAGCGCTATATAAATATAATGAATTATTATTATTATTATTAATAAAATGAAAAACAAAGAAACACATTACAGGTAAGAACAAGTTTGTACACTTTCAGATTTAATGCACAGATCTTTTTTGACGTCATATTTTGTCCCCTGTCCGTTTCAAATAACACAATTTTAGATTCAATCCTGCATTTTAATATGGTTGTTATTCCCGAAACTTTGCAGTATGTACTTAGCTACGATAGCCAAGTAGTGCACAATACAACGAAATTTAAAAAGCAAACATAAGTTTAATTGTTGAAATTGTTTACTGTACATACATTAAGGGAGGTATTGGGGAAATTCCACCCGTAGTAAGTCAGTGTGGTCACTAGAAACGAACTTTAACCTTTGGAACATGAAAATAAAAACACTTTTGGTGAGTTACAGTAATAAAAAAAAGTAATCATGTACTGTACAAGCAAGATATTGGCAGAAGCTAATACAGTAAGTCTGCCCATTAGGGATTTACTATAACTTTGTAAATATCGTTCACTTGAATGAATGATTAGACGTTTATATTTCTGGACTGTGAGTGGAATTTGAAGAGGGTCCCTTTAGCAGCCTAGGCAAGGCAAGGCAAGGCAAGTTTATTTATATAGCACATTTCATACACAATGGTAATTCAAAGTGCTTTACATAGGAGAAAATAAAATAATCAAAACAAATAAGAATAATTAAAACAGCCTAGGTGAATATGCAGCGAATATCAAACCTAAAACTAAACTTTACTGTGCTATTAGTCAGGAGCATTTTCGTTGTGTTGTGAACTTATGTTTGCTTTTTTAAATTTCGTTGTGTTGTGCACTACTGGGCCACCATACTTAGCGGCACGAAAATATAATATGTAATATTTTCAAGAAACAAAACAAACATATTATTTGAGTACTAATGTTTTGGAAAATAGCAAGAAATTCATTTTGTGAGGTATTTGTCCATGCTCAGATTTCCCATTTGTGGGATAACGAATTAACACCTTATTCATTTGAGTAACAGATGAAATTAATTTTCAGAAAAACAACACCAGTCAAAAGAAAAAAACATGGTTGCCATGCATGATTGTTCTGCATTTATGCCATTTGGAATGCACTCCTTGAAATGGTTGTGCACAATTTTCCATAATTCACTGCACTCTGCTGGTGAGCTGTTTTGACCACTTATGTAAATGCACCGTATAAGCAACGGCTGCCGTTCTCACAAACATCAAAATTGTCATTGTCACGTTTGTTTGGACTCTTTGTGTTTCATCATCGCCTGCATTAATCACTCATTTGTTGTCACGGACACTACTGATTTTCAGTGTGTGGATGTGTTGTATGTTGCTCTGTTCCTGTACCTACTGGATTTATTAAATGTTATCTGATTGCCTTCATCTTCATCTTCTTCTTGCTCGTTACTACAACCACCAGCGTGACAAAAATACTTATTTGCTTTTTTTTTTACTTTTACAAAAATTATTGAACGACCTTCAGGACAAGAGGACAAAGAAACCTTCCCTATAGCTTACTCAGAGTAAAACTGCACTCTATTGTGCAGAATAAGACAGGATGATTAACTCAGCAAATTTCCACACCACTGCCGCTCTCATTCAAAAAACTAATTATGAAGCTTTGCATTTCTGTCAGGACTCCCACAAGGAGGAACAGTTTGGTTAACAACGACAGGCTCTAATGGCACACTGCTGTGATCAGGTTTCTCTGATCCTCTGAGGACAGCAGGACAATCATGCAGGCATGAGATGTTCAAACACACAAATAACAAGGAGAAGAAAAAGGATCATGACATAGGAATCCCTTTGTGTCCCTGCACTGCACTGTAAACAAACTATTTTGCTGACGGAGCAAAAATAGACATAAGATCTAGCCAAATTCTCGCTGAAATGTGTTGTAATTTATATTTTTTTTAAAGAACTGCTTTATGAATGCAATAGCACTCTTGAAGTCATGCTGATGTACTGAATGCCTCGTAGGATATTGGTAAAGGTTGCTTTAAGAGCAAGAATGCCCCTATACCTGACAGATACCACTAAAACAAGGGCCCTATCATCCAACTTGTTGTCCAATCTCCATGAAACAAACAAATCCTGTTCCTCATACATATACATGTGTCCTTTGTCTTGAGTTGTTCATGTGTGTTAAAGGTTATGGCAGAGAGGGGAATGTAACATTGTTGAGCAGCACAGGTGGTGATTGGGGTCCAATGAGAGTTCTGCTGTGTGCTGATCAGTATTTGATTATGTTCCCTGAGCAGCAGCACACTGTGGGCCAGTACCTTCATTAGCATGTCATCTACATAATATCTGAGCCAGTGCAAGTGCATTTGCATGCTCTTCAGTTCAGCCCTCCTCTTAGGCTTGCCTACTGATATAGTGCACGTCTCACATGGTACAAATTTTTGAGCAAATGTAGGCGTATATTTAATTACTTAGGTGTATAAAACTTCTCGACTTCTTAGAAACTTGAAGAGTTATTTTCTAAAATAGTAAATATCCTGTTAACAAGTAAATGTTTAATATCTTTACACTGAAAAAAATATGATTAATAAGTTATGACAACATATGTTTTTACATCAAAATAAGTTCAGCAATTTCCAACTTTCTTTTTTAATTATCCAAGATTCGGCTGATAAAGTCAGTTTAATGTAATTTAAGTTGCAATGACTTAAACATCCAAGTTGATTGTACTTAAAAATTTAAGGCAGCAACTATTTTTTACAGTGTATTTGAAAGAGGTTTCCCAGCTAAAAATGTAATCATGCGCCAAAGTCATACCATTGGTTGATCTAATGTTGTGGGCCGGCTGAGATGTTCAAAGAAATTCACTAGCCTATAGCATTCAAGTATGCCAATTTAGGTGTGTTTACAGTAATGGCCAAAAGTGATGTCTATAGGTTTTAATGTACTGTGCAAAAAAGCAAGCTAACTACAACAATCAGTTATTAATATTTTGTTGATTATATCTTGTTTTTGCATGTCTTCATAATTTATTTGTATAATAGACTTTTGTCTGACAGCCTGGACACAAATTATATCTGCACAATTTGGCATGTTTCATTGTGTTACTATCACAAACAAAAACAACTGACTCCAAAGCACAAGATTTTTTTTTTCTTACAAATTTGTAATAATATTTTGAATAAAGGGTGAAGATGTCAATTTTCCTAGGCCAGACATCACTTTTGGTCACTACTGTATATATTAAGCAGCACAAATGCCATATCCATATAATCTTTCTCCTCAGTCGTGGACTCACTCAGCCTGAAGAAGAAGCGCACAGAATAATACAAGAGAATCTTGCCGTTGAGACAGACCCACAGTGTCTACACAACGGCCCTGCTGCTCACCTTCAATGTTCTGCTGAAAAGAAAAGAGCTATTTCAATAGCTAAAAGAGCAAATTCACTCATGAAGATGTGTTTGTTTCAAAATGTCTCTCTGTGAGTGTTTTTATGCAAAGGTCCCATCCAGTCATCCAATAGGCCTAAGTGTAGCACCACGTTTAATTTTTTGACTGAAATGAAAAAGGAGGCTGTGGGGGATAGAATGTGTGTTCGTGTGTTCAATGGATTATAGTGTTTTTTTTTAATAACATACCGATTGTTCAACTGACGAAACATCTGTACAAAAAAAAAAAAAAAGACATTTGACAAAATATGGTGCGAAAAATGAAATGACCTAAGATCTGTATACAGTGCTGCCATTGTAAAGACTGTAACCCTATCCCTCACAGGCTCATTTTCCTCTGCATTAAATTTAATATGGCGTCTAACCTGACTAAGGTCTATGGGCAGGAGAGTTGTATCTCCCTGGGCCACCCTCATGCAGAGCCTGCTCTTAAGGAGACTATGAGGGCATGAGTCTCTGGAAGCTGAGCTCTAAAGTTGCACCCATATGGTCCCCCACCCCATTATTCATTACGTTCTCAGGAACCACGTACAAAGTAGCAGTGGAGCCGAGTATAAGGTCCATACTGATGAGCTCATGCCGGTTCACTCTCCCACATCCTCAACACGTTCCTCCCCTCTGCTGGAGAACACAGTTTGGTCACATTCAGTGGTTTGGATGATGTGGATGATGCCATGTCTTTGGCAGCCTCCAAAGGCGAAGACTGGTCCATGCCATGGTGGAGTCCCATTCAGAACGAAACGGACGACTTTTACTACACTAGTCAGTGCTGACCACTGGGGGTATGAAAAGATCCCTTCCGTGGAGGAAGCTGCTGTCACCCACCTGTGTCCATCCACTGTGGTCAGATGGTCACAATTTGCCAATCACTGTGGTCAATAGCATTTTGGACAGTGCAGAGTTTTTATCAGAGGGACGTGGAGATGGGCCTGGTTTCCAGGTGAAAAACTGTGACGACAGATGCATCCAGTATGGGTTAGTAGTGCACCTGGTGCTCAAAACGTTTCTACCAAATTTCCACCATGCTTTTGTGCATTCGGACAACACGGTGGTTGTAGCATACATAGGGCGGCAGTGGCTCAGTGGTTCATGTAGGTTGTCTACAAACCGGAAGGTTGGTGGTTCAATCCCCGGTTCCACCTGACCAAGTGTCGAGGTGTCTATGAGCATGACACCTAAACCCAGCTGCTCCCGATGAGCTGGATGGCGCCTTGCATGGCTGACACCACTGTCGGTTTATGAATGGGTGAATCCGAGGCAATATCAGGTAAAGCGCTTTGGTGGCCATGGGTCTGTTGAAAGCGTTATATAAATGCAGTCCACTTACCATTTACCATACATAAATCACCATGGGGTGTCAGGCCTTGTTCGCTAGTACTGGGGGAATAGGAGCCGCATCCCCAGAAGGAACAGATGATTTGGTACAAGATTTTTGGGCAAGCAGAGGTGCACCTGTTCATGGAGAATTCTCACAGCTAAATGTTAGCTATGCAAAGACACAAGCCCCCCTGAGGTTGGCACACAAGTGGCTGGCGGCATGCAAATATGAGTTCCCTCCGGTGAGGTCAGAGAAACCATGCTCATCATGCTCCAATAGCTGGCAGCTCTTTTAGTAAGAATGAAGTATCGAAGGGATGCTAGAAGATAGGGCTGTAGTCAAGACCACCTTTGTCGAGTCCAAGACAAGTCCAAGACCAGGACTAGTTGAGTCCAAGTCAAGACCGAGTCCAAAGAGGTTCGAGTCCAAGACAAGGCCGAGTTCAAAAAGGTTCGAGTCCGAGTCAAGACCGAGTCCAGGACAGGAAAAAAAAAAGTCTTATGCTTGACATTATCAAGACAGTAATTTTGGGTTATTTTTTTTTTATCTAAAAGCAAAAGTGTCACAACACCCAGGATTTTTAAGTAGTAGCTAGTAAGATAGTAACTATAGTAACAGCATGAGAAGACGCGTTCCGTTGTAGTGAGCACTTGGTCGGTTAATTTTGGCATTTTCTAAGTTAACGTTACCCTAATAGGCTAGTAATAAATGAACACACATACAAAAATGTCTTTCGTTCTGTAGGCGTCCTGGAGAATATTTCTGTTCGTCCTAAACAC
Source organism: Tiaroga cobitis (assembly GCA_030578255.1). Classification (NCBI taxonomy): domain Eukaryota; kingdom Metazoa; phylum Chordata; class Actinopteri; order Cypriniformes; family Leuciscidae; genus Tiaroga; species Tiaroga cobitis. The sequence goes on from CM060610.1 coordinate 33,875,234, forward strand.
ATTTTCTATTGTCAATTTAAAACTGAAGAAATCATCACCAATGTCAGATAACATTAACGTTACCCAAATGAACCACCTTTAACGCATATAACACACACACACCCACACAGCTAGCTACTACCACCATACGTAATCGAACTTATAACTTTATGCCGTTAGGCTGATCCAAAGTTTACAAATGCAAAATTAACGGGCATGCAGACGCAGAGCGTGACGTGTGAGGATAATCTAGTGTGATTGGTTATTAGGCGGCCAGTGTTTCACTTTTCCTTCAATATTATTAACATAATAGAAAGACACCTAGACTCGGTCGTGACCAAAAGCCATATTTGGCAAGACCAGTGGCCGAGACCGAGACAAGTCCGAGTCCGAATACCAGCGAGTCCGAGACAAGTCCGAGACCATAGAAAACGGTCTCGAGTCCGGACTCGAGTCCAAGACCGGACTCGAGTACTACAGCCCTACTAGAAGATTACATCCTCCACGTTCTTCTACTCTGTCTACGGGGGATCTGTCTGTAGTGCTGAAAGCTCTCAAAGGCCCATCTCTATATAGGCCATGGACCCACACCCAAAGTAGCATGCTTGAGTGCTATTGGCTAGTGAAATTTACTGCCGTGACTCAATAGGGTTTCATCAATTCTAGTAGAAAGGTGTTTCCCTTAGCATATGCTACTGAGGCAATGTCTCGAGTAACCAAAGACTTTTTCACACGTTCCGGGGAAATAAACAGGACAGAACATTTTTGTATAAACAAATTTACGATTTATCACCTTTAACCCTCTGAGGTCGGCTATCGCGCCGGCGCTTTTTTCTTATCAGTGCAAAAGAAACTCAAAACACTCTGTTGATTTTGATCTAACATATTAAGTGTTGTACATCATTAGATCCTGATAAGTGTCTATTTTTTTTTTGTGGATACTCACAATAAAAACAAAGTGTTGTGCTTTTCGCCTAATAAAGAAAAACAAACATGATGCGCGTTCTGCCTTCTCTCTGTCAGTGAAGTCCATTCTGAAACGCGTCCTAAGATTATTTTTAATTCCGCGAATACTTGTCATCCAGGCACGAGTGTTTTTCCATAATGAAGCTTGAACTCTCTTCTTTTAAATGAATGAATTTATATAAAAAAACAAATATTCTCAGCTTATGTAATCTGTATGAAAAGAGAGAGATGTCAGTATTTTTCTTTCCAGCTCATTACACCTAATTACGCGTTAATGTGCCACGCCCACGGAGAGCGCGCGCTATTCAAACGCAAATGATCTAAGACGAGCCGTTCAAACATGCCAACGCCCACCAGCTGGATTATAAAACACATCATGTTTAGTAAGTATCTTGTACAGCTGTGGACACAGCGTATCCTTTCGCTGTGAGGAATAATACTATCTAATCCTGGAAAATGTACCAGAAGTGCTGGTAGTTTCATTTCGAGGAGCAACGGATCCAGCTGATGTAGTAAGCCATTTATTCTAGTGCTTTGTTCTAATCGTGATATTGAATTTGTCGGACTGTAAACCGCAAAAAGACTGTTTAAATATGAATTGCGTGTCTGTGTGTAGGCTAAATGATGAGTGAACGGCAAAGCCGCGCGCGCTTTGTTTACTACAGTTATACAGCGCGTGTCTGTGCCGTTCATTCACTCTCGCACCTACATTAGTAAACGTTATGTTTACATGAACAACACATACAAACTATATTGCTATAGCCTACTAAGATGAGTAAAAATAGACTGAAATATGTTGAAATAAAATGTCTGAATAAGCAACAAGCTGCAAATTCACATGTATATACTAATATATCATACACAATATATTACAGACTAAATATGAATATTTAGACACGGTTTTGTGATTAGTTTTGGATAGATTATAAAGTTTTGACTGTAAAAAAAAACACTACTGTCACATTAAATAGGTACGCTTTTGTTCACCAATTTCTGCTCATAGTTAAATATACTATAGTATGATGTTTTGTCAAAAATAAAGTAGGTATATTGAATTATCAACTAAGATGTTATTATAGTGTTTGTTCCAATATTCAAACTAATGAATCCTTACCCTTTTTTAATACGTATGATAAAATGTATAGGTTTTACAAAGAAATACACTTGAAATATTGTTAAAATTGTAATTATTGTTGTAATTGTAACCTATTTGTAATTGATTACAATTTCTAATTGTAAAATATGTATAGGCTATATAGATCATTTCTTTTGTCCTTGCATTCTTTGGGATCCTGTGACACACCTGTGTGTAAGGGCTAATTAATATGCAGCTCATTATGCGGCATATTATCCGGCCTTTGTCTTCTCAGGTGTGAACACGCCTCCACGCATATTGCCTTTCCAAACCAGTCTCTAATAAAATTTAAATCAGTGTATGTGTTTGTGTAAATGATTAGGCAGGATGATTTTCAGATCATTTTGAAGCAAAAATTCTAGGCAACAACACTGATTAGTCAAAAGTCTTGTGGACACATATTTAGTATGTGTTTTGTGGCCTTATTTCAGACACTTTAAGTTTTAGTTTTTTCAATAACCATGCATAAGCAATATTCTCTCAAAAATACAAACATGTTTCATAATTGTTGCTGAGAAATTCTGGTAGCCCCGTTTGTGCTATATTGAGTGAATTTACACCTTTGCCATTAACATGTTTATAAATAACTGAAAAAAGCACAAATGTCAGAGCATGTCAGAACACCTCAAGGACCCCAAAAATCCTTAGACCTCAGAGGGTTAAAGTCCACCTGTAGTCAATAATTTGATCCCTTAAAACTCATATTTGATCACCAAAATGACATATTTAAAAGTTTTTTACTTGAAAACAAACTATTCATGCCTTAAAATAGCTTGAATGTAACTCTACACCCTTGCCTCATTTAGTATATGCGGTTCTATGAATATGCAAATGAGCCCCGCCTCCACTCACTCACACCAGCTCAGAGATCCACTAGTTGACGATCACGTGTTGATCTGATTGGTTACAAGGTAGTTTGTAACGTCAGAAACACCAGCGATTTCAAACCACGTTTTGAGACTGTCTTTGGTTCACTGCAGTTTTAAGAAGAAAATACTCAGCAATGGTGTTGACTTACAAATGTTCACATGGTTTGTCTTAAAGCATATTAAAAACACCACATAGACATATAAACAACATTAAAAGCTTGATTTTTACCACAGGGTGACGTTAAGGCAAACCACCAAACCATGATTTTTTACTTGCTAGTCGATGGCAAACTTTGAATTTTATCTAATGAAATCACTAAGAGGAAACAAATGCACCAGGAAAAAAATACTGAGAGAGAAAAGAGGAAAAGGATGAAAAGTAAAATTCGACTGATAGTTGACTGATGTTAAAGAGATGTTCATGAGAGGGAGGAAGTGCATTAGCTGAGTGAACGAGAAATCAATAACTGGACAAATCCCAGTGCTGGACAAGACAGTGACTGAGCAGTGAATGGGGATGAGATGAGGAACAAGAGAGGAGTGAGACTGAAAAATGAGTGCCAGAGAGACCAAAAGTGAAGTAGGAGGAGCTGATGCCAGAAGAACTATTAAGAGAGAATTGGTTTTCTAGATGATGTCTTTGTTACAATTATTACCAGAGAACATCTGTGGTTTCATGCACTGATTTGGATAGGACTGGGATCTTTGTAGTTTTTACTGATGAGAGTGTTATTAGTCTGGATGTCGGTGTTACAGTATCATGTGCTCTGGATTTGTGCATCAGAAACCCACTGCAATGAGCCATCACGTTGAGGATCACATCTGACACCACTCCATCTGATCCATTCTGACCAGTGTCTATGATGGGAAACTACTTCAGTTTGATGTGCTTGATGTGTTGACATGTGACTTGACGCTACACTGAACTAGAAATACAACACAAACTAAACTCAAACAACCCCATCAAATGAGGCTGAGATAAAATAGTGCAATTAAATATCCAATATGTGAATAATGTACAAATACACATTTTGTGTGGTTTATGAGTGTCTGTAATGTTACAGGTTGCTGAAGGCATATTGTGTGTCTGAGTTCTAGCCATGTTACATAAGCACTGATGCACAATAGAGCAATGAGACAGAGATGAGTTTAGTTCATGTCCACAGGGCCAAAAGTCATTGTTGAAAAAAATGAAAATATGGAAAAACATAATGGTTTACTACACCCCATATGAAAACACTGATAAAACATGCTACATACTATGGAATATTCTATATACCAGCGGTTTTCAATAGGTGAGGCGCGCTTCCCCTGGGGGGCGCCAAAGAGGCACAGGGGAGGCGCGACACGCGAAGAAAAAATATCTGTATCAGAGAATCTCTGTATGCTCTATTAACATAACAGGGCTTAAATTATTCCGGCAACGCATGCGATACATTTTTGTATATGATCACGCTCTTATTTACGCAAAAACTTTTAAACCATCCATTCGCGACAAGACAAAAGAGAACGCGCTGTCAGTGAATGTCCTCCTGACACACACACAGACACACACACACACACACGCACGCATGACGCACAGAAAGACGCGTATGGAAGAATTAATTGGACTTTAATATTTGTAACCCACAGAAGACAATCTACAAATGTGTACAATGATGCGCAAATATTTCACTATCTGCAAATGTGTATTTTTACATGTGTGATGTGTAAAATCATATCCACAAAAAATACAGGGTGATGTGTACAACACAAAACTGTTTTTACACATTTGCAGATTACTTCCTGTGAATTTGTGGGTCATGTTACATTTGTAAGTTCCTTTTTACACATTTGTGGAATTTTGTCCAATGTGTACTGCGGAGATCTGTAAATAAACATATACACAAATATCTCACGGTTTGCAAATACACACAATTAAATCTGTACAAATATCTTTTTATTTCACATACAAATTGTGATTTACGCATTTGTGGATCCATTTCTACACACAAAACTGTTTCATGTAACCATTATTTCTGTTTCATGATGCCGTGTTTATGTAACCAGAGGGTGACGCTGCCAATAATGCAAAAGCTGTCTCAAGGAACCGGCTAAAAGTAATGATTATGAATGTTTCAAATATGGCAAGGAGACATTTTAATTGTTTTTTTTAATAAATTAGTGTTTTCAGTGTCGGCTGAAATAGTGACTGCAGTAGTTAACTCGCCTATAGAGAGACATGCACATTTCTTACGGATTACATAAGCAGAGAGTAGTCGGTTTCTAATTTCGTTTTGAATTGTTTCGTTTAAAATGAGACATTTTAAGCTTTCTATATATATTTTTCGTGTCTGTGAGGCAGCTTAAACGCTGAGTTTCGGTTCATTTATGAGACGAGCTCCAGTTCACGAGCAATGCAATCTCTCCGTGTCCTGATTATATTGTTTGCTTCTTATTTATTAAATCCAGGCAATTTGTTGATGAAACACTGATTAAAAATAAGATACAAATGATACAAAACGAAATTCACTTTTTAGAAAGGCTTTCTACAAAACAAAACTTAATGAAGTGGTCAAAATCATGTCTGACCCACATGTCTCTTCCGATATATTGCGCCATCTTGCAACACATCCCGCCTTGCTAAAACACACATGTGGGAGATGCGGAATGGATAACAATAATTCAAACAATAAAAGAGGACTTGAATAAGCCCATTAATGGCATTTTGGAGTCATACTCTTAACAAACTATGTTTTATTTCCTCTTTCCATATTGTCAATAATAAATGTGTATTAATGGAAGTAGCACCAGACGTGATAGCGGCGCGTACGTTCGAAAAAAAAAGACTATTCGTCTAAAATGGATTTTACGCGTCGTTTACCTGTTAGTTACGGTGGTATCCAGTGGTTAGCTGCTAGTCTCCATTAAGCACTGTCAGAATGCAGGCACGTTATGCTGCAGGCACGTAATGTCTTGCACTGTTGATGAGGGCGTGACCCAACATGTTGCTAATGTGGGGCTTGTAGCGTAACTGACAAATGACTTGATAAAAAAAAAACAATGCATACATTTCAGCTTCCTTTAGACCGTTTCTGTTCAGGAGGTTTTTTTTTAATTACATTTATTTCCCCCCTCCTCAGACGGGGGTGGGGCCGTGAGGTTTGGGGGGCCGGCAGGGGGGCCGATCCTTGACCAGTGGTGGCCGTGGCCCCCCCTGGCCACCACGTAGCTCCGCCCCTGCCTGGAACACAAAAAGATGGGATTTACTGCAGAGGCGTGTGTGGGTTAGGGCAGGTGGGCGGGATTTTGGGGAAGGGGGGGCTTGGCTGTCCTAACCTACTGTAAGGGGAGGCTCACATTCACCCAATTTGAAAACCCCTGCTATATACCATACATATACATACACACTATACTTTACTAGGAATGTCAAAACTTGATGCGGTCATAGGTCAGGATTTAAAAAAGAGAGAGAAGAAACCAATGCCAGTCACTTTAGTGAATCGGTAGAACTGAATCTGTTCTATAACTAAGTGCAGTCACTGTATTCAAGCCATCTGCTGTGTGAGTTAAATCCTGTAAAAGTAATTATGAAATCTGCAATTCTGAACCTTTACTTGAATATTTGATACTTTTGATAGATACCTAATAAACTTTAAACAAATTTGTATCTTTAGTGGTTCATGTTTATACTTATTGTATTTTTCCTTTATTTTATTACTGAATATTAACTTGAAAAGAAACTAAAGTTCAGCAACGTAAAAAAAGATAGAAAAGAAGAGAGTTCAGAGGCTGAAATTCCTGAAATACACGGCACTGTTTTTTTTATTTAATTTGATATTATTTGTGTAAATAGAACTTCAGTGTTTTTTGTATTCAACCCTACAATATATTATACACTGTATACACAGCGCTGTTAACTATACACTGCATAAAAGGGCAGCAACAACTAATCGATAATAATCGATAATCTAAACAATCGAAAATTAATTTGATTATAAATTAATTGTGTGAGGTGTTTGGAAAACGTCCGGCAGTTTGCATTGTTTGGAAGACAACATTGGGCAGGATGTGGAATAACATTTTATTTTATATAAAATAAAATACAGAAAAAAACAAAATTGGGCTTTTCAAAGAAATAATTGTTAGTTTAATTGATTATCAAAATAATCATTGCAGCCCAGTATACTAAATTGTATTTTGTTTACTAAACAGTACATGGTATACAACATACTGTATACTATACACTATGTTCTATTTATGGAGTACTATAGTAGTACTGTAAACGGCACACTATATACTATGGTATACCATGTTGTTACAAGGTGATTCAGAGGGTCTGTTGTCTTTTGGGACATACGGGTTTGAAGTGTGTGCATGAGCATGCCTCTAATGTATCACAGTCCTAAGAGATGGGGATTTTCGGATGAATCCACCCAGAAATCTACAGCACTGAAATGTACAGAGACGAAGAGAGAGAGAGAAAATGAGAAAGTCTTTGTTTAGAGGCAGAATTTTCGGGGGATAATTAGTAAGTGAGTGCTGAGGACTGGGGCCGAAGAGTGAAACTCTAAAGCTCCGAGCAGAGATTATCTAAACCAGAGCTGAACTTCTCCTGACTCTTCTAATCACTCCTCAAAGACGGCTAGTCGCATAGCATATCTCTCACGCGGCAGTAGCCAGCTAACCCACCCAGCCCCAGTCACTTCAGACTTTAGTCCAGTCTTGTGCAGGCTCTAGATTAGCTCTGAGCAGAAGCCGTTTGGATGACCTTCAGCCACCAGTAATTTCATCATCCCCAGCACCAGCACACTGATCCTCAGCCATTAGCCTAAGCTAATAACTTCTTCTCATCTCACTAACACATAAGTAGAGGGTTGGTGAAGAGCTGATTTCACTTCCCTCCTCCAGTACATGAAAGAAAACTGTTACGATTAGCTGTCTCATCCATTATCCGCTATGTGTGGGGTTGCTAGCAAAGTATAATTTGTTCATTTATGTAAATGTTTAGGCCTATTTATCATTTTTATTAAAAGTAAGTGTATAGAGAGGACAGGAAATGTGTCTAGTGTCAGAATAACTTCAGGACTGTCTTCACTTGACCTGTCAAAGCCGTGTGTCATCTCAGAATGTTGACTAGCCAATCAGATGTAAGCTCGTCCTGTACTTAAAATGTAAAATGAAAATAAAACCTTTGAAAAGGCAACCCTACTTTATTTTCAACAGCAATCCATTGGCAAACTATTAGAACAGGAAAATCATTTCACAAATAATCTTAATATTGGTAACTGTGTAAATTTAGGGCATCAGAAATTCTAGCATCTTCTAGTATTTCCAAATTCCGTGCTAATTTGAATGATTTTGTATTTTTTTCTAATCGCATCATGTTAGATCCTTATTTCAGTTTTCACATGGAGATTGTGTAGAAAAGTGTAGAAATCTGTCGATTTTAAAGGGGAAATTGTAGTCTTGTTTTGTATTGTGCAGACACACGATGCTACAAGAATTTGCTCAAATCACAAGGTCAACAACAGAAAAGAGATCCAACAGGTCGATTTATATGAAAGATTCTGTCTCAGCAACTCTGGTTTTAAAGCATAAATATGCGGTGGTGTTGAAATACACTCGACCTGTCCCTGGAGTCACTGACTCAGCCCAAAACACAAGCCCTCTCTGAATGATAAACCGAACATCTTCAAAATCCAGCCTGTTCATGCACTCAGCAACACGACAACCTCAGAAACACGAGACACTGCAACATTATACACCTCAGAAATGGAAGTATTATTTAAATAAGAAGACAGAGACCACCAAAACATCTCCATATCATCGTGAATTATACGATTAATCAGTTTTGACCGAAAATGGTTTCATAATCAGCACTGATGGCTGGGCTGTCTGGACAAGAAGAGCCCAGATCCCAAAGGCTCACACACTTAACTATTAAAATCTGCAGAAGGTAATGCTTATCAGTGTTAGCTAGTAATAAGGCCTACTGATATAATAAGGAACGCATGCAATACCTTTGTTTCTGCCTACATAGGGGTTGGTTGAAGAGGTTCCACAGAGACAGACAGGAAGGGAGATGTCAACAAGAAGGACAGTGGGAAAGAGAGAGACAGGGACAGTAAATTGGAGGATGACCGTTCTGCACACATACATATTCAGGACAGATTCACATGCACTTGAGAATAATATGAGCATGCAAACTGCAGTTTCTGACTTGAATTCCCTGTACTACAGAATTAATAATATAGACATAATTGTTACCCCATCCATATATGAACTGAGGTGGAAAAAAAAAAAAGTTAGTGTTACTCAAACTAACAGATGCTCAGGGAAAGAGTTTGGCACTATTTTGTATTTCTGGTCTGGAAGACAGGCATATGGTGACATTTGCTTTCTCCATAAGGACGAACCTATTCTATGTCCAGTTAAAAGGCTTATGTCAGAACACGAGTGCTTGAATGAAGGATATATAACGGATTCATGTCTGTGTGGCTGTCCATCTCCACCATAGGCAAGATGCACACAAGAGTGACCTAAATTAGTGTGAATTTCAAGTTCATTTCAAGTATACTTAAAAAAGTTCAAGCCCCCCTGAGTATATTTTTAAGTATACTATATACTAATGTCAATGTACTAGTAGTGAAGTTGTAAGTGTACTATTTCAATGCTACTTGGGACTAAACTTTTAAAAGTGTATGTTTGAGTGTACTAGTAAACTTTAAGTGCACAACTTGTTCACAACTACAACTAAGTTTCTCATTTGCACTGCATCTGTACTACAAGTGAACTTAAATCTATACTAGTAGTTTACTTTTTTAATACTTGTAGTACATGTTTTTAGTTTAAGAAAGTAAAGTGTACTTTTGAAGTGTACTCTCAGTAAACTAGGTTAATGTGGTTTTTTACTGCAAGTGTACTTGTAAGTTTTCTTTAAGTGAACATAACATTATACTTATAGTTTACTATTATATATTATTTTGTACTAATATTTTCCTATTTAGGTATTACTTTTTTATACTTGAAATATACCTTTAATTGTACTTTAAATCTATCCATTTTTAACATAAAACATTTTATTCTAGCTTCATCTTTTTTTTTCAACACTTGAATGTGGGTAAGTTTCATAAAATAAACAAAAGATTTTAAAAACAAAAAGCTGAGCAAATCACATTAAAGGCTACGTCCGGATTGGATTCAGAATGATGATCAAAGCATAGATGGAGTAGATCGAGTCCACCAACACCCCCAAAGCTTCACAGTCTTTTCCTCCTCATCGGTTCAACATTTCATTTGGTAACATTAGGCAGTTTTGATTTATATGCTGTTTAATGTTGGATGATCACATTATTTTACATTTGCGTAAGCAATCTTCTATTGCTTGTTTCTGCTGCTTCTTCAAAATCAGTTTTGATCCGGAGTTCCCCTTCAGGGACTACCGCTGCGTGTAATCGCAGTGGGAACGCCCCAGCGTGACGCGTCTGAAGCATGAATGAAATCAGTCAATGGAGAGAATGAGCGTACGGCGAGTGACGTCATAGACCAGGAAGCTATAAATATCCCCTGAGCACACAACACGCCAGCTTTTGTCACTTCAGCAGCTCTGTGCGTGTGTCTGAATCTGTCGATTGTGTTTGTCTGTTCTGTCAGGAGTTTATCACTATATATATATATATATATATAAAAAAAACAATATGAGCGAGCAGTATAGGAAGTGTGTTCCCCCCTGTACTCGATACATCACGGGTGGGGATTCACACGAGTTATGTGTGGCTTGTTTGGGTGTTCAGCATGCCCAGTCGGCTCTTGAGGGAGTCGACTGTAAGCATTGCGAACGCTTTCCTCTTAGAACTCTGCGCTCGCGGCGATCGCTCTTCGAGGAGAGTGGTTTGCTGCGAGCTCCCCAAGGCTCGGGTCCCGCTTCTGTTGAGGCAGAGCGGCGGCGCTTGACTTGGGGTTCGCAGATGGATCTCACCGGCGATGTTGAGACGGGCCCCGCCCTATCTCAGCTTTCTCCGGCGGGATCCGGTGCCTCTCACCCGGCTTCGGAAGCATGCGCTGCGGCGGTTACTTCTGCCCAGGTGGAGGCATATGATGATGTTGAATTAAGATTATCCAGTTCTGAGGATCTGGATGTCGAAAGTTTTGCATCAGAGGAAACTAGTGTGACACATTATACTGCAAATGAAGAAGGTTTGATGGATGTGTTATCTCGGGCTGTTGAAAGGCTCAGTATCGAGTGGCCAGCTGATAGACAGGATTCTAAAATTAAAAGCAAACTAGATGATAGATTTCTGTCTGCACGACCTCAACCTTCTCGCCGGTGCTTACCGTTCTTCCCAGACCTTCATGCTGAGGTTTCAAAGACCTGGGTTAGACCGGTTTCTAGCAGAATTTACACGAATCAGTCAAATGCTTATGGTAACATTTTTGGTGCTAAATCTGCTGGTTATGTGACGATGCCGAAGGCGGAGGAGACGCTCGCGAGCTATCTCTCTCCTGCTTCTTCGGTTTCACTTAAAGCGCCGGCTCTTCCATCTAGACCACTAAAGAATACCTCTGTGCTGGTGGGGAAGGCTTACTCGGCGGCTGGGCAGGCGGCTGCGTGTTTGCATACGATGGCTATTATGCAGGCTTATCAGGCCGACCTGCTCAAAGATGTTTCTGAGGGGGGTGAAATTTCGGCTGATATGATTAGCGAACTTAGGCAGACTGCTGATCTCACTCTGCGTGCCACCAGAGAGTCCGCTAAATCTATTGGTCGATCTATGGCAGCCATGGTGGCCACAGAAAGGCACTTATGGTTGAGTCAGACATCGATGAAGGAAAAAGATAAGTCTCTCCTTTTAAATGCTCCTGTTTCGCCTGCGGGCCTCTTCGGTGACGCTCTTCACTCGGTCACGGAGAGGTTCCAGGAAGAGAAAAAACAGGCGGCTGCTTTTTCTAAATTTATCCCTCTCAAAATACGTGTCTCTGGGGCTGCTGAGCGAAAAGGGCAGTCCCAGCCGTCGAGTTCTTCCTCTTCAAAAAGAGCACAGCAGAAGCGGAGTGTCGCGTCTCGTGCCCCCCCGCAGGGAAACTGGAGGGACGAGGCGGGGCGCTCTCCGGCGCGGCCGTCTCGGGGCAGGACTGATCTGAGGACAGTCATTGTCGCCAGGAAGGCCGCGTCGAAAAAGTCCTGACGGGCTGAACGTCAGGACTCTGAGAGTGGTCCCCATCGGGAGAGACTTGAGTTCACCGCACAAGAACACGGTGCCCTGTCTTTCCCGATGCCCTCAGGGGTCTGTTCTACTAACCCTGCCTACACAGGGCGTAGAGAGACTCGGCGAGCGATTTCCCGAGGGACGCTCGCCCCCTCCGAGGAGGGTTGTGGAGTGTTCAGACCAGCTGTTTCCTGCCAGTATGTTACAGGGCGCTGTGTCTGTCACTCGGGATGTTCATCCAGAGGCCAGCCTCGAGAGGCTGGTTCCCTTAGTAGAGTTCCTGGCGGAATGGGAAATGCTTCCCAATGTTTCTCAGTGGGTCCTGAATATTATAAAGAACGGGTACGCTATTCAGTTCAGAACGCGTCCACCTCGGTTCAGAGGGGTTCTGCCCACTGTGGTAGGCCCCGAGCAGGCTCTGGTATTAGAACAGGAGGTAAAAACTCTGCTGCAAAAAGGGGCTATAGAACGGGTTCCTCCACCCAGCAGGGAGTTAGGATACTACAGCTGGTACTTCATCGTTCCGAAAAAAGATGGAGGGCTGCGTCCCATTCTAGATCTGCGTGTCTTAAATCACACTGTAGGGAAGCTCAAGTTCAAGATGCTCACTCTCAAGCAGATCGTGTCACAAATCAGATCCGAGGACTGGTTTGTCACGATAGATCTAAAGGACGCTTACTTTCATGTATCTATCCTCCCTCAACACAGGAAGTTCCTGAGGTTCGCTTTCGGGGGCGAAGCGTACCAATATCGGGTTCTTCCGTTTGGCCTAGCACTGTCACCCCGCAAGTTCACGAAGTGTATGGATGCAGCTATAGCTCCGCTCAGGCTGCAGGGCATCCGTATTCTGAACTATATAGACGATTGGTTAATTCTAGCTCAATCGGAACATCAGGCGGTTCGGCATCGAGATGTCGTTCTTGCTCACATCAAGAGGTTGGGGTTGAGACTCAACGCCAAGAAGAGTGTTCTTTCTCCATTACAGAGAACCACTTTTCTCGGTGTAGTGTGGGATTCGACGACGATGCAGGCACAATTGTCACCTGCTCGTGTTGCTTCGATTCTCGCCGCAGTACATCAAGTCAAGCTAGGCCGGTCATCCACTGTAAAACAGTTCCAGAGACTGTTGGGTCTCATGGCGGCTGCGTCCAACGTGATACCTTTTGGCCTCCTGCACATGAGACCGTTACAGTGGTGGCTCAGAACCAGGGGATTCTCCCCGAGGGGAAATCCGCTTCGCATGATCATGAGTTCGCGACGGTGTCATCGCGCCCTGGTTATGTGGAAAGATCCTTGGTTTCTGTCCCAAGGCCCTGTGTTGGGAGCTCCTTGTCGTCGCGTGATGCTAACGACAGATGCCTCTCTCACGGGTTGGGGGGCGATCATGAGTGGTCGCCCGGCTCAGGGTCTGTGGGAGGACCATCACCGTCTATGGCACATAAATTGTCTAGAGATGTTGGCAGTGTTTCAGGCCCTGAAACATTTCCTCCCGGACCTAAGAGGCCACCATGTTCTTGTCCGGACAGACAACACATCGGTGGTTTCCTATATCAACCACCAGGGAAGTCTGCGTTCTCGCCCGCTTTACAAGCTGGCACGTCAGATCCTTCTGTGGTCCCAGGGGAAAATTCTCTCTCTCAGAGCTATTTATCTCCTGGGGTATTTGAATCAGGGGGCAGACATCCTGTCGAGGCAGGGGCCGAGGCCCGGGGAGTGGAGTCTTCACCCCGAGGTGGTGGAGCTCCTATGGGGACATTTCGGTCGTGCCGAGGTAGACCTATTTGCGTACCGAGAGACATCACACTGTCCACTGTGGTTCTCTCTCAGCCAGCCAGCCCCACTGGGGTTGGATGCTATGGTACATCCGTGGCCGAGGTCACGCCTGTACGCTTTTCCCCCGATCGCTCTGCTCCCAGGAGTTCTGGACAGGGTTCGCCGGGACGGGCTCAGTCTCCTGCTTATAGCCCCGTTCTGGCCGGCCCGAGTGTGGTTTTCGGACCTAGTGTCTCTCCTCGACGGCTCTCCCCTAGAGATACCGATCAGGAGAGATCTGCTCTCTCAGGCGAGTGGGTCGATCCTTCACCCCCGTCCAGAGCTATGGAGGCTGTGGGCTTGGCCTCTGAGGGGGCCCAGCTCATAGATTCTGGTCTCTCGGCTGAGGTCGTTGAGACCATCCTCCAATCCAGAGCTCCCTCCACGAGGAAGTTATATGCCGCGAGGTGGAAACTTTTCACCTCTTGGTGTGGAGAGCGCCAGCAGAACCCAGTTAATTGCCCGGTTGGTACAGTGCTGGATTTCCTGCAGGACCGTCTCTCCACAGGGTTATCCCACTCCACACTGAAGGTGTATGTGGCGGCCTTAGCTGCTTACCACGCCCCTTCAAGTGGAGGTTCCCTCGGGAAACACCCACTTATATCTCGCTTCCTTCGTGGCACCCTGAGGCTGAGGCCTGCAGTTCGCACAAGGGTACCAGCTTGGGATCTGGCCATCGTCTTAGAAGGTCTCTCCCTTGCTCCTTTCGAGCCCATCGAGGAAGTTTCGGAAAAGTTTCTTACTCTTAAGACTATCCTTCTTCTTGCTATCTCATCTCTAAAAAGGATTGGTGATATTCAAGCACTTTCGGTGGCTCCCTCGTGCCTGGAATTTGCTCCTGGTATGGTTAAGGCCTTTCTCTGTCCGAGACCAGGTTATGTTCCTAAGGTGCCGACCACTTTGGTTAGACCTATAGTTCTGCATGCTTTCTGTCCTCCGCCTTTTCTGACGTCAGACCAGAGGAAACTAAATTTGCTGTGCCCTGTTAGGGCTTTAGATGCGTATGTCCACAGAGCTGCTCTGTGGAGGAGATCGGAACAACTGTTTGTCTGTTTTGGGTCACCTAAGAGAGGGTGTCCTGCATCTAAGCAAAGGATGAGCAAGTGGGTGGTCGAGGCCATCTCGCTTGCTTACGGTTCGGCCCATCAGCCTTCACCTTTGGCTGTAAGGGCTCATTCCACCAGGAGTATGGCTGCCTCTACAGCTCTTCTTTCAGGATGCGGCAGGCTGGTCCTCACCGCACACTTTCGTCAGATTTTATTCCCTTGACCTTAGCTCCACTCCAGGGGCTCAGGTTCTCTCGTCGGTTTTTGTCTCCTGATGACACACGACGGGGATTTGGTCGTATGGGGATGTGGGTATTGCGTTCCCACTGCGATTACACGCAGCGGTAGTCCCTGAAGGGGAACGTCCCGGGTTACGTATGTAACCCTAGTTCCCCGAAGGGACGGACGCTGCGTGTCCTGCCATACTCTCGGCATCCCCTTGGGTCGCTGCTTCAGTAACTTTTAAGCTGGCGTGTTGTGTGCTCAGGGGATATTTATAGCTTCCTGGTCTATGACGTCACTCGCCGTACGCTCATTCTCTCCATTGACTGATTTCATTCATGCTTCAGACGCGTCACGCTGGGGCGTTCCCACTGCGATTACACGCAGCGTCCGTCCCTTCGGGGAACTAGGGTTACATACGTAACCCGGGACGATTCTGTATTAGGAGATGCGTAATAGCGCCCCCTACCGTATAAAATTTAAAACATGGATAGCCAGAAAATTCGGTCAATGGCGGGGAAAGAGTAAAGTAGATTTGAAGTAAATGCCTATGTACACTAGTGGATAGCCAACAAAAATTCAGATACACAGAATTAGGAACATCTGTTTTCTTTATAAATCAACATTTTTAAACAATGTAGCCTAAGTTTATAAGACTATATGTAAAACTATGTGAAAATATTTAATAGGCAATACTACCAAATACCATATTTCTTCCAAGTATTTTAATTAATGAACACATTTTAATAACCAAAAACAATGTTTAGCTGTGCCCCAAATTTGCCTACCATTATTTTCCATTGGACATTGCTTAAAATCATGACAGCAAAGAAGTAACATCATTTAGACCCTTTCGACAGCATGGCAGAAAGACAAGTATATCTTTCCATAAATCTCATTTATTCTGTTTCTACAAACTGTAGCATTGACTACAATCATAAAGCTTGACTATTTAACCATGTTACCAGAACTTTTGTAAGAAAATAGATCAAACAGTTTTTTAATAGGTTTATTAATAACTATAAACCAACTTTTAGTCAGAAACTAGAACGCTCCTATAAGTGACAACTTAATTTAATTTAAATGTGCTACCATGTTATTTGCAACCCTGTTTTTCTGACATTGATTTTAGTGCTTTAATTAATCAAAGATGTATCTATAGTTTATGTTTAATCCCAGAATATAACAAAATTACAAATCAGATTTTTAAATTGTATTTGGACATTCATTTCAGAAATGGGACTACAAAATGGCACAAAATTTATGTTAAACAATATTATATAAAATTATAATATAACATTTTATATGAAATGATGTTAATACAAACTATAACATATTGAGTTTGACCTTCACATGTTGACAACCAACATTTTCTGAACCTTCTTTCACTATTTAAAAGTTCGGGACAAAACCATCAAGCAGATCATTCATATACAACAAATATAAAAATAAAAAATATTTCGAACTATTTAAACGGAGTCATTCTATTAATATTCCCGTTTGCTTCCTTTTAGCACTGTTCATTTAGAGAAGAGCTGTTCTGTTTAACTCATGAATATATTATTTATAGCTGCATAGTAATTCTGCCAGTCTATGAATGATATGTAAGTATTACGGAGGGCAGATCAGTGCTTACGGGTCAGTTGGCACAGCAGCAGTCGAACGTAAGAGAGAGAATGTAACTTTCTATAACATCATAGGGGGAGTCAAACCTGTGAAAACCTCACTCGTAACCTGTCAGTTCACCGCAGTATCACAGAGAGAAATTACATAATTCGGCAAGAGAACAATAATCATGCAGTGTCACGAGGGCAGAGACAATCATAAAGCAGCATGCACGTGCAAGAGAAGTCGCAACAAAAATGTAAACACGTTGGAAAATGTGCAATGAGAGAATTAAGACAGAGCATACCTTGAGGAGACTTCACCATATGCGCGAACCCTTGGGGAAGACAATGCGCGTGATAGACAGAGAAAGAGAGAAAACTTGAGAACACCAATACCAATACTGTTCAGGTATTGAGACCACTCATAGTTTGCTGACAGACAAACCATGGCTATCACACTAAAGCTGAAGCTTTCTGCAATTAAAAAAAGCTTCATTCAGAAAAGAAATTGACAATAACATTTCTAACTCTCTAATCCAGAACATATGTGCTAATAATTAGGGCTGTCAATTAATTTAGCACAATTACTTTTGAATTTGATCAAAAATACATGTAAATAATTACTGCGAAATATTATTAGAAATGCTAAGAATTACTGAATTCTTAGCAGCCAATCACTCCAGTCCTCAGTGTCACATGATCCTTCTAATATTGTCATAATCAATCTAATATGCTGATTGGTGAGCATGTAACATTTATTATTTATCAATGTTTAAAAAAGTTGTGCTGCTTCATATTAATGTGGAAACTATGATACATTTTTTCAGGATTCTTGTGACTTTTTTTGTAATAAATGTAAAGGGCTTGATTAATTAATCAACGTTATGTAATCAATTTGATTATTTTTTAGATAATTGACAGCCCTAATAAAATACGTTATTGTAATATTTAAGTAATTTGATAATACATAATACTATTTGACGCTTTCACACATACAGCCTTTGCCAGAAATTTAAATGTGTAAATATTCATTTATATTTAAATATTTTGCCATCTTTGAGGGTTTTCCGACTTTTCAATCACAAATTTCTGTTGAAAAAGTTATTTACTTTTATGGTGTTAATAAATTTAGCCACAAAATTCTGCAAACTTTTGCATTCAGCTCCAAATAAATTGTGTACTCTCATCCTTCTAGTAGAAATAGGGGTGTTGAGGATTATTAATAGAAAATGTATTCATTGTTTTAAATACTCTGGTGGTTTCGCTTATGCTAAACGTCGTCACCTCCGCGGCACACAGCCTTGGCTTGTAAAAATGGAATGAGCTCAACTTAATGAGATGTGGGAGTATTTCACTACAAACAAGGATTATGTTCACTGCCAGCACTGTGATTGTGTGCTGAAGTACAACATGACAACAAACACTATGATCGTCTGTTAGGAGAACTGCAAGCCGGGAGGAAATGACCAGTGTGTTAAAACACTGTACACACAAGCAAGTTTTAATTCAGTGTAATTTAAAATATGTAGCTGTATTTTTTTATTGTTATTAATGCTAATACATTTGAACATATTTATTAAATCAATGCATTGAAACAGCTCACTGAAAACTTAATAGACGAAAATATTTAAATTAACTTTATGCTACAGTAGGGTATACGTGCACAAGGTATTTGGAGTCCTGTTTTATGCGATTTTATGGCTTCATGTGTGAAAGTGTCCATTAAGTGAATAGAACATTATTTGAATTCTCTTTATCTGACTATAGGCTAAGTTTATACAATATGTGATGTGTTTTCACAGCCTAAGACTCACTTACCAGGAGTTTTGTTGACAGCTTTTGAGAAGATGGCACAAAGGGGAAGGAAGACAGAGAAAGTTCAACTGTTAGACACACTTTTGACTTTGCATGGAGGCTGTCATGCAAGCATTTTATGCTATAAACAGTTTGTCATGCAAGGGATCAGGACTGTCCCTTGCATGCCTATTACAAAACAATCCTGTGGAAGAAAAAGTCCATAATATCTGTTCCATTTTCTGAGAAACAGATTGACATTATTGTTTCAAATCACTCCATCACATTGAGAAGATCGCTGCAGAGATATTGTATAGTGTCCAGAATGCCACAGCGCTCCTCACATACACTGGATGAGGCCATAAATCCAAGCAGGTTACTAAACCAGCTGTCCGATGTAGACCATGTGGATTTACGAGGTTGTGAGGTTTGTGGATTTCAGGACACGCTGTGGACACGAAGAATTACTCTCACTGAAGACTCGTGTGTGAATAGCTATCCAAGTAAATCATCCAAAGTTGTTTTATGTTTCTGAATAAACCCGTTTAAATGAATGCACACTGATTGCCTGAGGAGAACAGCACAGTTCAACCAAATAATTACATACTGTAAAGCCTTAAACCAGACATTTGAGATTGTAAAGCTTTTATGAATCACCGGTATTAAATTATATCAGACAAACCAATTTAAACCAAAGAAATAACTTTAATCTCAAGGCTGAATAATATTTTTAAAAAGCTGCAGATAAAAACAAAGCATGCTGATGGACTGAGAAACATTAGACTAAGATCAACTATACACTGTGCTTTTCTTGAAGGATTGTACGAAACATTTATGAATTTTTCAAACACGCCGTTGAAAAGTTTATGTGTTTCCTGGGAATAAAGTCAACAACCTACCAATTTAACATTTTATACATTAGCCAGGTGATTTATCCAAAGCG
This sequence comes from Tiaroga cobitis, assembly GCA_030578255.1. Taxonomy (NCBI): domain Eukaryota; kingdom Metazoa; phylum Chordata; class Actinopteri; order Cypriniformes; family Leuciscidae; genus Tiaroga; species Tiaroga cobitis. The sequence goes on from CM060610.1 coordinate 33,894,795, forward strand.
ACTTGCACTGTATTCAAGGAATACGAGTTTTCTGGTAACATTCCCTGGGAATTAAATGCATGACTTTGGTGTTGCGAGCAGAATGCGCTACCAGCTGAGCTAAATGTTGCATTTCATATAGACAAGATAGAACAAACATTTTTAATATTATGCCTTTCCCTGCTTCATTATTCTATATTATTAGGGAATTCTTCAGAAAAGCAATTAATCGGCCATCGTTGAGCATGTCACACTAAGCATTTAAAGACTGATCATTTTACCAAATGAGGAAAGAAATCTTTTATTATTTACAAAATTTGCTATCTCAGAAGGCAAAACCATGGCAAAAACTAGACAGCACCCTAGTTAGTATTCCCATAAGCCTCCTTTCTTTCCGGCTGGGAAAAAAATCATATGGATTTTCTGAAGGCCATGCAAAATCAGACATCTCCATCTGTTATCTTGAGTCTGTTTTCCTGAGCTTTTCTGTCTCTTTCCTGTCGTCCTTTCAGGGTTGGAACCAGAGGATGATCAGTTTATTGCTTCAATAATAGCTGATCTAGCTGGCTTATTACATTTACAACAGGCTTTTAGGGCACACTTGTCAAGCTTTCAGGATTCGCTGGGTTTCTTGGCTTTCAGCACTTTTGGTAAATTTAATCAACAGAGACAGTCTGATGTTTCACGTCTAAGTTTAATTGCAAAGTTGAATCGACCAGCATATGCAGTGTTAAGGATGATGGTGCTGGTGTCCCCACCAGACTTCTTAACTAGCTTATCTTTCTTCTGTTCAGTATTGTACTACTCAAATCTGAGTACAGGACCATATTTTCATGGTCTTTTTGTGGTCTGTGCCGACTCGTGCTGCTCGATCTGCTCTGCGCTATTCTTTCTCTGGACAATGTGTGGAGGTTTGCATGATGCTGACGCAAAACCAGGCTTCATTCATCATTATTATACTGTCTGAATCGTTTAGACCCATCTTGACTAAACCCACTCAACCCTTTTCTGCTATGGTCTTGACTTGGACTCAACCTACTCAGGTCTCGGTCTGGACTCTGACTTGAATAAACTGGTCTCGACAACTACACTTACTCCTTTATCAACAAAATGGCTGCTTCTTAGAACAATACCCCCTGCCTCCACTGTTAAATAAAAACACAGACGAGTGCAGAACCGGATTTCCAGACAGTGTCACTTTGGCTGGTTACTTGAAGCGTTGAGAGAGAAAGAGAGAGAGAGGGTTTATCGCCTTCACAAGACCATATCCCTCTTGATGACATGCTGCTCAGCTTTAATCCTTTGCTCTATTTTTCATCCCCAAACATTTCATCCCAACATTTGCCCGCATTGGGTCAAGAGACACAAATGCTCTGTGCGCCTGAATCAGGATGCTAGTCCTTTTCCACTTTTTTTATTGACCTACTTTTGTAGTAAGATTATAGTAACTGTCATATTTCCATGTATATGTATTAATCCTCACAGCTAAGCCAACAGCGATTGTTTTGACTTTTTTTTTTTTTTTTTTGCATGCTGTTCAGCATTAATTGCTTCTTATCTTGTCAAAGGCTAGGTTAAAAATGTGTAGCTCGTAAGTGAAGAAAATAAGGTGCAGCTAATCACAGGAATATGGTTCTTTTTCATTGAGTCTCTTAATGATTAAAGCATCATTACTGAGTGACTACACTACACTTCTTTGTAATGCAGTGTCTTGCAAATAAACTAACCGAGATTAAACAGATGGAAAGCTAATGGGTGCGTCTAAAATGCGACAAGCACAGAAACATCACAGGGTTTAATATTTTCTTGCTGGAATTCACCGAAAGGTGTTTGTGTATGACTGCTATGTGGTCTCTGTGATCTCAATAACTAAATGCTGTGGCACAGTTTGCCAATGATAACCTCTGATCCACATCGTCAGGCCAGACTGAACATGTGTTTTACGGCTAAACGCATATTGTTTTAATCTGCCTGCAGTTTAAGACAGATTTCGACATGATAATACTGGTGGTTGCGCTCCAGCTGGGGTGGTGTGGCCCGTCTAGTGCTTTCATACACACTGAGGTATGCGGTCTGCTTTCCTGAGCCATCTGCATGCTCTGAGGGTCTTTGCTAGCCTGTTGCCATGTCTGTTTGCATGTAAAACAAGTGCAGGTTGGACAGATTGCCTATATCGCTCATTACCAAGGGCAAACACTAAACTTATTAAATTATTTATAAGCTCACATTTGTTACTTTCCTACTGTGTTTTCACTGTTAAAATGCACCAGCACTAAAAGACGAATTAACTAAACAGATAGGCAGTCCAGTTTCAAACATGATTAAACATTGCATCTTGATTATCTATATTAAATTATTATGCTTTTTTTTAGTACAGACTAAATGTACAGTATGATGTTTTTTAAATTCTAAGGGCAGTTTTTAATCCACACTCATAATAGTTTTTTTATTTTTTTTTACTTATTATTTCCGAAACCCAAGAAAATGCCACCACATCTCAAAAGATGCATTCTGTGGAGTGAATAAAAAAATGGTGGAAATAAAACTTTTGATGATCAAATCATTTGCCTCTTTCACCTCTTTCATCCTACTAAGGATACTTTCATACAATAGCAACTGCACCATTTAATGTATCTGTAATACATTCAATATTTTCACACTTTTTGTAATTAATTATTAATTACAGTTTGATTGGAAAAATAGCACACAATATAATATTCTGTGATGTTTACAGTACCTTGATCAGTATCTTGTCTCTTTACTAAACATGAACACTTCATCAAGGGCAAAAACTGTCATCATTTTTGCAAAAGTTATTTTCACAGAATAAATATTGAAATGGTTTACTTGAGTCTTTGTTGAGAATATTATAGTTTTAAACGATTTTTATAATGGATTTTCATATTCTACAACTGAAGGTCAAGTATGAATTACTTCAATGAGCTCATTGTTTCTGCCTTAAATTATTATGTTGTTTAAATTAATACATTTTTAGCTAACCATGATTTGTATATGTACATTTCTGAAAAACATAACTTAGACAGTTACATCTGATAACAGATCACTTTAAATTGTAATGTGGACTCAAGCATTTGTCTGTAAAGCTGCTTTGAAACGATGTGCATTGTGAAAAGCACTATACAAATAAATGTGAATTGAAGGTCTGGCACTGGGACTAGGGTAAAACAATAATACATAAAACGAATTCGAAAAGTAAAGATGAAGATAAAAGATGATGGCATGTAAAAAGTTTTAATCTGATCTTTCATATAGTGTAATAAAAAATAAAAAGTCAAGCACATTTCAGAGCACGGGTATAGTCTGCTGCATCCTCCTCAATTTAGCACTTAGAAGAAATTGCTTGCAAACTATAGGGAATTGTGGAGTACACATTACATTTAGCACAGCTTTTTGGCCATGTTGGCACATTTTCGTGATTTGCATAATTTCTTTAGTGAAACCCAGATAGCAGGCACAAATAAACGTTATACATTTATACTTAGTGAATTCCCCTAAATAGTGAATTCACCCTAAACACAGCCACGCTGTGAGATTCTGAGAGCGTGTCAGTCCAAGTTTAAGCCCATCATTTGCCCCCATCGCCCACCAGCGAATTAGCCATTTCTCTTTCGTTCCACCCGTAATTACAGAGCGCTCCGACAGCTCAGCAGTGCAATCCGTTATCAGACACGTCCATTAATCTGTGGACACGACTGGGGCCTGATGAAGCCAAGACAGGCCCTGACAGCCACGCCTGCGGTCAAAGCATAGGACGGCCCGAGCTAAACCTTTGCTCTGAGATTAGAGGTCCACTAGCTCTACATTTATCACATCAGTTTTCCCTTGAGCAGCTGCTGACTGGCTCCTCATTAAGGGCACTTTTTTAGGCCTGCTGCTCGCCGGAAGGCCAGAGATGCAAGAAACATCCTTCACTGGCCCTCCAGCCCTGAGCGCCCCTACAGATCCAAAGGTGATCTGATCACACTGCCTAATCTCCTGTCGCTGCCGCTGAGGACTATCTCTTAATCTTTATAAAGGAGCACTGAGCCACAGGGCTGGTGTGATCAGTCTAAAGGGCTTGGGTTTGATCATGAAATGCAATAAGTCAGGCATTCAGTTTTGGGTCTACTGATTCCCTGCCTGACTGGATGCCCTGAATAAATTGAGATGTTTGTGGAATTATAGACTATACACAGGGCACAGCACGAAAAGAGTAATCTCTCATAACCACAGCACCATAGTCTCCTGGCAATTCAGTGTGCATTCGGAAAGTATAATCAGTTTTGAGACTTATATTTTAATACCTGCTGGTGAGTCTTCAGTGAGAGTAATCCCAAATAGGTCTCAACACTAGTGCAGTTGGAAAAAGAAACTTGACTGTTTAAAATCAAGAAATGTACTATTATATGGTCATAGAAATCCTAATCGCAGTTCAAAAAGGTTCAACTCTTGAAATTGTGATGTACCTTCCATTGTCTGTAACATGTGCAGGATCTGGATATTTAATGGAAAAAAGTATCATTTTACCTATAACAATGACCATAAAAAACAATAAAAACCAAAGATGGATATCCCTGAAAATATCCCTGTGAAACACAATATATATGTAACTTCATTGCAATCATTTCTGACATAAACTGTCACTCAATCATATTCCTTAAATGATACAATGAGCAAAATAATGACTGAAAATCAAAACATTATCATTATTATTAAATGTAGTCATAAAACTGACATGTCTTCCAAGTAGACACCTTTAATTGCATTACTGACCCCAAAGACTATCCTGGACACTTAAACCACACTTCAAAATGGATACATTTCATTGCATTAGAACAAATGGCGTCTTCTACTAACTTCACTTTTATAACTATTTTTTAAAATTGCAAACTACTTTAGTGAATGTATAAAGTCAGTTCCCCTCAACTTCAATGTGTCCTAGTAACTTTTTTAAATCATTTTATTAATTTATTTGTTTTTGTTAAACATTTTTTTTTTATGTTTCACTTGAAAGTGTGGGTATACTAACTTTAAAATTGCATGTTTTATTCATGTAATGACTTCAGTTTTATGTATGACGTCTAAAAACTCTGGGTCTACTGCATGTCATCATTATGTGAAAATGTTATAATTAGCATGCTTTTTTACATGCTTTTGTACAATCAGTACTGTTTCAATGACAATTTCACAAATGAATGCACCAAGTGTGATTGGAGGTGGGGTGAATGACATTATATATTAAACAGGATTTCAAAAAGGCAATATTAAAGTCAACATCACACGGCATTCAAGACCCATTTTACTTTCGTGATGCAATGTATTTCCAGTGAAACTAAATGTTTGATCAAAAAAGGGGGGGAAAAACAGTTGAACTGCAAAAATGACAAGTTAATGCTTTTTTAAATTTGTTTTTCAGCAAACATATCAAGATGAATATACTTGAAAGGTAACACTGCATACTATATTAAGACCTGATTTGATAAATCTTGAAAAAAAAGTGTTTTATCTTCCTGCACTAGCATGTTGTTTCACTTGCTTTTATTTAAAACAAGTGAAAAAATGTCCCAGTGTTAATCTGCCAAGACAAAATAGACTAGTATTATAGATATATTCTCTGAAAATTATTGTTTCTCAAGTAGGCCTACATGTATCTTGTTTCGAATATTTTTTAAATTAATTTTCCTGTTAAAAATATGACTAAAATACACATAACCAATATTTTTTTTGCAGTATGGGTTTTCTATTTCAGAATGAAGCCTGAATCTAGACTTCAATCTGAATAAAACAGTGAATAAACAGCTATTTTGGTTAGCATTGTTTATGGTCTATATGGCGTACAGTAAGTGACATCAGCGGACAAGAAAAGTCATTTCTCTGCCGGAGCATGTCTTGTCATGTCATGTGTTGACTTTGAGATTTTTTTTTAAATCATTTGCTTATGTTCTCTTGTAAATAAATCACTGAAATAAATTACATCCAACTATTCCCAAGACTCGTGTTGAAAATCAAAGGTAAATGTTCTTACCTTCATTGCAGTAACGACCTACATATCCTGTTTTGGAGCAGTCACAGTAAGCTTCACCGTCAGCCATGCTGCAAATGCCTCCATTTTCACAGGGGTTCTCCGTACACAAGCCTTCCATCTCTAACCGGACCTTTTGGCTTCCCAGGCGCGTTGGAACCTGATTCCCGTAACCCAGGTCTGTAATAATCCCCTTGAACGGTGGCATCTCCTTCGCCGCTGGTAGTGTTAGGGCAGTTGTCCGAATGTCTTGAGGCACTCCTCCGAGATACAGGTCACTGACAATCTTCATGAACTGCCTTTGCGGTTTCACCTCGTCCATCTTGGATTCTCCATCCAGTACCAATACCGTTCGCAAGTTGTGCCTGCTGATGGTTGCAAAGTGCCAGCGACTGTCGTTTACCATCTTGCCAGAGGTTATAGTGGTTTCTGCACAGTCCACGCTAAAATGCAACTTTAGCTTGCCTTCCTCAATGCTCAGGAGCAGGAAGTCACAATATCCTCCATCGTCAAAGTAGAGAACCAGAGCGTCTGATATAGCTGTTTTGAATTGAAAGCTGAGGTCACTTCTGGTGCTGGCGTCCCAGCGAAGATAACGTGCCCATTGACCCTCTAAGCCTGTGAACTCCAGGCCCAAACCGAGACTCAGGAAGGTGCTGAGCAGCAATAGTACACAACTGGGCCGGCAAAGGGGAGGCATGGTAACCAGTGATTATGCTATAAGGGATCCTCTAGCAATGAACAAAATAAAATTCCTCAATAATATTTTATGGCAAATTACGTGGAGGTAATTGAAGAAACATCAAATCCTTTAAGTGATAACCATATGGGCGAAGAAGGTGAAGCCACTGAGGCTCTTGACACATGCTATCCTAAATCCTGTTCAGGGGTACCAGACCGAACAGCCTTGAGATTGGAACTGGACCGCTCAGATACACTTATCTATAAGAGAGGCTTTACAGGTGATGCTCCCTTGAGTCGACTACCTGGATAAAAACAGAGATGCTCCATATTGGTTCTGATTCTATTATATCGCCACATGTTAATGGCCACATTGGGACTTTTTTTGCCTGATCTGTGAAGAGAAAAAAAAAAGAGCCAAACATAATTAGGGTCATTATGTACATTAAATATACAGACAAATATACTACACATACAGTGGACACCTTTGTATTCCCTTACACCAACTGTTCCTTCAGTTCTGTGAGTTTTGTTTAATCATGATTAATTTATTTAACTGACAATGACAATAAACAATTTCCATATTGTTTTGTTAAACAACATGTCTTTTTTATAATATGACGCTTATTTAAATAGTATAAATAGGCATTGACACTGTAAAAAAATGCTTATTGTTAGTGTGTTGAACAGCTATTTTTGAACAAGGCCAATAGAAGTAAAGCCTTTCACTCAAAAATAAGGCTACTATTTTATAACAAAAAAAAAGTTTTACATTGACTATTGGTAATTCTGTCATTTCTCCTTCCCTTCAGGTTAAGAAGGGAGTCATCCTTGACAACACTTTATCTTTCAATTTTTAAATCATGTCTTAAAACTCATTTTTTTTAGATTAGCTTATTTTTTTGTTCATGTTTATATTCATTGTTCATGTATTTTATTGTTTGTAAGGTGTCCTTGAGTGTCTTGAAAGGCGGGCATAAATTAAATGAATTATTATAATTATTATGATTCATTTATTTAACTAACAATGGCAAGAAACAATTTGCATATTGCTTTGTTAAACAACATGTCATCTTTATAATATGACGCCTATTTGTTTTCACACATAGTATAAATAGGTCTTCACAGTAAAAAATGCTAATTATTAGTGTGTTGAACAGATATTTTTGAACAAGGCCAACAGTAGTTTAGCCTTTTACTAAAAAATAAGGCTACTATTTTATAACAAAAATTAAGCAATCACAAGTACAGTATTTCATATTTAAAACTGCATTTAGGCAAATACAAGTAGTCGCAAAATCCAGGGTCAAATTTTTGCTGTTTACAACACCTGAGTATTTACAACACACGCGATCGGTTGACAGATGTCTGTCGGAGAGATACTGTACGTGTGTGTCGAATTCCATCCCTCCCTGCCCTGGCTGTTGCTTTTGACATGAAGCCCCCAGAGACAAAAGCCTCCCCAATCGTAGCTGTTCCACCGCGGTGCAACACAATAGCCCCTTTAACTACCTGCCCTAAATAGTTAATCTCTCCCTGGCAGCCAGGTATTGAATTAAGGCAACTGATACCAACACCGATGCGTGGACCGTCCCTTGAGTGATAGTAGGTCTTGTCTGTGTTTCAATAGAGAATGAGTGCTCCACAAGATTTGAGAAAGAAAGGTGAAAAGGGTGAGCCGAGCAGAACGCAGTGGCCAGGGTCAAGACATTTACCCATGCATGCCACACTAATAGGCAACGCATCGTGGAGAACAGGTTTTCAGAAGGACTTCCTGTTAAGTCTGCTACTGTATACTGCGAACGGGCCGGCCCGAAACCCGATCCTCACGCACGGCACATGACGACTGCCATTGGTCTGGCACGGAGGATTTATTACAAACATAATGCAGACTATTGTGTTACAAACGATATAGATCTGATCAGAACTCTCCGAAACAGGAGTCTATGAGGATTCTTGTTCAAAAGACATTTGGACAGGATTTTGGAGAAAAAGCATACGTCCTATTTAATATGTTCTGTATAATCCATAGAAAATTCACTCAAACATAGAATAAGTGTTGCGTTTGGTTCCCAAAAGGCAAAAACACATGAAAAGCTTACACATAACTATCAGAGGAAAAGTCTGCCTTGAATGATTTACAGTCATTTCCAGCATGTTTTATGTGAGCAAGGCCAAGACGGATACAGGAAACAACAAATAAATATCAAGCGTAGCGTCAGTTCTGGCAGGTCACGTTAGTCAAGCTCGCATCAGCTGACTCTCAGCTGATCCACGTCTACCTATAGGATTGCGACGCCTATCACTGTATACATAAGCTCTTCAGTATTATCAGCAGCTCTTGCTTTTCTCAGGAGCTAATTACCCTCCTCCATCCCCAGCTCCTCCTCTCGTCCAGTCAGCATTTGGCATTCTGATTACCCTTGAATCAGAATAAATGATCTAATCATGTTGTACTTTAAAATCTTGAATTAATGATATCTCCAATGCATTCATGTTGGTTCTGTTCTGTTTGCTGCTCTCCCTGCTCTTATACATGCTAGGCTGCATGGGTGCGCAGGGAGTTCTTGCACAGAACGGAACCAAACCGCCAATCCAAACTGTATGCTAATTGTCAATCGTATTCGACGACAGTGGTCCTGGCAGAAATGCAGATTATGTCTCCAATGCTGTGTCAATCTCAGCAGGGTTTCTCATGTAAATGTCTCTAAAATTCTCACAATCTGAATTTCTCTTATCGAAAGGGCAATTTGACAACAAGTCGTCCAATACCTCCTGACATGCATTCACAAAGAACAAGAGATGAGCAAGCCATAGAAACCTGCAGTGTAACAGTAATGTGCAGCAGCACCGGCGCTGAAACACACACTGTTTGAGATGGGATTCCCAATTAAAGGAATAGTTTTCCCCAAAACCTTAATCTGTCGTCATTTACTCACCCTCTTGTCTTTCAAAACCTGACTTTCTTTCTTTTGTGGAACACCAGGGTGTTATTTATTGCAAAATGTTGATGCTGGTCTTTTCCATAGAATGAAAAACGACTGCCAAGCAGCTAACATATGGCCAAAATACTGCAATCCACTAAGTATAGGTCTTATGGAGTACTTTTATGATGCTTTACAGCTTTTTTATTTTTTTTTATTTTGACAGGCATGGTCTCCAATAGCGAAGCTCAGACATTCTGGCAAACATTTCTTTCGGTGTTCCATGGGAGAAATGTTCAGGTCAAATGACTTGGTATAAAACCTTGCCATCTTTTTTCTAAAAGTTACATGGCAAAATATCATCTGAAGGCTGTGCTGACCTTGACCCTGATGTTCAGATCTTTCACATGTTATTTAAATGGGGGATAAAATCTGTGAAATTGGAAATATAATAAATATATTGAGGACAGAAAAAGAAATTGTATTATTGTGCCCCAGTCAATTAATTTGTCTGAGATATTTTCATATTCCTACCTATTAAAGGGTTAAGCCAGAGCCTTGATATGCTACATTACCATTCATAAAGGCCATGAAAGTTTTGCACTATTAACCAAGGGGAAGAGAGAGAGAGAGAGAGAGAGAGAGAGAGAGAGAGAGAGAGAGAGAGAGAGAGAGAGAGAGAGAGAGAGAGAGAGATGGGGGGTTGATCATGTTCAGGCTGCTGCATGCATCCTTCAGTCTCCTCTCTGAGCATTGACAGCAGATCTCAAACACACATTAATTATTTCATAAATGTTTAGGTCATGGGAATTATAGGATAAAATAAATAAAACCTTTCAAAATAAAAACGTGTCAATCTATTTAATGCTGTAAGAAAATGCATTTTCAAATTTACATTAGAAGAATATTGCTATCCCAGAGCAAACACACGAAAAATAAATGCGTGTATAAATACACAATTGGCAGAAATATGATAACATAATGTGATGTTAGATAACGTCTTAACGCATTTGTGAAACTCTCTATATCTCTAAAAGTAGTTCTGCTTTACCTTATATGATGAAGATTACTCCACAGATAGAGAATCCGATATCTTTAACAAATGTTCTCGAAAAAAGCGTTAAATCCACATTGCATGTGATTGAGCGCGGATAGAGTGATGCTGAGCTCAAACCAAGAGTAGTGGGATAATCCGCGCATCCCGAGCTCGCTCTCCTCCGCTCGACTGAGTTGCTCGTGCCTGTCCTGAGCTCGCGAGCTCCGCGGCTCCGCCTACTACTTACATTAAACACGCCATTTAAAGATGTATCGAGACAAATACAGCGGTTTCTGTCAGGAATCCCCTTCAGGTATCTTTACATGGGTGAATATCCATTTTTAATCCTGAATTTCACACCATACTTCCTCAGAAGATCTATCGTCTGCACTCTGCACACACACGAAATGACGAAAGCCCCGGATGTGAGCGACTGTGTGGGAACAAGCGTTTAGAGTTTTCTGGAAGACTGGAAGCATTTGGGGAAGTCTCCATGGTGCTGAATAGACATAGTTCTTGAACTGCCCAGATACTAAACGCACACGTAATGACAGTTCCCAAAAAATAATTTACATTTACATTTAAAGGGATTCATTTAAAGGGGGAACACACCTTGAAGTCCTGTTCGACCGTTAATTGACACAGATTACTGTTACGCGCATGCGCACTGCTTAAGAAATCTACTCACTCCTGTCTGTCGACGCTCAGATCAAAGCTAGTCTAGTGGAGTGACATATGAGGTAGTTCTTGCGGCCTAATTAAACGGAAAAGTTAATGAGAAGATCACTGACGCGGCTTAATGAGGCAGTGTGAGAGTCCAGTGGGAACACGCAAGAGAATGCAAATAAACACGCACGCGGGAAATTGTCGCGGGGAAAAATAAATAATACAAAAACAATATATTGTTTTTTTTATATACCAATGTAAAAGCATAGGGAGTTAATGAGGGCATATTAAAAAAAAAAAAAAAAAAAGATTATTACATATTTTATTTATCAGAGCCAATATTATTTGCAGTGCTGAGAAACGTTATGTGCCTTGCTTCAGAGTAGGCTACAGTATAGTAGGCTAATACACAACACTTGCCGTGATTTTTAGTAGCTAAATGTATCAAATCAGTTGTCCTCACAAGGTCATCAAATTAACTGTAAACATTTTCCACTAACATTTGACAACTGCAAATGCCCTTATAGCCTACTTTTTGCATGGTGTTTTATCGTGTGAAACCACAGATATCTGTGTGAATAGGTTTGCCTGAAAAGTGTGCTTGATAATTTTTTTTTCTGATCAGCATAGAACATTCTTTATAGCTCTGTGCAAGTATTAACAAAAGGCTAGATAATCCTCATCAAATGCACATCAGAATACACATTATTAATATGATTAAAATAAGTATCAGAGAATCAGTTGTAGGGTATCACTTAAAGTTAAAGCTACAATATGTAAGATTTTTGTAATAAAATATCCAAAAATCACTTGTGATATATTTTCTGCAGTTGTGTACTTACAATATCCCAAATGTTCACAAAAAAATTTAATTTCAGAGAAATTCCAATTTTAAATAATGGCTCGTCCCTGTTCACTTATCCCTTATCCCTATCCGCGTTATCCCTGGTTTCCGCTTGTACTGTCATAGTAACCATGGCGACAGACGTGGACAACTGCGTTTGTCTAGCTGCACGCTGTTGTTGCTACGTTCAAACATTATGGACCATGGCAAGCAGACTTTGGGACAAAAGGAGAACTAAAACGAGGATCCGTATCATCGTGGCGTTTTCGAGATGCCGAGAGCTCCGCGACTAACTTCGACTTGACAGAGATGCCGCTCTTGGATGTACTTTATTAGACTGGTGAGCAAATGTACATAAAACTAATCAATGTAGCTCAACATGTTATATAGCTCAACAATGTTAGAATATGATCAGTAAGTTATAATGTTGATCTAGCTTACTGCTAGTCTCATACAGACAATCTAAAAACACTTAAATGTAGTTTAGTGTGATAGTGTAGACCAAGTTAAACAGTGCTGCCTTACCTCACAAGTTTAATTCGTCAAATAAACTGACCAGAATTGTGTCAGAATTGAGTAACAGGCTTGATAATGAATCCTTAATTAACACGATAGCATTATCAACTAAAAACAGAAAACTTTTTATGCGTTTTGGCCGTTCAGGTTTCAAAGCACAAGTTTTTGAAAAGCGCAAGCTTTTGAAAACTTCTCTGTGTAAACTGAAAAGAATTAGAATTGGTAAAAACTGTGACGTCATGCGGATACGTAATACATGATCAGTCCATAGGCACGTAGAGTTTCTTTACAAAGTGGCATCGCCAACTACTGGCCTCGCACGCATAACACAGTGTAATCATTTTCGCGGATCCGTGTAAACGCAGAACGTTTTGACAACGTTGTTGTACGCGAAACTTTTCAAAAACGCAAAGGAAAAACTTTTCCACTTTTAGTACATTGTTGTAATGTAAACGAACGAGACTCATTGGAGGATAGCTAGTTTTGAACAAAATGTTGGTTTGCGGTTAACGATATAATTTTTCCATAAATGTTTTCTATATTTCATACTATTTTAATAATATTTTCGATTAAAAACATGGGATTAGTACCAATGCTTAAAAAATAAATAGGACAATACATGGTATCCTCTTTTTGGAAAGCTTTTACAAACAAAACAAAATGACATCCCCAGTGTGCATGTATACTGTGAAGGCAACATTTAATGAACGGTTAGCTATCCCCAGGTCATATAATTTACATTCACAAGTTCTTTCCTAATGCTTTGTTAACAAACTGCCATACAAGTGCCTCTCAGCTCACCAGCACACACTTGGCAACTGTGAGTGAGTGTCAGCAGAGGAAACATATTTTGTTGTCCTTTTTTAAGGCTTCTGCGGATGGGGATCTTCTTTCCCAGTGATACAGAGACAGCACTGTTCATCTTTCTTCAACAACACCTCTCCAAAGACACCTGTACACTTTCCAGGACACCATCTGCTACAATTCATTATCCCACAGAACTAAGACCCAAACAGAAACGCATAAAAACATCCTGCCAGTCTAATCTATTTTACTCAACTAGTTGTAAACTGTGTTCAAGCCCAGCTGCTACTGCTTCATCAAAAATGAACCCTGGCTCATGTTAATACTGTAAAACAGTAGATCAGTCTAACAAGCTTCCTGTCACTAGAACTAAATCTACTTGTATTACTTAGAAATGTCCAAAGCTCTCTACAAATCAAAGAAAGTCCCATAGGAAATGCCACACCAACCTCTCTCTTAAATCCACCACAATCCTCTTCTTTTCTGACATTTCTCCTGCCTCCATCCAACCACACAAATTTAAAGAAGAACATCCTTCCAGAACTGTTTCTTCACTCTTTTTTCCCCCACAGTGTGTGAAGCTAATGCTCTCTGCCCCGCGGCCTGCGACACCTCTGTCATAATTAGGAGGAACATCCTTCAGCCGAGGCAGGTGAAGGAGCCCCCTGGGAGCCCCTGTAAGACGAGCCACAGTCCTGGAACTTCAAGAGAATGTCTTCAAGGCAGGACAGACTCTCTCTGCATGCTCTACAATATTAGACCTTTTTTCCACTCTGTTATAGCAAAAGGGCATTTTAAAAAAAATTAACCCATTGATAAATATGCAATGATTAAAATAAACATTGGCAAACAGTGCAGGTTATTATATTACTCACATGAAAGCGTTACCTCTAATGATACACTTGTTTTGATGGCTTAATGTGAATAAAATCTTCAAGCCAACACCACCGTAGAGAACAGTGGGCATGTGTAACATATTTAGAGATGACTTTAGCATTTACAGGATGAAGGGGAATAAATTTAAACATTTAGCAATTTAGTTGTTATAGTTCAACAATAATAAAAAATATTGGGCTGAAATATCTATATATATATATATATATCTATATATATCTATATATATATATATATATATATATATATATATATATATATATATATATAGACATAGATATAGCAGAGCCAGACCAGCTGTCTCGTACCAGAAACTAGGGTGGAGATTAAAGCCCTGTTAGTGTCTCAACGTAGATGCAAAGGAGCTGAATACAGGATCTAAATGCAGCCGTTTTCAGGTTTTAATTGCAAAAGAACTCAGGCTACAGAAACACCTAACAGAACATCAAGGTAAACAATAACAGACAAAGGACAGACTGAAACACTGGGCTTAAAAACACAGATCAAACAGAGAAACTAATGAGGATAATTGACAATACACACCTGAACTGAAACTCAAATCAGTTACCATTGAAACAAACAGGCAAAGGACAGAACTAATTAGTAAACTAGTCCAAAAAAAACCACTTGTCGTTTCTGCACTTGACCACTTGCCTACTTGCATGACTCATTTCCTCTATGTGGCCCAAGTGTTCAAGTAGGCGTAAAGACTGCAAGGGTGTAGAACTTTTGATTACTCGACGGGACACACTTATAGAGTTTACAGAGCTTTTATTTATTATGTTTTCAATACTTTGCATTTTAAAATAAACTTCTACATGTCTGTTCAGTAGTCGCTATTTAGCTAACAGAAGACACAAATTGAAAATTGTGTTTCTTCTAATTAAGTGATACAGTTGCAAATGTTGTACAAATAGACCTACACATACCATACTCATCTTTGCACCAATACAATGTGCAACACTTTATGTTTTTACTGGCAAATTATATGTATCTAATTAATTTAAATTACAGTGGAATGTTTTCTTTGAAATCTCGCGATTTTGGGGCACATGAGTTCTTGCGCACTTACTTCCTGTCGAGTGCACGCGCTCTCAAGTGGCCGAGACCGCAACTGTGGGTATTTGGACAAGGCATAAGGCTACGTTTACACGACAACGATATGCTTAAAACAGAGACGTTTTTCCTTTGAGTTTTCCTCGTACAGACGACATTGTCAAACGATCCCCATTCACACGGATCCGCGAAAACGAGAAAAAACGCTGTATTCTGCTGCCAGGCCATTAGATGGCGATGTAACACTATAGACTGAACGAGTCATACGCATGTGCATGACGTCATCGTCTTCAGAGATTTTCGTTTTTGACCGTTTTTAAAAAACTTGCACTCTGAAACCCGTTTTCAAAAGTTTGCGTTTTCAGGCAACCAAAAAGCTGTTGTCGTGTAAACGAACGGCCTAAAGACATAAAAAGTTTTAAGTTTTTAGTTGAAAACAGTGTCGTGTAAACAGCCCCTAAGAAACAGAGACATTCACAGAACAGGAAAACAGATCAGAAACAAACTCAAAACGTGACATTTGCCATGATGGAGTTTAGAGTTGAAGTGAAGTTTCTACTCTGCAAGTAGACATATCTTGAAGATGCAGGGAGTCATAATCTCATGGGGAATCAGATTTTGATACCACACCAAAAGAACAGCATTTATCTGAAATGAAAAGCTTTTGTAACATTATACACTACCTTTCAAACATTTGGGGTCAGTAATTTTCTTTTTAAATAAATTAATACTTTTATTCAGCAAGGATGCATTAAATTGATCAAAAGTGACATTAAAGACATTGTTAATACAAAAGCTTTCTATTTCAGGTAAATGTAGTTCTTTTGAACTTTATATTCATCAAAGAATCCTGAAAATTGCACACAACTGTTTTCAGAATTATTAATAATAATAAACGTTTCTTGAGCAGGAAATCATCATATTAGAATGATTTCTGAAGGATCGTGTGACACTGAAGACTGGAGTAATAATGCTGAAAATTCAGCTTTGATATCACAGGAATAAATAGTAAAATAGTGTAAAATAAATTGTAAAATAATGTAAAATAACTTTTAGTTAAAAGTTGTATGTAAAATAGTTAGATGCCATTCTAATATTTAAAAGATGTTCCAAGAATGTTGTTCTAAGAATGCTTGCTCCCAACATTGTTTGTAGAAGGTTTTTTTTTTTTAAATGTTCTCAAAAATAACGTTTTTGTGCTTTTAAGAACATTATTAGAGACCAGATAACTTTGAACAAACATTCTATTAACGTTACTGGAAGTATGTTTGTTCATAACTTTGAGAGATCCTTGCCATAATGTTTTCATCCTTGTTAAATTGAACACGGCGTAACCTGACCTGGGGTGCGTTTCCCGAAAGCATCGTTAGCCAAGTTGTAGTTACGCACCCCTGACTAGTTCGCTGCGATTAGACCTTCAAAGATTAAACAGTTCACCAACGTGATACAATGTACGCTTCAATACCATACACCATCATCATGTACCCAGTCAGAAAGTCAAATGTACAAGTTTATAAAGTTTACTTTGATGTGTCTAGTGTAGACAGCCTCAAACAGTTCTATCATAAATGTGACCAGACCAGTGTGTTAGATGGGTTTAGGATAAGCGAGAAGCTAGCAAGACGCCCACTCCGGGTAAAAGTTTTTCCGGTAACAGTGATAGCTGAGCCTAGTAAGAACCAGTTCGGGAATCAAAGCCTTTATACAAATTAGCGTTCTCTCTTTACAGAGTGGTACCTGATAGCCTATTCAATTGCCTATTTATGACACATAGCAACACAGCTAAAGGTACTCCTATGTACTTTTATTGAAATTAGCCTACCTGTTGAGATATGCCTTCACAAGCACCCGTATGAAGTGTATTTGTGATGTTTGAGTTGGGGGAGACACGACGCGCGAAAGGGTGTGGTTGTTTGAAAATATGCTTTATTTTTATAACTCCGCTAGGTGAGGCTAGTGTCACATGAAACATTAGAGATATAATGCATTTTGGCTGCATCCAAAATCACATACTTCCCAGTTACATGTCTATTGCACTGGATTTTTGTAATGATATTGTATTGTCTATGTGTTCTGTTTTATTGTGCAGCACATTCATCCCTGCTCAACCCTGGTTGTGTTTAATGATGCTATATAAATAAATCAAATTTACATTATATAGTAGGCAAAAAGCTGTATGTGACAAAAGAAGTATGTCTGAATTCACAGTACTTATAAAAGAGTACTTTATTCTGTCGATGTTCTGAAGTATGCATACGATGGACACTTTACTGTCCCATAAGCCCACGGGTGAGGATTTCTGAATGGCAGTGAAGCGACGCAACTGATGCTGGTATGTCACATGATAATGACAACATGGCAAATTTAGTAAGTCAAGATTACATTCATACTCCAAAAACTCATACTATATGTAGCAGTCGTGAAGTAATTATTCAAAATAAGTACCTAATCAAGAGAGTATGTGATTTCGGATGTCTAAAATTGCACACTTCATATCCACCTTTTTTCTGAGCAAATGATGAACGCCGCCATTATGGATTAGCCAAATTCGCACTTCCAGGTTTTTGGCATCTGGAATGGCCCATGCCATTTTTAAAGCGTTAGTTCACCCCAAAATAAAAATTCTGTCAGTAACTACTCACCCTCATGTTGTTCCAACCACGATGTCTTTAATAACTTTTGGGCTGGCCAGTTTTGATCCCTTAAGAAGCCTAAGGAGGAGTGATCCAGCTCTCAGATTTAATAAAAAATATCTTAATTTGTGTCCCGAAGATGAACGAAAGTCTTACGGGGTTAGAACAACATGAGGGTGAGTAATTACTGACAGAATTTTCATTTTGGGGTGAACTAACCCTTTAAGGTAACAGTGATAGCCGAGCCTATTAAGAACCAGTTCGGGAATCAAAGCCTTTATTTCAATTAAATGTCATGAAAATGTTTGAACTGTCTTGGTGAATTAGTGGTGAGACTACAAAGTGCTAATTAAGAGCTAAATTTAAGTATTTATTTAAAGTGGTGGCACTTAAATTTGCTATATCATTCTCCGCATCTGTTTGGTGTGGCTGTGCTTCATCGTACTCCATGTGTTGTAAAACATCTGTTTGGATGGTGTCCTGTTCTGGTCTCCATAGGAACCCATTGTTGAAACGGGGTAAAAAAAAGTTAATTAAACAGAAACTTTTGAACATAACTAAAAATGTATATGAGCACTGGTAAGCTGTGCTGTTGTTGACTGCCACAACAACACGAATAAACGGAAGAAATTCCTGGAAAGTATGTGTGTTTAGCCCCAGCAAATCTGAAAAGAATATGCCAAACACTGACAAGAGAAAATGTTAAAATACTACCCATCTACCCATAAAAGCTGCATACTTGTGAGGCTGTATCCTTCCTTGTCCAGTCCTTCGGAGGCTTGTATGTTAGTGTCCTCCTCAGAATTAAATTCTAGAATGAGACGGTCTAGTAAATGGCTACATCACACATGTTTCTGTCACAACGAAAATACTATTAAAACTTAATTTTGGCAAATACTTTGTATTAAAAATGTTCATATTAACTGGCTTTCCATTAATGCAACATAGCAAATGACAATTGTGGTCTCCCAGTGGCTTACATTATTGACAGTTTTGTGTTGTTAAATTCCCCGACTTAAATTAAGTTAATAGTGGCCCACGTGTGTTAATAGTTTTGGTTTGCATTTGACCACGTTTCTGTTCCTGTTCCCTGTCCTGTGTGTCATTTTTGTAGTCCTTTGTAGTTTTTTTTTTGTTAATCAGTTCTGTGATCATTCCCAGGTGTATCTTGTTTGCATACCCCTCAAGTATTTAAACCCGTGCTGTCTAAACGAAACCGCACTGGACAACTAGTTGTCTGTCATGTCATACAGTACGAGAGAGCTTTCGGTTACTTGCAGTGAGGGATATGATCTGTGTGTCATCTGAAGTTTCTAGATCCAGTCACTAGCCGGATTTCCATTACGGATTTGCGCAAAACTTTTGCGATATTTTCGAAATGTTGATAAAAATCGATTGCGAAATGACGGCTTTTCTATCAACTGATGTTATGCGACTAAAATTTTATTTTTTCCTCCCGCGATAAGTCATTCTAAAAATCATGTCAATGTATGTTAGTAGGCTGAAAGATCTCCTGGACTGTGAATTGTCTCAGGCTAACATCTCCACAAAAGCCAAGATGGTTCTTTTGAGTCTATATAATTCCACAAAAATAAAGCACCCTCTTTTGAAGAAACGTCTCGATAGAATGGAGCAAATCCAGCACGATTGTGTCCTGAGAAACCCAGGAGGGTAAATCATGAACGGAGCCATCACCATCATCAGGATCTGATCATTTATATTCTCCTGCTTGTCTCTGGGGAACAATATCACTCTGTTATAATGCAGTATGCAGAAGCAACCTTGCCCTGTGACGGTAAACACATTATTACACTGTTCCGGTGACAAATGATCTTGCCGCACAACATTGAAAAGTGTCCAGGCGGTGAGGACAGCTGTTAATGTTTGCTTTTAGATTTGGATGTACGGCTAGCGTGGCTCGCCCAAAGACAGATCAATCAATGCTGGGTAGGGGACGGCAGTCAAAGGCTAAGATGGAGCTTTCCTTAAGCCTGTCTCCACGAGTGAGTGTATTAGAGTTGCAGGGACTGAGGGCGAGAGTGAAGCTAATGAAAAGCATGGAGAGATGGCTTTTTGTCACAGGTCTGTAATTGCAGTCTCAGAGAGGGCAATGTTAAAAAAAAATATAAGCAAGCCTCTCTTGGAGTAGACCGTGAAGGTTGGAGTCCATGGATTTTTATCAAGTGGCTTGATATGGCTTTCAGAAATTAAGGTGTTTGTTAAAGGACAGTTTGTGCAAAAATCTTTAGTTCAACAAATACCTTGGTTTCTCTCTTTTCTTGCCATGGTCTCCTGTTCTCTGTCAAGGGTTAACGTGGGAGAAAATTTGTATTAGTTACATTTTCTCTCCCCTCTGTCACACAATCATCAGATCTCTGTGAGAGGGCAGCGCCATTTGATCTACTGTGTGATTCACCAGGATTCTTTCTGATGTTCTCTCTTCCTGCCCATCAAATTCTTGTTCAGCTCCTAATTGATTTGGTCATCTAATCTCTGTTGAACTGAGTGTAGAAAGAAAGCCATGATTAAAGAGTTCCCCTGTGGGAGTTGCATTGGCTCAGGGGCTGGTTTGCAGGAGCAAAATCAGTTGTTGACTTGCTACATTCAGCTTCATTTCACTTGGCCTGTGTTTGGACAGACCAATAACCAGCCCAGCAGCCCAGTGACCTCCTCTGGGACAGAGTGAGTACCTGAAAAAAAAAAACATGTGAAAATGGAAAAGAAAGCAGATTTTGTTTCCCTGCAGCTACAGCTGCATAGTAGTGATAATGTATATACTGTACAGATTTGCCACTAACCTCAGCAAAAAATAGTAATTGTCCTGCCCTAAAATAATGTCACTGGTTGAGCCGGTGTTGCTGTATCAGGTGTTGCTAAACCTCATGAAACCCTTTTAGACTACTTCAGGCATCATTAGAACTGAACAGACTACATTAGATCAGAGCTTATCCCATTAGACCTCATCAGACACACATTAAACCTAGTTAAGGCCTAGTTAGTGCTGTTCTGGTTCAATACTAGAGTATTTTGACCAGTTCCTAGTGATTCTTCTAACTTTTGACTGGTTATTAGGCAATTTTAGTATGTTTTTGTTGGCTGCTTTGTGTCATTCTATCTAAAACATATTTTTGTTCTTCTGTGAAGTCCACGTATAATGTTAGTCAATGGTTCTTTCATCAAAAGACTGTTGTGGTACCTTTAAAAAGTTTAAAGAGTAATAATTCTGCCTCAGTCAACAATTTGTTCTCACAGTGATCTCACCATGAGCTCCCAGGATACTCATACTATGGTCACAATGTAAGACCACTGTGATATCACTGTGTTAAACTCATACTCAAATACTAATTTCTTTAATATCGGTCAGTTATATCACAAACATGTAGAAGTTCATATTTTATTTCAATCAACAAAGTATTCAGTTTACTATCTTGTATTATTTTCAGCCTGGTGTTTTTTGAAACATAGACTTTGTGTCATTTGACACAAATATTCCTATTTGACAGATGAATTCAGATTCTGGGGTTGTTTTGGTGACTCCTTTTCACATCTTAACCTCTATTTCTTTTTCCCCTTGAAAAGACTTGACACATCCTGAAACACAAAGAGCAATATGTCAATGCAATCAGTTTGATTACTGGTGTGATTACTGTTGCCAGGTGATTCCTCACCTGAAATGGCAAGATGAAATGGTTCACATGTACCTTGTGCCAGTACTCTGCCAACACAGGGCCAGGCCACAGTGCATATTGGCATTATAATATCATATAAGCGTATGTGAATAGCAATTAAAGAGACCACTCACCATTTCTCCAGTGTAACAATACAATGCTGAGTTCAGAACACAACTGTACACCACAAACAGTCCTAAGAGATCCTGCAATCCACATTTTTCCAGTGTTGAGAAACGTCTCGGTTACATATGGTAACCCTCGTTCCCTGAGGGAGGGAACGGAGACGTAGGTCAGACTGACCAATAGGAATCTCGCTAGAGAGGTCAATCTACTTCGAGTGAAACTAAAACAAGTCAATGCACATTGGCGTGCAATCATTTGCATCAGCTGTGAGCCTCGCAGCGTGAGTATTTAACGAGCAGCTGTTGTGATTGCACACTAGTTTTTTGCTGAGGAGCCAAACCTAAAAATGCTGACCGCGACGGGACCTACGTCTCCGTTCCCTCCCTCAGGGAACGAGGGTTACCATATGTAACCGAGACGTTCCCTATTGGTCAGTCACTACAATTGGTAGGAACCTTGGGCACATAGCCAGGCCGGGGTCTTAGTACCACATGGTTGTCACCCGGCCCGAACTCTAGGCACGATTCGTCGACCGAAAATGCGTGCAGGTCTTCTACCCTCTTGACAGAGGCCAGTGCAACCAGCAGCAAAGTCTTCATAGAAAGAAGCTTTAAGTCTACTGACTGCAGAGGCTCAAAGGGAATGTCCTGAAGTGCTCGAAGCACCAGGGAAAGGTCCCAAGAGGGTATGGAGGGGGGTCGAGGAGGATTTAATCGTCTTGCCCCCCTAAGAAACCTGACGACCAGGTCGTGCTTCCCCACTGTTTTGCCATCTATGTGGTCGTGATAAGCTGAAATAGCGGCAGCATGTACTTTGAGGGTGGAGGGAGACAGCCTTCGCTCCAACCCTTGCTGCAAGAAGGAAAGCACAGACCCTATCGAACATCTTCGGGGGTCTTCTCGGCGAGAAGAACGCCACTCGACGAACAGGTTCCACTTCAGGGCGTAGACACGTCTCGTGGACGAGTACTAAGTACCTCAGGGGGTAAGTCACCTAGAACCTCTGACATGGAGTTTCCAGAGGTCTGGACGCGGGTGCCATAGGGTGCCCCGTCTCTGAGTCAGAAGATCCTTCCTCAGAGGAATGGGCCAGGGAGGGACTGTCACAAGGAGCATGAGTTCTGGGAACCAAGTCCTGGTGGGCCAATAGGGAGCCACCAGAAGGACCTGCTCCTCGTCCTCCCTGACTTTGCACAGTGTCTGTGCAAGAAGGCTCACTGGGGGAAATGCATATTTGCGGAGGCTCCCGGGCCAGCTGTGTGCCAGTGCGTCCGTGCCGAGTGTTCCCTCGGTCAGGGAGTAAAACAGCTGGCAGTGGGAGGTCTCTGAGGAGGCAAACAGGTCTACCCAGGGCCGGCGCTAGCCATTTGGGTGCCCTAAGCACAAATGCTTGGTGGTGCCCCCCCCTACCCCCCCCCCCCCCCAATTCCCCCCGCCACCCCCCAACCACTCACCCCCCCCACCCACCCACTCACCCAAGGAATAACAACCATTCAGAATTTCTTAGTCTGATGAAGCACAATATAATAATTCTGTACATAATTGATATATGTGTGTGTACTGTGTATAATTATTTTGTATATATATATAAATACACATTTGCATTTATGTATTTAAGAGATATTTGTTATTTATATATAAAATATTTAAATTTATATATAATATAAATTATATATAAATATATACAGTATATACATGCAAATATTTCTTAAATATATACGTGCATATGTGTGTGTATTTATATATACAAAATAATTATACACAGTACACACACATATATCATGTAGACACAAACTTTTATTTTGGATGCGATTAATCTTTTCCCAGCCCTAATAATTTGACAACTCTGTGAATATGAAAATATACAAACACTGAGATTGTGGTTTTTTTTTTTTTTTCTAATTGCAGTTTCACCAACAGATGTCGCCCTTGGGCCTTGGCCTATGAACCTCTTGAAAATGACCGCATTGTCCGCATAAAACAACAACGAAAAAACGTATCTAAGCGGTCTTCCTTTTCTCCCCAAACAAACTAACTGCATCTTAAACAGGCCAAGTTTCAAAATTTTCCGGGGGAGAAAGCCCCGGACCCCCGTTAAAATAAAAGATTCAACATGCAGGGCTAAAAAAGCCCCGGATCATTTCATTTGCACTACTAGCGACGCCCCCCCTGGACATGCATACACGACGCAAGGGCGCCCGCGCTACAAAACTAACATTTTTATTTAAAACATTGTCTTACCTGCAAAGCGACGCGCGAGTATCATCCCGCTGTCTATTCTTTTTCCTTTTTTCGCCCCCGACTCTTGGTGCCTTTTCGAGGCCATGTCTGAGGTCGGTGTCTGCCAAATTTGACATTGATTGAGGCATAATCGAACAGACCACTGGGAGGTGGGGAAGGGGGGGCACCAGAGGGAGACGAAAAAGGAGATTCACCTTTTTCTCGACTAATTTGGTCTAGGCCTATATTACTTTTGTATTGCTTTTGTATATTAACATGCTTTAGACATATTTTATTTGTTATTTATACTAGTAGCCTATTGTGATGATTTTTCACGACCCAGATTTTTTGGTGCCCCCCCAAGCACTTGGTGCCCTACGCGCAGCGCGTGATGTGCGTGTGCGGAGCGCCGGCCCTGGGTCTACCTGAGCCTCCCCGAACTCTCTCCAGATCAGCTGAACCACCTGGGGGTGGAGTTGCCACTTTCCCGGAAGCACAGCTCGTGATAGCTCGTCGGCCACACGGTTGAGCACACCGGGGATATACATGGCTCGACGCGACCTCAGACGCTTCTGACTCCAGAGGAGGAGATGGCGGGCGAGTTGCGACATGCGACGGGAGTGTAGACCACCTTGTCGGTTGATGTACGCAACGGTCGCTGTATTGTCCGTACGGACCAGTACGTCCCTGCCCTGTAGCGGCCTTTTCAAACGGCTCAGAGCGAGGTGTACTGCTAGCAACTCGAGGCAATTGATATGCCAATGCAGTTGGGGAGCCGTCCACACCCCTGACACTGCATGCCCGTTGTACGTGGCACCCCAACCGGTGGCGGAGGCATCTGTGAATACCACAGCATGCCTGGAGACCTGTTCCAAAGGGACTCCTGCCCGAAGGAACGAGAGGTCTGACCACGGGCTGAAGGTCTGGCGGCAGGCCGGTGTGATTGCCACCAGTTGAGTGCCGTGATGCCATGCCCATCTCGGGACTCGGCCGTGAAGCCAGTGCTGGAGCGGTCTCATATGAAGCAAGCCGAGTGGGGTTACCGCTGCTGCCACTGCCATATGCCCCAGGAGCCTCTGAAAAAATTTCAGTGGGACCGCCGTCCTGCCTTTGAACGTGTTCAAGCAGTTCAGCACCGACTGAGCGCGCTGCTCTGTGAGGCACGCTGTCTGTGCGACCGAATCCAACTCCATACCGAGAAAAGAGATCCTCTGCACAGGGGCGAGTTTGCTCTTTTCCCAGTTGACCTGAAGGCCCAACTGGCTGAGGTGCATGAGCACGAGGTCCCTGTGTTCGCATAACTGATTTCGAGAGTGTGCTAGTATGAGCCTGTCGTCGAGATAGTTGAGGAGGCGAACGTCCTGTTCTCTCATGGGAACAAGGGCCCCCTCCGTGACTTTCGTGAAGACACGGGGAGACAGGGACAGCCCGAAGGGAAGGACCTTGTACTGATATGCTCGACCCTCGAACGCAAAGCGCAGAAACGGCCTGTGTCAAGGAAGAATCGAGACATGAAAGTACGCGTCCTTCAGGTCGATTGCTGCAAACCAATCTTGGGGACGGATGGATCCGAAAATGCATCTCTGCGTGAGCATTTTGAACGGTAGCTTGTGGAGGCTCCGATTCAAAACTCGCAGATCCAAGATCGGTCGTAACCCACCACCTTTCTTGGGTACAATGAAGTAGGGACTGTAGTGCCCTGACCTCATATCGGCTGGAGGGACCGGCTCTATCGCGTCCTTCGCCAGTAGGACTGCGATCTCCCCACGCAAGACATGGGCATCGGCTGGTCTCACTGTAGTGGAGTGGATGGCCCGAAACTTGGGGGGACGCCGGGCGAACTGAATCGCATAGCCGAGCCTGATGGTCCGAATGAGCCAGCGAGACGGACTGGGGAGCGCTAACCAGGCTCTCAGAGACACGCAAGTGGGACCAAAGGGACCGTAGGCGTACCCGGAGTGGGGCAGCGAAGTGGAACACAGGGACTCGGGAGGGTCTCTCTGGGAGGCGGCCCGTAGCGGGGTCTGTGTGTGCTGTGTAGCACTTACCTGGTTCCACGGGGCAGGAGGTGCAGGAGGCGGCTCGGTGACGTTCTCGAACTGCACACTGCTGCTCACTGGCGACAGAGGAGGCGGATGAGAGTGGTGAGGATTCTGTCCCCCCACTGCTCTCCGGGTCCCCTTCGGACCCAGAGATGGTAGAAACTGCTCTTTTATTGAAAATTTGGGTGCAGCTGGTTTTAAGGCCAGCGGCGGAACACAAACAAAACGAACCCGGCCCTCTTCCATGGGAGGGAGCGATGCGGTCATCGTCTCCTGGAGAGCAGTCCCTTCCATCTCCGGGTCGCCCGTCCTAGGGCCGCTTACCCCTGACTTTGCCGCCCCTCTTGGCGGGGGCCTGGACGGACGGGGCGCCTTGCCTGCGACTGGCTCCACGGCGCCGCTTGGGTGGAGGCTGGGTGGAGTTGAGAAACCGTTTGTCAGACTCCCTCATGTCAGCCAGACACGTTCCTGGCGTTCCTGGACCACCAGGGTGGACATCACACGACCCACCGACCTCGCGGTCACCTTTGTCGCACGAAGCGCGAGGTCCGTCGCGATACGAAGTTCCTGAAGAACTTGGGGATCGTGACCACTCTCGTGCAGGTCCTTCATTGCCTTAGCCTGATGGACCTGCAGCAATGCCATAGTGTGCACGGCAGAGGCAGCTTCCCCACAGGCCTTGTAAGCCTTGCCGGTTAAATCCGACGAGTACTTACAGGCCCGGGAAGGGAGACACGGTTCTCCACGCCAAGTGGAGTTAGGGCACAGTTGCATAGCAACGGCCCGTTCCACTGGCGGGATGCACGTGTATCCCTTAGCCGCCCCGCCATCAAGGGTGGTGAGGGAGGAGGAGCCACCGGGACGGTTTCTGGCAGTAAAAGGTGCCGTCCACGTCCCCGTAAGCCCCTCATGCACTTCCGGGAAGAAAGGCACTGGGGTGGGTTGCTGAGAACCAGCGCGCGCCACCCCGAGATACCAATCATCCAACCTCGAGGGTTCGGGACACGGTGGAGGATTCCACACAAGCCCAACCCCGTTGGCGGCCCGGTAAAGCATGGCCATCATCTCTGGGTCCGTCTCAGGCACCGCTGGCACACCCGAAGGAGGCAGCGGTGCCGAGTCGTCATCCGCAGAGAGGTCTGACCCGCCCTCCGATGCAGCGATCGACATCTGGTCTTCAATGGGAGCCCCAAAGGAGACAACCGGTACACACCTCGAGGATGGTCCAGCTCTCTCCAATGGGGACTCAACTGGCTGCGGGGCATGAGAGGGGTGAGGGCTCCTAGGGGGTTGGTTCCCCGAAGGAGACGCGCTCACCGTAATCCTCAGGTCACCCGCGCCACCGCCCGAAGCAACCCTCTGAGGAGGATTGGATCGAGGCAGAGGCACGGGGACTCCGCCCCTTTTGCAGGAACAAGAGTCTCGAACGTAGCTCCGCGATGGTCATCTTCCCACAATGGGTACATGACTCATCCACAAACGCTGCCTCAGCGTGTTCAATGCCCAGACACACGAGGCATCGTTTGTGACCATCCTGTGAGCCCAGGTAACGACCGCATCCAGAAACACACAGATAGAAAGTCATCTTTTTCTTTTTAAAAGACACTCTCTATCTGTGTAAGCTCTTTTAGGGACTACTCTTACTGGTGCTGAAACACGCAGGGGAACAGTCAGTGCGAACACAGACAGGAATGTGCACCTGTCTGTGCGCTGTCTCTCTCTCTCTCTGGCAGGTCTTACCGGCTGTGAAAACAGCCTTTGAGCGCTAAACTGCGCACCTTACCAGCTGTTAAAACAGCTTTTTGAATTTTGCTTAAAAAAAAAAAAAAAAAAGACAAAGACAGAAGAGAGAGGACATAAAAGACTGCTCGCGCTGCCGTGCTGTAACGCCCGCACCGGATAAGGAGAGATCCAACGAAGAGGCTCGTAGAGTCACACTCTGTAGAATTAAACATGAAGCGTTTGGCTCCGAAGCAAAAAGCTAGTTTGAAATCACAACAGCTGCTCGTTAAATACCCGCGCTGCGAGGCTCACAGCTGATGCAAATGATTGCACGCCAATGTGCATTGGCTTGTTTTAGTTTCACTCGAAGTAGATTGGCCTCTCTAGCGAGATTCCTATTGGTTAGTCTGACCTACGTTGTAGTGACAGGGAACAGGAAATATAATGTCCTCCCGGTGACCAACATTTGAACTGCCTCCTCTCAACCTGCTCAACATTTTGAATTCACAATGAGCTCACATATTGCTCACACTGGGTCTCGTTCATGAAACATTCGTAAATATACGAGTAAATATGACAGTGATTTGCGCGTAAAGAGACCTTCCCGAAAACTGTCAATGAATTCCAATCAGTCGTAAATGGGACCCGCATGCACGCTCATTCTCAAATTACCATAAATCATGCCCATTAAATCCGATTGACAACTATATATAGGCATCATATTATGACACCAAAGGAAGGATTTCAACATGTCTTCTCAAAAACGAATTAAAAAGGAAAATTTCTCAGATGCAGAAATCAAAGTTTTATTTCTGATAATAAAACTTCGATTTCTGCATCTGAGAAATGTTCCTTTTTAATTCGTTTTTGAGAAGACATGTTGAAATCCTTCCTTTGGTTAATTAATTCATTCAAAACACCACATTTTCACTCTAAAAAATGCTGGGTTATTTAATCTACCCAACCGCTGGGTTAGGAAATGTTTTACCCATTATGGGTTATTTATATGGATTTTGACACAACACATGAGTTGCACAAAATAACCCAAATTCCATACCCAACATACATCGGTTGACCCAGCACATGGGTTGTTTGTGCTTCGAACATCATCACATCGTCACCAGACTCAGAGTCCATCGAATCTACACACCGAGCGCTCGGCACAGAGAACCTGACTGTTCATCCAGCGAGGCAAATAAATTAAGGTTCGTGTACACTACATGTCTAATTCACATTGTCTGTATTGTGTTACCTATTAAGGTAATATGTTTATATTGTCGAGGCTAGTTGGTTGGTTTGTCTAACAACGTAGCTAACGTTAGCCATTTAGCCGTTATCATGGAAGCACTGGCTATAAGTTAATTGAGCTTCGCTTCGCTCTTTTTCCCCTGAAGCGTTTAATGTGAAATGCGAAGGCATAACACAGTCGACTGATGAAAGTATGTAAAAAAAGTGAGATAACCTGATATTTCTGACTAAATGCATTTATTTAAGTAAAGTAGTGACCCACAATAGATAAGAAAAAAAATTTATATAAAATGGCGGCCTGGCTAACTATATTATTTTAACTGGCGTGAGTGAGCTCTTTTTTCCCTGAAGCATTTAATGTGAAATGCGAAGGAATAACACATTGTTAGACTGATTAAAGTATGTAAAAACAGTGAGATAACCTGATTTGTCTGACTAAATGCATTTATGTGCATTTATTTAAGTAACTTAATGTGATGACCCACAATAGATCAGAACAAATGTTTATATAAAATGGCGGCCTGGCAAACGACAAGGGCCAGTTGAGAAATATGTAATAAAAAGTTTGGGACTGCTGAAGACTGTTATACTGACAGTGGTGCCCTGAAGGTTATGCTGTGAGCAGCCACAAACATTCTTGTGAAGCATAGACAATTTACATGTATGCAATTTGTCATATGAATTGTATAGGGAGAGAGGGAGGATTGTCTTCTCTATATTTTGTGATGCTAAATAAAATGGCTGTTTAAAATAAACTCTTTTTGTGTTTGTTTCAGATCAATTGACAGCTTTAGCATTAACACTTTGGCAGAGTGGCAGCTGACAGACCTTGTTGAAA
Source organism: Tiaroga cobitis (assembly GCA_030578255.1). Taxonomy (NCBI): domain Eukaryota; kingdom Metazoa; phylum Chordata; class Actinopteri; order Cypriniformes; family Leuciscidae; genus Tiaroga; species Tiaroga cobitis. Next base: position 33,924,713 of record CM060610.1, read on the forward strand.
GATTTAAAGATAAGAAATATTTGTTTTCCCATCCACAGCATATCAAGTCTGCATTACTACTCAAGCCCTTTTCAGACATTAATTCTTATGAAGTATAATTTCCTATTTTTTTTTCCACTAGCTTCCATGAAATGTGTCAAAGTGACTCCAATAGATGAATAGGGCACATGTCTTTTGTAGACTTTCAGTGCTTCATTCTATTTTGTAATAAAAAATGATGGAATATGCATGTTTATTACTATATCTTTTTAATTTACATTTAATTACCCATACATTTTTCTTTTGTACTCTTTTTTGTTGTAAAAACAAAGATGTCGGTGTTTTCTATTTTTGTCTTTCAGAGGAGGGGATTGATGAGGAGAGTTTTATTATTTTAGATGATGCTACCATCAACCAGTTGATCCCAAGAGCTGGCCCTAGGCTGAAGTTCATCAAAACATTTAGAGGACTTGTAAGATCAATGTAGACATCAGAGGCTCAATTCTTCAGTTTTCCACACACTGTTATTATTTCTGAGTATAGTAGTATTAATGGCGTATACTTGCTTTAAGTGCAAAAGGCAAATTTCAGGGGGTATCAAGAGTCTTTTTATACATTTACGTGCAGTACACCATGTAAACTCAGCGTCAACACATTTCCAGTGTAGTGGAATCACAGGTATGCCATTTCACATCATATTGACACCTATGTCTTCCTACAGTTGGGGTTGGGGAACTCGCCCTGAGGCAGCTGCCAGCCTTGCTTTCACCTACAACTTACAAAGTTGGCCGTGGTGCGAAAGTGGTTCGCCACACCATTCAGGAATGCAGCTTGGCCTTCATCGAACATAAGCCCGTAAGTCCTCAAGCACATCTAAATGGGAAACTTTATTCATTTTATCAACATATCTGAGCTCAAGAATGTGTGCATGCACACATGCATATCCAGGGTTGTTTTACTATACTATAGGCATCAAATATAGCCTGACAGTATTTGTAAAATAGCCGTTCTACAAGCATACAATGCGTTGGACACTATCAAAGCATCCTGGGCTTCTAGAACACTTCAGCAGTGCCACATGCTGATTACCTCTGTACCACACCGCACTGATGCAGTCATTTGTTCTAAAACAGGCACCAACAAAGTACTGAGTGCAGAAATTAACATATTTATCAGAAGGTTGACACTTTTGTATTTTAACCCATTTGGACCTGACTCTATGAGGTTGACTCTAAAGAAGTCTTCTAAATATACAAAGCATTTGAGGGCCACCTATCTGACCACCTAACCCGGATGCCTATCGGCCAGATAGGATAGTCAGATAGGTGGGCTGCACGCATTTTCTTAGCATGTTTATTGTAATGATAGATCCATAAATCGATTAATGCCTTTTTAGGTCAATTGAGGTCTTTTGAATCCTTTTTTAAATAGTTTTCTGTAATGTGAACTATATGCCATAACCATCAAGACTTAATCCAAAAAGGTTTGGAATATTTTGTTATGTGCAATGAAATGACTATTACAGTTCAACTTTTTGAATTAGAGATGCACTGAATCTTTTCCAAATTGTAAAGCTAACTAGACTTTCTCATGAAACAATAATTTCTCTAGTGAGGACCAGGAAAATGATCCTCACAATGTCTATATTTTAATTCTACTATAGTAGTCGGTAGACATTTGGTCCTCACTTGCACTCTCTCACTTGCTCTCTTGTATTGTTTCTTTTTTATCCTGGAATAAACATGGTGGAGTACCTCCATGAGGCCAAGGCATGCAAACCATACCCCCACAAATGCCAGGAGGAGAGTCTAAAATGGTAAAGTTTATTCAAAGTAGAATACTTGCTTGCAAGTAGAGTTAATGGCTCTTAATAGCAGACTGTTGGCCTGTTGAATGTTCAGCCATTTAATTCGGAATTGTTGTTTTGCTCTGAATGTTTTCCTACCTGAGTGATATGAACTGCACCAGTTCTGCTATATTGTTGATATAAATTAATGTAATAAAATAAAAAAATTCAAAGATTCCATTGTTGTTTTGTTTTTGTATTGTTAAAGTGTTTATTGCATAATATATGCATACATCTAGCATGTATTCTGTTATAGGTTTGTAGTTTAACAGTTTTATAGCTATGGGTTGTCTATTGCAATTTATTTTCTTAAACTGGACTGTAATGTGTTAGAATTAATCTGGCATATGGGTTAATTTCATATGGGGGAATTGTTTTTTCTATTTGAATTTTCCTTCAATGTTGTGTGTTATGTTGGTTATGGGTTTGTTGAGTATGCTTATATGAGTGTTCTCTTAATTGTATTATTAGGGGTGGGGCTATTTGCTAATCAAATTAATTGAAATCACGGGGTGGGTCAGTTGATTGTGAGACCTATTTATATCCCTGTATCAGATGTGTCCACCATTTCCCTGAAGAAGACCCAGTGGGGTCGAAACGTTGCTTTTTTATTAAATATGGGAGCATAAAGCAGTGTTGCGGACATTACATTTTCTTTCACTATATTAGTTTTTTCTGTCCTGCACCTGCCAGAAGGTGGGATGTGCACAAACTCTTTTTATTAAATATGATAGACCCATCTTGCTGGGTCAAACTAACTACTGCTGGTCTGGTGCAATATTGATCCAGCGGTTGGGTTATTTTTAACCCATCATTTTTAAGAGTGTTATTTTCAAGCGTAGTGGCATATCAGGTCCTAAAAAAAAGGAAGCTTTGGCAGCATATTACTACGGTGACCGGGAGGGGACATGCTCGGTTCACTTATTTTTGTCGTGGCCACAACATATAAACTCGTGGGAACGTGATATTAAGTCGTGGGAACGTCATATTAAGTCGTGGGAACGTGATTATAAGTCGTGGCCACGAGATCATTTTGCTGAGGTAACGACATAGTTATGTCGTGGCCACGCGATGCAAAGTCGTAGCCTCGAGATCATATGTTGAGGGAACGATATATTTTTTATATATATATTTGCATATGATTTATTTAACAGTTTATTGTCATAAATATCAAAAATCTAAAAGGTGTGCATAATACATGAGACCTGGGTGAACAATGTACAGTTGGTTTTATGACTGTAAGTCATTGTCTTCAAATGCAATTGAAGTTGGAAACGTTTATACCAATGTCGCATGTAATTTTGAGACAGTCCCTAAAATGTGAATATCGAACGTCCAACGTCAAACCAACTTCATGCCAGTGCAAAAGTGCGACAAAAAAGCCCATTCAATTTAAGAATGCGCTTCAGGTGTCTTTCACTTATAACGTACCCATGGCTTAATGCTAAAGACCGCACTATATATTTATATGACATTCCTAATTTAAAGTAAAATGTTATTTCTTCTGTCATCTCCATCTCTGCTGTAGCCCAGTCTATGCTATGGTACGGTTACAGTATTGGCCGCTGTGGCTTCCTCAACATAACTCATGGACACGACAAATAGATGTCGTTCTCTCAAAATATGAAGTCATGGCCACGAGAAAAATATATCGTTCCCTCAACATATGATCTCGAGGCTACGACTTTGCATCGCGTGGCCACGACATAATTATGTCGTTACCTCAACAAAATGATCTCGTGGCCACGACTTATAATCACGTTCCCACGACTTAATATGACGTTCCCACGAGATATTATCACGTTCCCACGACTTAATATCACGTTCCCACGAGTTTATATGTTGTGGCAACGACAAAAATGAGTGAACCGAACATGTCCCCTCCCGGTCATCGTATATTACAGATGCAGTTAATGGAGTTTCATCTGTTAATCAAACAGTCCCAGAAAGAAAAACCGTATGTAATTACTATATATAATATTTTCAAAATGCTGTGTAAATATGTACCCGATTAAGGTGACTTAATGTGCGGCCTTAGTTATTAATGAGCAAAACGTTCAGATGTTAAACTCGCTATTTACGTGTGGCTGGGAGCAGGTGTAGACTTCTTTCGTACCAACTAACATTTGGAAAATACGAACATTTTAATGAATCCGAAAATTTACGCCAGAACCACTTTACACACGATTTACACAAAAATGTGTTGTGCTCGTGTTTCATGAATGAGACCCACTGTGAGTATCACAGTATAAAAATAGTGTAATATCACTGGGATCATGATCTCACGTGTTGACTGGGGCTACATTATTTAGGAATAAAAATGGCTTAATGCTAGTTTTTATATAAAAAGACAAATTAACATGTGACAAGGGGGCATATCAAAGGTATTTACATCAGACTAAAAAGTATATACTTTCCTATCGCTAGCGAATTAATGCATATTACAAGTTTACCAATTAGGTCACAGCCACTGTTTACATGGTAGCTTAGTTTGAATACTTTTATTTGACTTAAGCAAGAGCAGTTTTCCACAATGAGGCTTTGCGTTCCGTCCATGCGGAATGTTCTATATCCATGCGGAACATACTTCATACATTATTGAAAGGTTCAAGCAAAACTCACCATACAAAAAAAGATGAGACAGTTTATGTGGACACTGCTGGACTTGAGCCCTCAAACACACAACAATGTGACATCAAACCAGAATGAGATGTTCCTCCTCATCTCATTTACAAACTTTTTTTATTTAAAAAAAGACACGTCCCACCACATTCAAAGTGAGTTTGGTCTTCTTGACATTATGAGGTTAAGCACAAAGAGAAAGCTATTCGGGCTTAGATGTGGTCTAATATGGGAATGTGAGCATGAAAGACGTTTCTAATCTGCTAATGCAAAAATCACATTAACTTCCCTAATTCATTTTCACCACAGCGATGGGATATTAAAGGCAGCAACTCAGGGACCTTTAATAGCGTGCTGTGGATGGTTTTTTAAGCTGTTTTAAGTGTAGAGGTTGTAAGAGTGTTTTTTGTTTGGCAGTTGGCAGAGTCTGTAAGAACACAACAACACAGGAGCTCATACGGCAGTGGATTATCATTGAGAGGCTTTACTGTGTGATGAGAAATAAACATTGTTAGAGAGTGTGTGTGTGTGAATATATATATATATATATATATATATATATATAAATATGTATGTATATATATGCATATGTATATATATATATATATATATATATATATATATATATATATATATATATATATATATATATATATATACATACATATTTATACATACACATATACTGTATATACACAGTAAAACCAAAATGTATTCAAACACCTTTAACATTTCTCACATTATCACAGTTTATTCGTTATAGTTTAGAAAATGGTCATAAAATATGACAAGAACTCGGAGTTATCAAATCAGTTGGTATTTCACTGGTTTTGGCCATCCTTCTGTTAGACTGTCTCACAAATGAATTAGGTTGAATAGCTGTCGGGAGTTAAATTTAAGTACACAATTAGATAATTCCAATTTAGGTCAACCAATTACCAAGCAATGCTTAAAGAAAAAAACACTTAAGCAAAACATGGTCAGCTCTGAATAATTTTTAGTCTCAAATTTTTATAAATTTTACTGGCAGTCCACTGTATGAATAATTTTTGGGTATAATATGTCACAGTTTACTTTATTTTGCTATCCTCACTTACATAAATAAACTATAGTGTCCTGCACCCACTAGTAAAAAATATATATATATATATAAAAAATGATATCTGGTGTCTGAATAATTTGTGGTTTGACTGTATGTCATACAGTGTAATTTGCAATAATCTTATAGGATTGCCAAAATTGCACAGTCTGTAGCAGGTATTAAATAAAAATAGAAAGAAATCACTGTAAGAAAAAAGTCTGCAAATAAAACTGACTACAGCCAGTCTTGTTGAATTTCATAGAAATCTCCTTTGTGTCAGGAAAAGTAATGCAACAAGTCTGGAAAATCATTAAGCTTGTCAAAAGGGGGTGGAGCCACTGCAATTTCCTGCTCTAGAAAAAGCCACAGCAGGAGCACAACAAACATTCTCTGGTTCTCTGGGTTTAATGATAATGGAATTCGTCAGTGTTGGATTGTTGCTGCTTGTTGCTGTTGGCTTGTCTCTGGCACAGTGGTCTGGATTTCAACAAGGCCAGGATCCATTAAGATTCCTACAACAACAGACACCAGTTTTAGCTTCTCAGCAAGCTCTCCAAGAATCACAGTTATCAACTTCTCTGAGACCTGCAACGAATCCTGGTGGGGCAAATCAATGGAAGCTTCAAGATCCTGGAAGTAGTCAGTCTAAACAGCTAATGGAGGCTCCTTTGGTACCTTTGACCTGGCATTTTCCTGTAGTGTCTGAAGAACCCCAACAGCCAGATGTGCCTTTTGAGCTGCGTGTACCTATAGCTACTGAGAGTATTGCAGCACAATGTGGGGAAAGATTTGTGCATGTGGAAGTTAAGAAGGACTTCTTCGGTACTGGTCAGCTGGTGAATCCTTCATTCCTCACTTTGGGAGGTTGTGCAGCTGTAGGGGAGGATCCAACAACCCAAGTTCTTATCTTTGAGTACGAGCTCCAGGCATGCGGCAGCTCTCTGATGGTGAGTGGCGGCTTGTGAGTCTTGTTCACTATAGTAATTGAGGGTAAAAGCTGGGTTACTGCATACACTGATTCTTGATCTGTTTTCAGATGACTGGTGATGAGCTGGTATATAAATTCACCCTCTTCTACACACCTGAGGCTTTAGTAGGAACTCCCATTGTAAGAACAGATGCAGCAGCTGTTGGAATTGAGTGCCACTATTCAAGGTAGTAAAGGTGTTTTTGTTTTGTTTTGTTTTTAATATAAATTAAGCAGTTTCAATTCAGCTGAATACACCATGTTTTATTCCTCTGTTTAGGTTGCACAATGTTAGCAGTAATGTTCTGATGCCCAATTGGGTTCCTTTTGCTGCTACAAAGGTTGCAGAGGAAGTTCTGGTGTTTTCCCTAAAGCTCATGACTGGTAAGTTTTTATACACTTTGTAAAAGTGACTCTTAAATGAGACTGATTTTCGTTCTATTTCTGTGACCCTTGCAGATGACTGGATGTTTGAGAGGCCATCCAATCAGTTCTTCTTGGGACAATTCCTGAATTTTGAAGCTTCTGTGAAGCAATTCAACCATGTTCCTCTGCGACTCTTTGTAGATGGTTGTGTTGCTACCACAGTCCCTGATGTGACTGCTGCTCCAAGTTATTCCTTTATTGAGAACCATGGGTAAGTAAGGATTAGCAGCTTAAACTCTCATATGTGACCAGAGCATAAGTGTTTTCTTTTATTTCAGGTGCCTGGTTGATGCAAAGCTTACGGGATCTACTTCCGGTTTTATGCACAGAGTTCAGAATGACAAACTACACTTTCGCTTGGAGTCTTTTAGATTCCAGCAAGCGAATAGTGGTTTGGTATGTAATGGTGCTGTCTTTCTGCAAGAGATGAATTTTCGTCCCATATATACAAGTTTAAAATCCTTTTGTAGGTATACATCACGTGTTCTTTGAGGGCAGTTATGGCTTCAACCCCCATAAGTGCAGAGAACAAGGCTTGCTCCTTTGCCAATGGGTATGTCCTAACAGAATAAGTGTTTACCTGATAAGGTGTGATCAGATTGTGTAACCGTTTCTTTGCCTTTATTATTTTATTTTTTTTTCAAATAGATGGCTTTCTGCAGATGACAATGACCAGATGTGCATGTGCTGTGACTCGACATGTGGCGTCAGCAGGAAAGGGCGAGCACTACCTGATTCAGGTAAAGCTTTGTACTAGGATCTGTATAGAGAGCAAGCATGAATGCCTTGTAACTTGTTTTGTTTTTTGGTTTCTCTAAGGCCTCGTTTCAGAAGGGAAGGCAACAGTTGGCCCCATTGTAATCACTGAACCTCAATTGCAAGTGTCTAATAAAGACCTGGAATGAACATCGTGGCATGTATTGTGTCTTTTCTAGAGGATAGTGTTGGTTTCTTTACATGCTTATGACTGATCTTGTACCTGCACTGGTACGTAGCGACGTGAATATTTCGGCCTGAAGTTCAATTAACTGACACTGGAATTGTTCTGTTTGCTGCCATGATTTCTTACTTGCATGACCAAGAAGACATTTAAACAGTTAACTTTTGATTCAGTTAAACTGGTGTTGCAAATTTGTCAAATGAAAGTTGAATAAGCTATACAAGTTGAGAAGTTGTACATCCTTTCACAAGTGATGCACTGTACTTTGTTTACACAACTTCATTCTTCATACTGTATTGGAAAGAAAAGTATCTATTTTGCGTGGAGAACTCTGCTTATGTTTTCTAAATCGAAATTTTTTTTTGTTTTTTTTTTTTGTTTAAAGAATTGACCAGTTTAATTATTTAAAACTCTTCTAGTTAGACTTACGCTGGCTTTGTCCAATAATTTGGTTCACTTAACCTTGCACCTTCTTACAATGGACTGAAAACTTGCATTAATTTCTGATGAATGACAACTGATGGAATGAACCCAAATTCTGGCCAAATTATATATTTTTTTTTTCAATCAGTTTATTTGGATGTACTATCCAGCCTGCAGCCATATCACCCTGTAGCCCAAGACTGGTTGCCCACTGAAGCTAAGCAGGGCTGAGCCTGGTTAGTACCTGGATGGGAGACCTTCTGTGAACACCAGGTTGCTGCTGGTAGAGATGGTAGTGAGGCCAGCAGGGGGTGCTCACCCTGTGGTCTGTGTGGGTCCTAACGCCCCAGTGTAGTGACAGGGACACTATACTGTCAAAGAGCACCGTCCTTCGGATGAGACGTTAAACCGAGGTCCTGACTCTCTGTGGTCATTAAAAATCCCATGATGCCCTTCGAAAAAGAGTAGGGGTGTAAACCCGGCATCCTGGCCAAATTTGCCCCTTGGCCTCTGTCCATCATGGCCTCCTAATCATCCCTATATACTAATTGGCTTCATCCCTCTGTCTCCTCTCCACCAATAAGCTGGTGTGTGGTGGGCGTTCTGGTGCAATATGGCTGCCGTCGCATCATCCAGGTGGATGCTGCACATTGGTGGTGGTTGAGAAGATTCCCCCCTACCATATGTGACGCGCTTTGAGGTCCCAGAAAAAGCGCTATATAAATGTAACGAATTATTATTATTATTACTAACAATATGCAAGAAAAAACTTGTCGCATATTACATTAATTGTATTTTCTTTGTCTGACTATGGAACACGAATGAAGTAGTTTTTTTTCTTGAATTCAAGCACAACCTTATGTGATAAGTTTAAAGGGTTAGTTCACCCAAAAATGAAAATTAAGTCATTAATTACTCACCCGTCACCCCCATGCTGTACCAACCCCGTAAGACCTTCGTTCGTCTTCGGAACACAAATGAAGATATTTTTGATTAAATGTGACAGCTGGATCACTCCTCCATATGCTCCCTAAGGGAATGAATCCTGACGGCCCAGAAAGTCAATGAAGAAAATGTTTAAATATTCCATGTCACAACAGTGGCTCAACTATAAGTTTATCAAGCGACGAGAATACTTTTTGTGCGGAAATAAAACAAAAATAACGACTTTATTCGACTATTCCTTTTCTTCCTTGTAGGCCTGAAACGAGACTTCAAGAGATTTCAACGCCGCATGCGCGAGAATTGCGATCTCCTTTAACTACTTCAGTTAAGTTCTCGCGCGTGCGCGTCGTGGAAATCTCTTGAAGTCTCGTTTCAGGCCTACAAGGAAGAAAAGGAATAGTCGAATAAAGTCGTTATTTTTGTTTTATTTCCGCACAAAAAGTATTCTCGTCGCTTGATAAACTTATAGTTGAGCCACTGTTGTGACATGGAATATTTAAACATTTTCTTCATTGACTTTCTGGGCCGTCAGGATTCATTCCCTTAGGGAGCATATGGAGGAGTGATCCAGCTGTCACATTTAATCAAAAATATCTTCATTTGTGTTCCGAAGACGAACGAAGGTCTTACGGGGTTGGTACAGCATGGGGGTGAGTAATTAATGACTTAAAGGGTTAGTTCACCCAAAAATGAAAATTAAGTAAATGTGATGAATCACTGTATGTCTAATGCACTTCTCCATTTTTTTAGCATTTGTTTATTGCAGAACCAAAGTATAGAAAGTCCTCCACGCTGCAAGATGATCAGCATTTTGAATATCCCCTGGAAATGGTAGAGGATCCTGGAATTAGGGATCTTTTCACTTCTTAACCCCTTTCTTTTTCCCCTTGAAAAGAATTGACACATCCTGAAACAGAGAGCAATATGTCAATGCAGTCAGTTAGATAAGTCAAGTCATCATCATTTGTATAGCACTTTTTTACAATGTAGATTGTTCCAAAACTGCTTTACAGTGATAATAGGAAATTATAGTAACAGAGATTGTTTTGGCTTTAGGACAGCTCTAGAATAAAGTTATTTTCCAGCTAAAGTTAATTTTAATTGATTACTTCCGTCGCAATGATCATTAGTTATTAACTTAGGGGCCGCTAACACGACACTTTTAACAGAAAACTCTTACGTTCTCTCTATGCAAACTTTAAAAACGTGAACCTGTGAGAACGCTGATGGCGTGCACATGCATATTAAGAGTTCTTTCTATAGGTATGTGCATTTGAACATATCTGCGCAGGCATGTAGTCCTTCCCTAAAAAAACCAACCCTCAACAGACTACTTGTCAGGCCTTAATTTATAATACAGAATTGTATTGCTTCGGCGTAGCCACGTGAACCGGAATTATCCCAACATTACTGGTGTGATTACTGTTGCCAGGTGATTCCTCACCTGAAATGGCAAGATGACTGGTTCACATGTACCTTGTGCCAACACGGCCAGGCCACAGTGCATATTGGCATTATAATATCATATGAGCGTCTGTGAATAGCAATTAAAGAGACTACTCATCATTTCTCCAGTGTAACAATACAATGCTGAGTCCAGAACACAACTGTACACCACAAACAGTCCTAAGCAATCCTGCAGTATCCACATTTTTCCAGTGTTGAGAAACAGGAAATATAATGTCCTCCCGGTGACCAACATTTGAACTGCCTCTCAACCTGCTCAACATTTTGAATTCACATTGAGCTCACACTGAGTATCACAGTATAAAAATGGTGTGATGTCACTGTGGGATCATGATCTCATGGGGCTAAATTATTTATGAATAAAACAGGCTAAATGCTGGTTTTTATATGCAAAGACAAATTAACATGTGACAAGGGGGCATATCAAAGGTATTTACATCAGATTAAAAAGTGTGTTCATTTCAACATACAGTAATAGGGATTTGGGACACAAATTAAGGCAGAGAGTCGCAGTGTGTACCATTCACAATGTGTTTTGTGCAGTGAATTACTGGCTGCCAAATAATGAAATCAGCAAAATTCAAGAGATATTTAGAAACCAAATAGTTTAGCATATTACTGGAACATTGCATTTCAATGTAAAATTAATCAAAGTCAAGTCACCTTTATTTATTTAGCACTTTATACAATACAAATTGTTTCAAATCAGCTTTACAGTGTTAACAGGAAAATAAAGTATTTTGGCTGGTGTTCAGCTGAAGTCAGTTAACTGTTGATTCAGTTCCATTATTACAAATATAAGGATCATTTATTATTAAATTAGTTCATTTCTTTTATAAAGCAGTTCTGCAATAAATGATGCCATCGTCCATTTAAATTCTCATACAACAGCATCAGTACAGTTGGATCAATAATAGACCTTATTCGCAAACTGCGAATAAGCTAACTGCGGCCATATTGTTGACATGACATCTGTCTAGCCACGCACAGATTTGAGTTGAGGGGAGCAAGCCTAATGGCTTCATCTCGTCGGTATCAAGAGAAGATAAGCTTGATTGGTGTGGACCCACATCAAATAGACCCAATAGCATTAAGTAAAGATCCGTCCTCATTGCCAGCCATAACTTATCCGGATACTTGTAACTATCTCGTTCATGCAGTATCCGTATACAAGCTACAATTTACCTCAACAAGGCAACATAATGAACGACACTCGTCTCATTCATGGAGGTGGAAAAAGAAGTTCTTTGTGACATGCAGATTTGTTGTATTAAAATGTAAATGCAAAAGAAAAGGCACGAGAGTCAGTTGTTTTTGTCAATTTTAAGTTTTAATTTAAAATGTTTGCGATTTTAATATAAGTACATGGTTACATATTTGACCACTTGCTTGAGCAACTTACCGGTAATATGTAGAAGTAATGCATGGAATAATTGGCTTACATTGTTAAAAAACTGAGTATGTGTTAAAATAAAAATAGTGAGTACCGGGGTGTTTGTGGTACAGCTGCGGATCAGTTACACACTGCAAACGCAGTATATAAAGCACTATAGCGCGTCCTGCTTCTGTACCGTATACGCACCGCACACGCATTGCACGGATTATGTGTGAAACCTGTGGTAAAATGATTGGAACAGACTTTTCTTTGTGGAGTTGGCTGAAAGTTTAGCCTATTTATCCTAGATAGCCTCTCCTGTGTTGGCTCAACTCTGTCTCCTTCCCTTCACGTTTTCTGACAGTCGGTAACTTATCGCAAAAAAACTAACTCCGGGGTTCTTATTGCTGTTGTTAGAACAGCCGTGTATTACACAACACACCATAACGCTGTTTAAAAAAAAAAATACAGTGATAATACCATGGATAATACCAACGCTGCCTCGCTTGTCAATTGACAGACTGACAGTTGCGTGGTTTCTAAGTCAACAATATGGCCGCCGCAAACATTGATGACGCAGATCGAATAACATCTATATTGTTGAAAATTAAGTGTCTACAAGCAAGCCAGGGGGGTATTCCAGAAAGCAGGTTATGTGACATACCTTGGTATGTTTAAGGGTAATTAAGCAGATAACCTCAACTTTCAGTTCCAAAAACGTAGGTAATTTAGCCTTTCAGGGTATGTAAGTAACCTTAGCAACCTACTCTCGAACATGAGCTGCTCCAGAGCAGGTTCTTTTTTTAAGGTTAGTTTACTGCAGATGTTCAGTGCATGCGTGCCCCATTGATGAGGCTCCAGTGGCTGTGACAGATTGCACACAATATTATATATATAGTTATATCGATATATAAAGTGCTATTAAAATAAGATAATGTTCATTTTATTATAAAATATAGCTATATAATTCTCATCTAACATATCATAGCATCAAACAAACGATATAATTCTTATTCACAGTGATTAAATATTATTAAATGAAAAGATTGAAAAATGATTGCACTACCACCAAATACGTGGCGATATGCACCAAGTATGTAAATCAGCATTTAACAAAAGAAGAAGAAAGTAGTAGTATCCTGCGCTTTTTCTTAGCGTCGCTCTGTTGAGAATGTCTGGTGTGTTAGCCATGAACATACTCTGAGTTGGATGAACTTACTCCCGGACGCATTTTTGGAACCAGCATACCTCAAGTAAGCAAGCTTTGGGTTAATCAACCGAGAGTTCAGGGTATATGTGAGGGTAAGGCTATGTTTACACGGAAACGATCTGAAGAGAAAACACAAAAGTGGCATTGTTATCACTTTTTATTCTGCATTTAGACGAGCGTTATGGGTTGGAAATCCACGGCCATATGGTGACGCAAAAGTGTGTGAAATTCGATGTAGTATGTACTCCAGGCGGCTAGGTGGCAATGTGAAGCACTGCCACACAACAACACCAAGTCCGTGCGCCTGCGTAGAACCTTCACTATCTAGGAGACTTTTGCCCTTTACACGTGGAGCGTTTTTAAGATTTCCACTCTGGAGGGTGGTTTAACTTTTTTGTGTTTTTAAGCCCCAAAAACGCTGTCGCCGTGTAAACGAAAGGCAACTCCGATATAATATTTTTACGTTTTCACCCGCTAGCGTTCTCGTGTAAACAGGGCCTCAGTTAACCTTGCTTTCTGGAATACACCCCTGGATCTAGGTTGTACTCTTGTTGGTGTGTACAATGCTTTTGATGAAACAAGTCTGGAAAATCATTAAGCTTGTCAAAAGGGGTGGAGTCTCTTTCATTTCCTGCTCTTGAAAAAGGGACAGCAGATGACTTACAGGTATTCTGGAGATTTCAGAGTCTTTCAGCAATGGGGCTGGTGGTTTTCATTTGTGTTGGATTATTGCTGCTTGTTGCAGTTGGCTCGTCTTTGGCACAGTGGTCAGGATTTCAACAAGGCCAGGGTCCATTAAGATTCCTACACCAACAGACACCAGTTTTAGCTTCTCAGCAAGCTCTCCAAGAATCACAGTTATCAACTTCTCTGAGACCTGCAACGAATCCTGGTGGGGCAAATCAATGGAAGCTTCAAGATCCTGGAAGTAGTCAGTCTAAACAGCTAATGGAGGCTCCTTTGGTACCTTTGACCTGGCATTTTCCTGTAGTGCCTGAAGAACCCCAACAGCCAGATGTGCCTTTTGAGTTGCATGTACCTATAGCTACTGAGAGTATTGCAGCACAATGTGGGGAAAGATTTGTGCATGTGGAAGTTAAGAAGGACTTCTTCGGTACTGGTCAGCTGGTGAATCCTTCATTCCTCACTTTGGGAGGTTGTGCAGCTGTAGGGGAGGATCCAACAACCCAAGTTCTTATCTTTGAGTACGAGCTCCAGGCATGCGGAAGCTCTCTGGTGGTGAGTGGCTGCTTGTGAGTCTTGTTCACTATAGTAATTGAGGGTAAAAACTGGGTTACTGCATAAACTGATTCTTGATCTGTTTTCAGATGGCTGGTGATGAGCTGGTGTATAAATTCACCCTCTTCTACACACCTGAGGCTTTAGTAGGAACTCCCATTGTAAGAACTGATGCAGCAGCTGTTGGAATTGAGTGCCACTATTCAAGGTAGCAAAGGTGTTTTTTTTTTTTGTTTTGTTTTTTATATAAATTAAGCAGTTTCAATTCAGCTGAATGCACCATGTTTTATTCCTCTGTTTAGGTTGCACAATGTTAGCAGTAATGTTCTGATGCCCAATTGGGTTCCTTTTGCTGCTACAAAGGTTGCAGAGGAAGTTCTGGTGTTTTCCCTAAAGCTCATGACTGGTAAGTTTTTATACACTTTGTAAAAGTGACTCTTAAATGAGACTGATTTTCGTTCTATTTCTGTGACCCTTGCAGATGACTGGATGTTTGAGAGGCCATCCAATCAGTTCTTCTTGGGACAATTCCTGAATTTTGAAGCTTCTGTGAAGCAATTCAACCATGTTCCTCTGCGACTCTTTGTAGATGGTTGTGTTGCTACCACAGTCCCTGATGTGACTGCTGCTCCAAGTTATTCCTTTATTGAGAACCATGGGTAAGTAAGGATTAGCAGCTTAAACTCTCATATGTGACCAGAGCATAAGTGTTTTCTTTTATTTCAGGTGCCTGGTTGATGCAAAGCTTACGGGATCTACTTCCGGTTTTATGCACAGAGTTCAGAATGACAAACTACACTTTCGCTTGGAGTCTTTTAGATTCCAGCAAGCGAATAGTGGTTTGGTATGTAATGGTGCTGTCTTTCTGCAAGAGATGAATTTTCGTCCCATATATACAAGTTTAAAATCCTTTTGTAGGTATACATCACGTGTTCTTTGAGGGCAGTTATGGCTTCAACCCCCATAAGTGCAGAGAACAAGGCTTGCTCCTTTGCCAATGGGTATGTCCTAACCGAATAAGTGTTTACCTGATAAGGTGTGATCAGATTGTGTAACCGTTTCTTTGCCTTTATTTTATTTTGTTTTTTTTCAAATAGATGGCTTTCTGCAGATGACAATGACCAGATGTGCATGTGCTGTGACTCCACATGTGGCTTCAGCAGGAAAGGGCGAGCAGTACCTGATTCAGGTAAAGATGTGTACTATGATCTGTATTTTGCTGTATACAGAGCAACCATGAATGCCTTAACTTTTCTTTTTTTTTTTTTTTTTTTTTTTTTTTGGTTTCTCTAAGGCCTCGTTTCAGAAGGGAAGGCAACAGTTGGCCCCATTGTAATCACTGAACCTCAATTGCAAGTGTCTAATAAAGACCTGGAATGAACACTGTGGCATGTCTTGTGTCTTTTCTAGAGAATAGTGTTGGTTTCTTTACATGCTTATGGCCCATTGACTGATCGTGGTTTCTATCAAGGTTCACAAGAAAAGGTCAATGGGCCAGTTCTCCACTGGCCATGTTTTGAAACCCTGGACTGCTTTGTGTAGTTGCATTCATCCTGGCACCATAAACCATCCTGTCACAATTGGCACACTACTTTATTTACACAACTTAATTCAAAAGTATCATGTCCTTCATATGGAAAACTTTTCTTGTGTTTTAAAGTCTACATTTATGAAAGCATATTTTTCTTATTGTGACTGTCTCCGTGCATTTTTTTTTTTAATTGACCAATTTAATTCTTTATAAACTTTATAACTCTATCTGCTAGTGAAACATGATTTTCTCTGGTGACTTATACTTGCACCTTTCTTACAATGGACTGTTAACTTTCATTCATATCTGAAAAATGACTATTGATGGATTGAGACAAGATTCTGGCCTTTTTTTTCAGTTGGTTTCATATGGGTGTACCACACAATATGCAAGAAAAGACGTGTCTCCACTTTCATTAGATCAACATTTTTCTTTGTCAGACCATACAACAAGAATGTAGTTTATTTTCCTGCATTCAAGTACAACTTCCTGTTTTTTTTTTTTTTTTAGTAAATGTGATTAAACTGTCTTTCTTATGCACTTCTGTTCTTAGTTCCATGTTTTTAGTTCTTAGCATTTATTTTGGAACCAAATTATAGAAGATCCTCCACACCGCAAGATGATCAGCACTTTAAATACCCCCTAGATATAGTATAGCATCCTGGAATTAGGATGTTCATTTCAACATAGTATTGGGGATTTAGGACACAAATTAAAGCAAAGATTCTCAGTGTGTACTATTCACAATGTGCTTTGTTCAGTAAATTACTTGCTGCCAAGTCCATGAAACCAGCAACATTCAAGAGGTATTTAGAAACTAAACACTTTTTTTGCATATTAATGGAACATTGCATTTCAATGTAATATTCATCAAAGTCAAGTCACCTTTATATAGAGCTTTATACAATACAAATTGTTTCTAAGCAGCTTTGCAGTGATAACAGGAAAATAATGTATTTCGACTGTTGTTCAGCTGAAGTTGAATCTCTTCCATTGTAAGAATCTATGGATCATCAATTATTAAATTAGTTCATTTAATTTATAAAGCAGTTATGCAATAAATTATGTCATTATCATCCAGCTCAGTTCTCTTCTCATATGACAGTGTCAGTACAGTCAGAACAATAATATTGTTGAATATTAAGTGTCCCCAACTAAGCAAGAGGTGGGAGTGGCAATGAACCCAAGCTCCATCAGGTGACAGAATGGAGGAAAAAACCTTGGGAGATACCAAGCTCAGTCAGGGGCCAGTTCTCCTCTGGACAATGAATAAACACAGTGTCATTATGGTTCAAAGACTGAATTAAAGACAGTGTGTGTTTACAATTGAAAAATAAACAATCGTTGAACTGTGTTGGGTCACTGCTTGATGTCCAAAGGACAATTTACAAAATAAGTGAGCCACCTGGATCTAGGTTGTAGCCTTTTTGGAGTGTACACTGCTTTTAATGAAACAAGTCTGGAAAATCATTAAACTTGTCAAAAGGGGTGGCGTCTCTTTAATTTTCTCTTCAAAAGGCACAGCAGAAGAAGAAGCATGTATTTTGGAGATTTCAGAGGTTTCTTTTCTTTTTTTTAGCAATGTTGCTGATGGTTTTTAGGTTTTCTGGATTGTTGCTGCTTACAGCAATTGACTTGTGTTTTGCACAGTGGTCAGGATTTCAGCAGCAACAGCCACCAGTTTTAGTTTCTCAGCAAGTTGTCCAAGGCCCACAGGTATCAGCATCTTTTAAGCCTCCAAGGTCTGCAATGAACTCTGCTGAGGCTGATCCATGGAATCTTCTTCAGGAGCCTGGAAATACTCAGTCCAAACAACTAATGCAAGGTCCTGTTGCACCTTTGATGTGGCGTTTTCCAATAATGCCAGAAGAACCTCAACAGCCAGATGTGCCTTTTGAGCTGCGTGTACCTATAGCTACTGAGAGTATTGCAGCACAATGTGGGGAGAACTTTGTGCATGTGGAGGTTAAGGAGGATTTATTTGGTACTGGCCAGCTGGTGAATCCTTCATTCCTCACTTTAGGAGACTGTGCAGTTGTAGGGGAGGATCCAGAAGCTAAAGTCCTTATTTTTGAATATGAGCTCCAGACATGTGGCAGCTCTTTGACGGTAAGTGGCTGCTAATGGGTCAACCCTAGCAACTGTAAAAGCCAGTTCTGTCCAGTAACCTGCTACTTGTGCTGCTTTCAGATGACTAACGATGAGCTTGTTTACACCTTCACCCTCCTCTACACTCCAGAGGCTTTAGTAGGAACTCCCATTGTAAGGGCTGATGCAGCAGCTGTTGGAATTGAGTGTCATTATTCAAGGTAAAAACAAACTTGTCAAAGCAATTTTGTTAAATGCTACATTCTTCTTAATCTTGTTTCACTGCTTCCACTAGGTTGCAAAATGTAAGCAGCAATGTGCTGATGCCCAGCTGGGTTCCTTTTGCTGCTACAAAAGTTGGAGAGGAAGTTCTTGTGTTTTCTTTGAAGCTCATGACTGGTAATATACAATGTTAGATTTTCAGAAGTGGCTAGGGAATGTTGCCAACATGAGTTTAATTTCAGATGACTGGATGTTTGAGAGGCCATCCAACCAGTACTTCCTAGGGCAGTTCCTGAACCTTGAAGCTTCTGTGAAGCAATACAACCACGTCCCTCTGCGTATCTTTGTGGGAGACTGTGTGGCTACTGCAGTCCCTGATGTAAACTCTTCTCCAAGATATTCCTTTATTGAAAACTATGGGTTAGTAGGGAATCTCCCTTTAAACTCCTGTTTGCAAATAGTGCCTAAAGTCTTAACCCACACCCTCTCTCTCTTCAGGTGCCTGGTTGATGGAAAGCTCACAGGCTCCACTTCCAGTTTCATGCGCAGGGTTCAGAATGACAAGCTGCAGTTTCAGTTGGAGGCTTTCAGGTTCCTGCGAGCTGACAGTGGCTTGGTATGCATTTTGGGCTATAGATCTGAGAGTTAAATATGACCAGTAAGAGAACTAACCATGTCCTCTTCTGTAGGTGTACATCACATGTGCTCTAAAGGCTGTCATGGCCTCTACCCCGACAAGTCCAGAGAACAAGGCTTGCTCCTTCAATAATGGGTATTTCATACTTTTTTTAGACCTCTAATGATTTGAGTTGGTAAATGGCTAAGCAGTTTTCTTTCCTGTCTATAGATGGACTTCTGTAGATGACAATGACCAGGTGTGTATGTGCTGTGACTCCACATGTGGTTCCAGCAGAAAAGGACGAGCACTACCTGATTCAGGTAATGTATGAAATCTTGGTATTGCTCTTGCAGAAGGACTTTCAGTTTCTCATTTAGTCTTTGTTTTCAGGCCTGGTATCGGAAGGGAAAGCAACCATCGGCCCCATTGTGATTGCTAACTGATGTATTGTGAATGGCGAGAAGTGCCAATAAAAGTCTTTATATATTAGTGAGTTTACTTTGTCTTTTTGCATTTTCTGATGACTTCAAGGCCTTTTTGACCCGTAAGTTGCCTTACTTCAGTAAATTTCAGTTTGCCAAGTGCAGGAATGGAACATTTTTCACTAACTAGTAACTATGGTGTGCTTGCTTTCAGTTGTGAGCTTACTTAAAGGGATAGTTCGGCCAAAAATGATATTTAACCCATGCATTACTCACCCTCAAGCCGTTCGAGATGCATATGTCAATCTTGTTTCAGACGAACACATTTTCAGTTATTTTAGAAAATGTCTTAGACCCTTCAGTGGATATAATGTGAAGCAATGGGGTTCACCTCCTTCAAGTCCCAAAATGTGCATACATCCTTCACAAAAGTAATTCATCCGGCTCCAGGGGGATAAACGAAGGCCTTCTGAGGGTAATCCGTGCGGTTTTGTCGTAAAAATATACATATTTAAAACTTTATAAATGAAAATATCTGACTTCCGGCAACGATCGACGCGCGTGCGTTCACGCGCTTTGGTGTTTTGTTTTGCTCTGCTCTCTGGCTGCGCTGGCGCGTTCGTTCTACGTCACAACAGTTCCTACGCTACGTCTTACCTCGTACGCCGACTTCCATCACCCGTGAACGCGCGTTGATCGTTGCCGGAAGTCAGATATTTTCATTTATAAAGTTTTAAATATGTATATTTTTAGGACAAAACCGCACGGATTACCCTCAGAAGGCCTTCGTTTATCCCCCTGGAGCTGGATGGATTACTTTTGTGAAGGATGTATTCACATTTTGGGACTTGAAGGAGGTGGACCCCATTGCTTCACATTATATCCACTGAAGGGTCTAAGACATTTTCTAAAATAACTGAAAATGTGTTCATCTGAAACAAGATTGACAGATGCATCTCAAACGGCTTGAGGGTGAGTAATGCATGGTTTAAATATCATTTTTGGCTGAACTATCCCTTTAAGTCAAAAGCCTGCGTGCCCTACCTTTTACATTTGTTTGGGATAGAGACCCAACTGTGCACCGCACTTGGCACAAGATTTAATTGGTGGTTAATTTATTCGCAAGTGATGCATTCTGTGCAGAAAATGAATTCCTTGTATCAAGTGAGCAGTACGGTGTATGTTACTCTGTGTAAGCCAGACCTATAGACTACAGTTTCAATTCTGTAGATGAGAAATTGGCAGCTTAAATGACCTCACAACAGGCCCATGTGCTTTTTGTAATGGCAAACATATATGTTGGCTCCAACACATGAGGGTCCCCTTATGAAAGTGAGCTGTTAGTATACTTAAATTAAAAGGGCATGCTTTCAGTCTACTTGTATACTTATCAGACATGTATTGAACAATTGCACTTAAGTAAACTCAACTTGTACAGACAAAGGTCCAAGTATATTTGGCCTATACTTGTAGTCAATCAAGTTCCATGGCTCACTCTTGTGTAGCCTATTAAATGAGTAGCCTCCCAGTCCCACACACACAGTTTTACATGCGTTCTTAACGGTAAAAATAATATTGACTATCCCAAACTTTACATAGTTCCCTGAGCTGTAAGTTACTTTTTATTTGCGCAGTACGTTCTGGAAATGTCAGTTGGTTTAAAGTGAGTAAAACATTTTTTACTATAAACCTGGATTACTTAAGCAGATTGCTTAATGGTTAAAAATAATGTAGCCATAAATCGGGGCAATCAAAGTTAGCCAGTTTAAATTCAATAAAGTCTGATATGCTGCAACTTTTACTTTTGGCCCACGGAGCTCAATCAAGTTTGAGATATTGGTATACCTACTAAATAACTTATACTTTATAAAATTAACTTAAAGTATGCCTATTTTTAATGAGGGTCAGTGCTCTGGTTTTCATTCTGGTGGAATCCTCTTTGGAAGACTAGGCACAGCATTATTTCTAGGTGAGATTTAAGGCATTCAAGTGTTTTTTTGTTTGTTTTTTAAATTCAGTTCACAAAACCTACTTTAACAGATTTTGTACATGAAGGGCAGAAGTTTGTCAACTTGCAGTTCATGTAAGAACTTGTTTGGATTTGAATGCAGGCAGTTAGAAGCTGCTTTAAAATTCATAAAATGTCATGTGGATATAATTGCATGTTGTATTTACTTGATCTAAATATACTTGACACTTCAGGTAAAGTTCCAGAATCAAATCAGTGAGGCTGCAGATGTAATGTGTAAGCAACAGCTCTTAAGCACCACTGTATGAATAGCAATACACAGTGAGAGATTTATAAGTCATTACTTTTACAAATAAATCATGCATTTATATGTGGATGTCAACTGAAACTTTGATGCGTGTCCAGGGCCGTTGGTTCTCTATTGTAGCATGAAAACAGAACTTTTATTCAAATTCTGAATGCATTGTATCAAAGAACTTAGTTCATTGAGATCTCACAAAGTTCCATTATAATCAATGCAGCTGTCTACACTGAACAACGACTCTCTTAAAAACTTCATATTTACGTGTTCTTACACGGGAGCATTTTCCAAATATGTTTCACCAATATGCTATTATTACGTTTTCAACTAAGGGTGCTCTTGCTTAGGTTTGAGGATGCGTAGCAACTTCGTAGAAACGGGCCTAAGCTATTCCACGCAGTACATGTATATATGAACACATCTTAAAGTCAGAAATGGCTGGCAAAACCTCTCAGCATGTGTAATAAGAGCTCCCACCTCACCACTCATAGCCAAAACAAAGTGACACCATCAACAATCCATAGGAATACCACCATAAGGTAAAGAGGCTGCCTTTAATAAGTTTCACTGAGGCTAATTATTTATTACGTGACAAAACTAGGCTGTACATAGTTTGTAAGTGCATTCCAGCCCAACTTCAGTGGATGTTTTCATGCATAATTCCCACAATACATAATCACTATTAATAAACAGCGTTGGGGGTAATGTGTTACAAGTAAATAGTGACTTATGTTGGATTTATCCAATCCTTTAGTCCATTTAAACCTCGCACCTTTCTTAAAATAAACTAGGTCAGCTGGAACTGGGAACACTTCCTATAACACCTGTTGAACTCGTTACATCATAAGAAGAATGGCATCTACGCTAATATTAGTCTTTCTGTTTATTTCGAGGTTTACTGTAGTCAGCCAGATCCGGGCCGTATCCAGATCAGATGGAGGACCTGCGCCTAGACATGACCAGAACGCATGATGTAGTCAGCCGGATCCGGGCCGTATCCAGATCAGATGGTGGACCTGCGCCTAGACACGACCACAGCCCATGATGTAGTCAGCAGGATCCGGCCGTATTCAGATCAGATGGAGGACCTTTGCCTAGACATGACCACAGCGCATGATGTAGTCAGCCGGATCCGGGCCGGATCCAGATCAGATGGTGGACCTGTGCCTAGACTTGACCACAACACATCCCTTAAGTGTCAGCAGAGATTGTGTCAATTAGACTCTCCCCTGTGAAGGCCTCATCGACACGACAGCCATCGGCACTGATCCTCAACAAACCCGTCTCCATACCGACGAATGACTCCGATCTTCAACCAAATGGAACTAAATAATATTCTGAATGTTCTGATGTAATCTGACTTCTGACCTATAATGCTGCCTGAATCATAATAATACACTGTTCATTCATTGACCAGAGGAGATCTGAGATTTTTTTTTTTTCCCTCCATTCTGTCACCTGATGCAGTTTTGGTTCCTTACCACTGTCACCTTTTGGCTTTCTTAGTTGGGGACACTTAATATTCAACAATATTATTTATCTGCCTGCATTGTCACCATTATATGAGAACTGAACTGATCTGCACGAGGACATAACCATTTTCTCCAGAGCAGGTATATATATAAATGAACTAAATTAAAATTTTACAACAAAAATTAACCATCACTGAACTTAATTAAGCTGGACTATGGCGCTATTTTCTTCTAGATCTGCTGTACAGCAGAAAGAAACTTTGTTGCATTCATTTTCCTGTTGTCACTGTAAAGCTGCTTTGAAATAATTTGTATTGTAAAAAGCACAATATAAATAGCATGACTTGACTTGACAATGGACTGAAAACTCGCATTCAGATTTGTCGAATGACAAATGATGGATTGAACCAAGACTCCGGCCTACATTTAAAAAATACAAATAAATAAAAAAAAAATTAAATTTCCATTCGTATGTACTTCACAATATGCAAGAAAAGATTTCTCCACTTTCATTACATCAAAATGTTATTATCTTTGTCTGACAGTACTACAAGAATAAAGTTGTTTTCTTTTTTAGCATTCATGCACAACCTTACTCGTACAGTGTGAGTTGGTAACCTTGCTGAAATAGCACAGAAATTGCACAGTGTATGCCCGCCTTAAACCTTGTCTGTGAAACCGGAGGAAAAATTGTTTGTACTGTGTTGGTTTACTGCTTGACGTCCTATGGACAATTTACAAAACCAGTGAGCCACTTGGATCAAGATTGTACTCTCTTGGTGTGTGTAATGCTTTTAATGAAACAAGTCTGGAAAATCATTAAGTTTGACAAAAGGGGTGGAGTCTCTTTAATTTCCTGCTCTAGAAAAAGGCACAGCAGAAGATCACAAGTATTCTGGAGATTTCAGAGGTTTTTGTTAAACAATGGGGCTTTTGTTTTTCAGTCTTTCTGGATTGTTGCTGCTGACAGCATTTGACTTGTGCTTTGCACAGTGGTCAGGATTTCAACAAGGCCATGATCCAGGAAGATTTCAGCAGCAACAGCCACCAGTTTTAGTTTCTCAGCAAGCTGTCCAAGGCCCACAGGTATCAGCATCTTTTAAGCCTCCAAGGCCTGCAATGAGCTCTGCTGAGGCTGATCCATGGAATCTTCTTCAAGAGCCTGGAAATACTCAGTCCAAACAACTAATGCAAGGTCCTGTTGCACCTTTGATGTGGCGTTTTCCAATAATGCCAGAAGAACCTCAACAGCCAGATGTGCCTTTTGAGCTGCGTGTACCTATAGCTACTGAGAGTATTGCAGCACAATGTGGGGAGAACTTTGTCCATGTGGAGGTTAAGGAGGATTTATTTGGTACTGGTCAGCTGGTGAATCCTTCATTCCTCACTTTAGGAGGCTGTGCAGTTGTAGGGGAGGATCCAGAAGCTAAAGTCCTTATCTTTGAATATGAGCTCCAGACATGTGGCAGCTCTCTGATGGTAAGTGGCTGCTAATGGGTCAACCCTTGCAACTGTAAAAGCCAGGTCTGTCCAGTAACCTGCTACTTGTGCTGCTTTCAGATGACTAACGATGAGCTTGTTTACACCTTCACCCTCCTCTACACTCCAGAGGCTTTAGTCGGAACTCCCATTGTAAGGGCTGATGCAGCAGCTGTTGGAATTGAGTGTCATTATTCAAGGTAAAAACAAACTTGTCAAAGCAATTTTGTTAAATGCTACATTCTTCTTAATCTTGTTTCACTGCTTCCACTAGGTTGCAAAATGTAAGCAGCAATGTGCTGATGCCCAGCTGGGTTCCGTTTGCTGCTACAAAAGTTGGAGAGGAAGTTCTTGTGTTTTCCTTGAAGCTCATGACTGGTAATATACAATGTTAGATTTTCAGAAGTGGCCTAGGGAATGTTGCCAACATTAGTTTAATTTCAGATGACTGGATGTTTGAGAGGCCATCCAACCAGTACTTCCTAGGGCAGTTCCTGAACCTTGAAGCTTCTGTGAAGCAATACAACCACGTCCCTCTGCGTATCTTTGTGGGAGACTGTGTGGCTACTGCAGTCCCTGATGTAAACTCTTCTCCAAGATATTCCTTTATTGAAAACTATGGGTTAGTAGGGAATCTCCCTTTAAACTCCTGTTTGCAAATAGTGCCTAAAGTCTTAACCCACACCCTCTCTCTCTTCAGGTGCCTGGTTGATGGAAAGCTCACAGGCTCCACTTCCAGTTTCATGCGCAGGGTTCAGAATGACAAGCTGCAGTTTCAGTTGGAGGCTTTCAGGTTCCTGCGAGCTGACAGTGGCTTGGTATGCATTTTGGGCTATAGATCTGAGAGTTAAATATGACCAGTAAGAGAACTAACCATGTCCTCTTCTGTAGGTGTACATCACATGTGCTCTAAAGGCTGTCATGGCCTCTACCCCGACAAGTCCAGAGAACAAGGCTTGCTCCTTCAATAATGGGTATTTCATACTATTTTAGACCTCTAATGATTTGAGTTGGTAAATGGGTAAGCAGTTTTCTTTCCTATAGATGGACTTCTGTAGATGACAATGACCAGGTGTGTATGTGCTGTGACTCCACATGTGGTTCCAGCAGAAAAGGACGAGCACTGCCTGATTCAGGTAATGTATGAAATCTTTGTATTGCTCTTGCAGAAGGACTTTCAGTTTCTCATTTAGTCTTTGTTTTCAGGCCTGGTATCAGAAGGGAAAGCAACCATCGGCCCCATTGTGATTGCTAACTGATGTATTGTGAATGGCGAGAAGTGCCAATAAAAGTCTTTATATATTAGTGAGTTTACTTTGTCTTTTTGTATTTTCTGATGACTTCAAGGCCTTTTTGACCCGTAAGTTGCCTTACTTCAGTAAATTTTTCAGTGTGCCAAGTGCAGGAATGGAACCTTTTTCACTAACTAGGAACTATGGTGTGCTTGCTTTCAGTTGTGAGCTTACTTAAGTCAAAAGCCTGCGTGCCCTACCTTTTACATTTGTTTGGGATAGAGACCCAACTGTGCACCGCACTTGGCACAAGATTTAATCTGTGGTTAATGTATTCGCAAGTGATGCATTCTGTGCAGAAAGTGAATTCCTTGTATCAAGTGAGCAGTACGGTGTATGTTACTCTGTAGTCTATAGGTCTGGCTTACACAGTTTCAATTCTGTAGATGAGAAATTGGCAGCTTAAATGACCTCACAACAGGCCCATGTGCTCTTTGTAATGGCAAACATATATGTTGGCTCCAACACATGAGGGTCCCCTTATGAAAGTGAGCTGTTAGTATACTTAAATTAAAAAGGGCATGCTTTCAGTCTACTTGTATACTTATCAGACATGTATTGAACAACTGCACTTAAGTAAACTCAGCTTGTACAGACAAAGGTCCAAGTATATTTGGCCTATACTTGTAGTCAATCAAGTTCCATGGCTCACTCTTGATTAGCCTATTAAATGAGTACCCCCCCCCCCAATACCGCTACTGTACGCAGCCCTGGATAATAGCGGAGACAATTCACGTTATAACACAGATGACCACACTCTAAAAAACGTTGGGTTGTTGTGTACCCAATAGCTGGGTAAAAAATATTGGGTCGTTCTGTTGGGTTATTCGGAACATTTTATTGGGTTGTTTCTATAACGCAGCCGTTGGGTTAAAGTTCAAATTTCAACGGTTGACCGCAGCTGACAGAAGATGCACGGGTGAGTTATTACATTAGCCATACATATTGTAAACGTTATTTTTTTCGTTGTACGTGACTTTAAGCTCTTACAAAGTATTATTTGCTCTTTTCCTTAAATCTTCAGCCAATTATTTCCATGTTTATATCTCCTTTTGACTGGTTTTTGTCCGCTATCTGCGACTAACGACATCAATTAAGCAATATAGCCAGCCAATTTCTTAATACTCGGTTGTGATATACTCTTCCTAACTTTCTATGTTCTTTATACTTTTTGGTAAAGTTATATTTTCAGATACTAATCGACGCGCTCGGCTTCAAGACCCAGCTGAAGCCCGGTCCATCCAAATATTAACCGACGCGCTCGGCTTCAAGACCCAGTTGAAGCCTGGTCCATCCATTCAGTGTCGCAGTCACTGACAGGCAGAAGGTAACGTAATGCTGTGTTATAAATGCCTACATTAAAGCGCAAATGTTTACTTGGGCTATCCCGGCTACGGTGTGAATTTAAAATACTATAAAGTGTTAAACCTAAGGTAACCATGCGTCCTCTTTTTCCCGGACATGTCATCTTTTTGGACCTAAAATAAACGAGTCCGGCCGGGACGCCTTCTCGCACCATTTAATTGGTCGTCGGTCATGTAGGCCTACGTAGCGCAAAATATTGGTCAAACTGCAGCACGTCTTGTCAACTGTGGTACATGGCTCCTGAACTGCGTTAAAAGAGTCCAAATGTAAATTCATGAACGATTTTGTGATGATCGGTAGCTGTAGTGCCCTCGTGAGCCTCTGGAGGGCACTCTCTTCCCGTGCTACGTTTCCCCATGGACTCTTTGTTTTATTATGTTCAGCTGTTTGTCATTACCTGAGATTGAGTTCCTTATTTAAGCCTGAGTTTTGCCTGTGTCCTTTGCAAAGTCTTGTTACACTCTAAGTGTACATCTCTGAGCATTTTTTTTCTCCGTTTCATTATTCAGTGTTTCCCTGGACGTTTGACCCTTGCCTGCCTTCTGGACTGTTTATGAACCTGTGCTGCCTGCCTCGACCATAGCCTGTTTTTCACCACGATTTACTGGATTGCCCCTTGTTTAACTGTTTGCCTGGGTTTATGTCTGCTTGTGTTTTAAGTTATAATAAAGTTATGCTTATGGATACGACCGTCTCTGTCCGAACGTTACAGATTTACAGAGAAAATTCCCGTGTTCCCTTTTAAAAGCTAAACTATTGTTTTATTTGGTTGTTATTGTTCTATTGTTGCGGCCCAAAAGTTGAATGAATATTAAAGTTCAATAAAATAGTTGCATGATTACGAATGCATTTGTAAAATTGGGTTTTAATGCAAGGTCATGTACCACAATACATAGCCATTGCAGGAGCTCATATTGTAAAATTACAGCTCCTGTGATTTACCAGTGAATATATAGTAGGTTAGTGACTCTTTTTGTTAATACACTTTATACTAACTAATTCACATTTTTTTACACAGGATGCTATGGATTCATATGTAAGGGAAACACTTCAGAAGTGGAACATTGAAACATTAATCGACAGATTTGCAGGTGAGAGATAATGTAGCAAGTTTGAAAAAGGAAGCCCTGTCTCAGTTGCTTACCCTCTTCACAATTAAAGAATGTCATCACTAATATAGTGTAACCTTTTTAATTTGACTTCTTGAAAAGCAGAACTTAGGCCTATTTATACTAATCTATTGTTCTTTCTATTTTATGTAAAGACACTCTTGGACCCTGCAAGCTATCCTTCCTCCATTGCCATTCAAAAAGGGCTACAAGATGGTTCGGCCTTCTTACCAGGAGGCAAAACAAGCATTTGTTGATTTACAGCTTGTAGGTACATCATTTATGGGTTATATTGGGTAACACATTTTTCGGTAATATTGGATCCATGTGTGCATATTTACTATTTAAAAATTCTATTTAAAGGTTGGAACAAACATCATTCAATATTTGGAGGAGCAACGGAGGCAATTGCCTCATGTCCTGCAGCTTGGAGATAAATTCAACTGCTCACAAGCATTCGTCATTGTGGGAGGAGCGGCACGAGAGCAAGACAGCCTTTTACAAGCTGTCAATACATTCTTTAAAATATTTTATGTTTTAGACATAGACTATCCAAAGCCTGCGGCATCTGTTTGGCAGTTTCTACAACACACAATATATTCTGTGCCATTCTGTCCATCAACTCACTGTCGCCTACTTAGGCAGTTTATAATTGGATAAGCTGGACAAGCTTTGGTTTGTTTTGTGTTTTTGTTTTCCATGTTTCTTAGAACTTAAAACATATGTAAATAAATTCATTTTAGCATTAATATTCTGTGCCTGTTTATAATTGCATTACTTTTATTTATTTGTTTATTTATTGAAAGAATTTCTTACCTTAAGGAAGTAAATTAAAGCAATTGCAAACAATAACTTAATGAAGCAATAACTGAATAAAAATGTTACAATAAAAAAAAATGAAATGAAAATGTTTACAATTTGTGAATGCAATATCTAATTGAATGTAAATAAAGCATTGTTAATATACTTAAGTTGTGAGTTATTTATTTACATGTCAATAATAGTACCGGTAATTATAATAATTTAGGTTGATTAAATCATTTTTGCCAAATAACCCAACAGATTAGTTATTTGTAACCCAATTTATTGGGTAAAACTAGTTACCTAATTTATTGGGTTAAAATAACCCAACAATAGGTCGGTGCTATATCAACCCACCATTGGGTTAGCCGTTGGGTCGTTTTTAACCCAACTTTTTTAAGTGAGCAGATATCATGGTAGAGATGTAATTTTTAATTGCTGAATTTAATTTATAATTGTAATTGGGTTGTATTTAATGATATATTTAAATAAAATTGCCTTTGCCAAAACCCAGCCATCAATTTAGTATTCCGTCATAGTGATTAAAACAAACAATTCACTCTGTCTCAGTGTATTACAGTTGTTTTACTAAAACTTAATACCAATGCCAACGGCGAGAGAATTTAGTTTTGCAGTGGACAAATCACCTTACTTTGCACGGGGTAAAAATAAGTATCATAAGACACTTGAGTAAACGCTCGTGTGTTTTGTGTCTTAATGAACCGTTTCCATACACATAAATTATAACTCGTACTCATCGCTCTGTCCATTTCAGCAAATGACGTTTTGTGAAGGCCTCTCCTGTTGCTTTGGTGCTTGTCAACACGCGCGTGCACCCCCTGCTGGTAAAGCCGACTACAGCAGATGGAGATTATGATCGGTAATCTACTGCTTTTCCTGCAGTTCCTGGATGTCAACGTTGAATTTACTGTTGAATTTGAACCACTGAATTTGTGGAAGCGAATATTCAAGGCGAAATAAAATGGACCGAAAATTGCCTGTTGAATATTATAGGTTGTATTTTTAAACAGTTTGAAAATTTTGGAAGTGAAATATGAAAGGTGAATATGGATTATTGAATTTTTAATATTGAAAATGTGTTTGAAATGTTTTTAATTGAAATATTCACAGCTTAAATATTCAACCATGTTGAATTTCAGCCCATAAAAATGCAGGCCTTAAAAATACAATGGATTAAAATGCAAGCATGGTTAACGCAATGCATATTTATTTTTTTTTCAATTGGTGCAATTCAACATGCTTTTTGTTTCAAAAACATTTGACATTATTTTACTTCCATAAAATGTCTACGGTGGCCGAGAGGTGCAAAACAAATTACAATTCAGAAAACAAAATAACAAATCCAAAAACAAAATAACAATTCAGAAAACACAACAACAATTCAGAAAACACAACAACAATTCAAAAAAACACAACGACAATTCAGAAAACAAAATAATTCAGAAAACACAACGAAAATTCAGAAAACACAACGACAATTCATTCAAAACGGAAAAGGTAGGTATATTTTGAGAATGGCATACTTGTCGCTGATTGGACGAGACACCTGTCAATCAAGCCAGAACCGGAATCAAGCGATTACTGGAAGTACCGAGGGTAGAAAAGCGCTTCGTCTTTGGTATTTTAATCAAATAAACTGTCGAATCATCTGTACATATTTTTTCAGTACCGCATGAGCTCATATTAATTTTAATATCAACTATCTAAAATGTGTGCATCATGCCTGACATCTACATCATGAACAATTTACAGATGGTTTTATGACTGTAAGTCATTGAAATGCTATTGGAAACGTGTGTACCAATGTCGTATGTAACTTTAGTGACGGTCACGGTCCCTAAATGTACGAATATCTAGGCCAGCTTATGCCAGATACATTAGCCTATACTTCACAGGGAATCACTTAGCGTAAAACTTTGCGCGTTACGTTCATATTCTGGTCCATCTGCTACCTGTAGCCTATTAATATAGCCTAAATCCCCAATAAGGTGGGAGTTTGGTCTTTTATTGTACTGTGTTTTGTCCATTGAGTTACTTTAAGTGTCCTGACCGCAGGGTGATCCTGGACAATGACGATTGAGGGAATCCCCAATTCTGCAGAACAGCGTCGAGATATAAAGTTAAGGAAACTAAACAACCGAGAAAAATATATGTCTACTACTTCAGATTAACGTTTGATCTGTACATCGGCATCGGGGAATAACATTATAATCTCGTTCACGGTAGAGAAAGCTGCATGTACAAAAGTAACCGTGAAGACTTCAATGTAAAAACCTATTTTTTTTTACAGTCTATGGTAAAAACGAATCACTTTTCTACCCTCGGTACTTCCAGTAATCGCTTGATTCCGGTTCTGGCTTGATTGACAGATGTCTCGTCCAATCAGCGACAAGTATGCCATTCTCAAAATATACTTACCTTTTCCGTTTTGAATGAATTGTCGTTGTGTTTTCTGAATTGTTATTTTGTTTTCTGAATTGTCGTTGTGTTTTTTGAATTGTTGTTGTGTTTTCTGAATTGTTATTTTGTTTTCTGAATTGTTATTTTGTTTTCTGAATTGTTTTCTGAATTGTTATTTTGTTTTCTGAATTGTTATTTTGTTTTCTGAATTGTCGTTGTGTTTTCTGAATTGTCGTTGTGTTTTCTGAATTGTCGTTGTGTTTTCTGAATTGTCGTTGTGTTCCCTGAATTGTTGTTGTGTTTTCTGAATTGAAATTTGTTTTGCACCTCTCGGCCACCGTAAATGTCAGTTGGTTTAAAGTGAGTAAAACATGATTAAAACATTTTTGTACTATAAACCTGGATTAGTTAAGCAGATTGCTTAATGGTTAAAAATAATGTAGCCATAAATCAGGGCAAAGTTAGCCAATTTAAATTCAATAAAGTCGGATATACTGCAACTTTTACTTTCGGCCCACGGAGCTCAATCAAGTTTGAGATATTGGTATACCTACTAAATAAATTATACTTTATAAAATTAACTTAAAGTATGCCTATTTTTAATGAGGGTCAGTACTCTTGTTTCCATTCTGGTGGAATCCTCTTTCCAATGCACAATGCACAGTGAGAGATTTACAAGTCATTGTTGATGAAAACAAAGATGGCTGCTGAGGGCAGGAGTGGTTCGTTGGGCTCCATTCATGCCCTCTGTATTTTACAATGTTTTTAATGTTATTGAGTGCTTGGACTTACAACGTTTTTCTGCATAATAAGGACAACCTGGTTGGTCTGAATGAGAATGAATACACTAAACTTTATTTTTTTGGACATGGACACGCCATTCTCCACACTACCTGGGCATCTAAAAGTCTATGTAAGCATGACAGAAACAGCGCTAATAGGTCAACACCACGTCAAGAGAGAGCGCATGTATCTAAAGTAATAATGGTGCTAATACTTTTGGCTGGAGACATACATCTGAACCCATGCCCCACGCTTGAACACCAGGCGAGCCAAGAGGAGGTAATGCCTGACATAGGTGTACCCCTGCAGGAGATACCGCCCCTGATTACACCGGCGACTCACGCAGTGGAGTTGAAGGAAATGTTGGCCCAGTGACAGGAGCTGCCGGAGCAGCGTCATGCTGGGATGCGGAGCACATCAGAGCCCCGTGTGAGGACATCGGATTGTGACCTCTCCGGTGAGTTATCCCGCTTGATTGATCACCAGCTAAGGTCTGGACCAGGGGCGGAGCGGGGGGGGGGGGGGGGGGGGGGGGGGGGGGTTGGGGGGGGGGTGGCTAATTGGGCTTAAACCCCGAATGTTTTGTCAAAAGCCCCGAATCTTTTAGGTTTTTTATAACTTCAACTTTGTTTCATTTCCTGTCAGTCTTTCTGACTGGAGCGGCAAAAAATGAAATAAAAGTTATATTACTGTGGCGGACGGTAATGCATTGTGCATCACTCAGCTTGTTGGTTTGCCAACTGCCAATAAAAACTAACGAAGAAGAATATAAATATTCTTCTTCTTCGCCGTTCTTTTACTGTCTATGGTTGGCATCAGGGGCTGGCGGGCTGTTGTATGTTTCACCGGCGTCGTAGCGAGCTTACTGGCTAACCTGCTGAAGTTAATATGGACATGATAACTAAGTTTTTTATACGGAACACTAACAGTAAACATCTCCGGCAGGAGAGAGATTCAGAAGCAGCGTCAGACGTGACCAGTAGTCAAACAAATAAAGTACCGTAACATAATAATATATGGTCATGTTGTTAATCATACTGTGCTATTTCCCAAAGAAATATAATATAATTTTAAGAAATGTTCTTCTGTTGGCCTGATATTCGATTCAGAGTATTGAAGAGCACATTTACTTGGCACTGCAGCATTTGCTGTTTGCTAGTAGAGCAGCCTAAATTATTATGGCATGGATTCTGATGTAGCAAATCTGTCAGCTAAGCACAAACTAAACAGAACTGAACTCTTATGATTAGTAATGATGTTTACACCAAATTCCAATTGTACCTGTGTAGCCTAACTTAAAAATAGTCAGATAATGGTTGCCTCTTTTTAGTTGCCAGGGGTGAAAATGAGTCCTCAACATTTTTGGTGTTTTGGATTCACTACAGCTGGAGAATAACTAAATACAGAATAGGTTGTAGGCTCTACTGGGTGATTTTTTTTTTTTTTTTTTTTTTTTTTACTGAGTAATCATCATTTTCCCAGAGAGTCTATAGATTTTTAGGCATTCTATTATCTCAAAAAGCCTGAAAAATAGTGCATTTAGCTTACGTAAATGGGAAAAAAATCTCAGATGTTTACATCGTCTGGCTCCGCCCCTGGTCTGGACCGGGAGCTACTGCGACTGTAGGAGGCGCCGAGGGCTTCTGCTCTCAGTCGGATGATTATGCAGCGGCGTTAGCTATGGCGGAGCATGCTAACCTCTCTGAGTCTGGGGTAATAGTCAACACGCTACATACACGCTCAGATAGTCGCGCTGCACAGAAACAAAGGTATTATCTACAAGTTCAGACTGCTAATCACGCCCGTGTGCTTTGGGATGTAAAGTGCAAACCAAAGGGAATATTAGGTGGACAGTTAAACATACGCAGCCTTATCCCTAAACGTGATCAGGTCTCTGCACTTCTCCTGGACTCTAACTTGGATTATCTCTGTTTAACGGAATCATGGCTTCATAGAAACATTCCAACGAATATGATTGACATTGCTGGGTGTCAGTGTTTTAGAAAGGATAGAATTACAGAAAAGGGTGGAGGAGTATTAATATACATTAAAGACAAATTAAAATGCCACTTAATTGAATTGAAGACCCCCCTGGAATGTCTAGCATTAAATGTAACTCTATCACCTACTATGAATTTTAATATTGCTGTCCTCTATAATCCTCCTTCTTATAAGGTCAAGTTTTATGATGACCTAAATGTGGTAGTTAAACAACTGGACTTTTATAGAGAGACAATATGGTATGGAGGCTACAATATTTGTTGGTCTGATAAAAAATGTAAACATAAACTCAAAGCACTTATGACAAAATTGAACTATAGACAAATGATTGAAGGACCTACACGAATAACAAGACAGACTAAGACCCTCATTGATTTGGCATTTACTAATAGACCAGAACGAATTACAAGGACTTATAATTTGATTACCGGACTCTCCGACCATAACATGACTTTGACTGTTAGGAAACTGACGAAGAAGCACCTACAGTACTTTGGTAAATCAGATCATGAAAAAACATATTTCATTCTTCCTAAATGTAAAACTGCACAACTTGAAAGAGAACTTAAAAATATAAACTGGGGACAAATTTTGACATTAGATGATCTAGAGGAATGTTGTAATTCCTTGACTACAGCTATTACATGTCTGATGGAAAAATTTACAAAGCAAATCAAATTGAAAAAAAAAGGATTATACTTGCCTTGGATAAATAATGAATTACGGATTCTCATGAAGAAGCGAGATTAGGCCTTGAAAACATCTTTAAGATCTAAACTCAATACAGATTTCTTGATTTATAAAGGTTTAAGGAATAAAGTTGTATTTGAGTTGCGGAAAGCAAAAGTAACATATTACACTAATTTAATTGATAGTTCGAAAGGCATAAATAACTCACTATGGAAGCATTTAAACAATTTGACTAACAAATCAAATAAACATAAAAAGATCACAGAAATTAATGTCAATGGCAATAGTATAACCTGCGCCTATACATGACCAGAACGCATGATGTAGTCAGCCGGATCCGGGCTGTATCCAGATCAGATGGTGGACCTGCGCCTAGACACGACCACACCGCATGATGTAGTCAGCAGGATCCGGGCCGTATCCAGATCAGATGGAGGACCTTTGCCTAGACACGACCACAGCCCATGATGTAGTCAGCCGGATCCGGGCTGTATCCAGATCAGATGGTGGACCTGCGCCTAGACACGACCACAGCCCATGATGTAGTCAGCAGGATCCGGGCCGTATCCAGATCAGATGGAGGACCTTTGCCTAGACATGACCACAGCGCATGATGTAGTCAGCCGGATCCGGGCTGTATCCAGATCAGATGGAAGACCTTTACCTAGA
Source organism: Tiaroga cobitis (assembly GCA_030578255.1). Lineage (NCBI taxonomy): Eukaryota > Metazoa > Chordata > Actinopteri > Cypriniformes > Leuciscidae > Tiaroga > Tiaroga cobitis. The sequence goes on from CM060610.1 coordinate 33,960,467, forward strand.
CACGACCACAGCGCATGATGTAGTCAGCAAGATCCAGTTCGTATCCAGATCAGATGGTGGACCTGCGCCTAGACACGACCACGGTGCATGATGTAGTCAGCCGGATCCAGATCAGATGGTGGACCTGTGCCTAGACACGACCACAACGCATCCCTTAAGTGTCAGCAGAGATTGTGTCATTTAGACTCTCCCCAGTGAAGGCCTCATCGACACGACAGCCATCGGCACTGATCCTCAACAAACCCGTCTCCATACCGACGAATGACTCCGCTCTTCAACCAAATGGAACTAAATAATATTCTGAATGTTCTGATCTAATCTGACTTCTGACCTATAATGCTGCCTGATCATAATCATACACTGTTCATTCATTGACCAGAGGAGATCTGAGATTTTTTTTCCCTCCATTCTGTCACCTGATGGAGTTTTGGTTCCTTACCACTGTCACCTTTTGGCTTGCTTAGTTGGGGACACTTAATATTCAACAATATTATTTATCTGCCTGCATTGACACCCTTATATGAGAACTGAACTGATCTGCACGAGGACATAACCATTTTCTCCAGAGCAGCTATATATATAAATGAACTAAATTAAATTTTACAACAAAAATTAACCATCACTGAACTTAATTAAGCTGGACTATGGTGCTATTTTCTTCTACATCGGCTGTACAGCAGAAAGAAACTTTGTTGCATTAATTTTCCTGTTGTCACTGTAAAGCTGCTTTGAAATAATTTGTATTGTAAAAAGCACAATATAAATAGCATGACTAGACTTGACTTGACAATGGACTGAAAACTCGCATTCAGATTTGTCGAATGACAAATGATGGATTGAACCAAGACTCTGGCCTACATTTAAAAAATACAATTATATAAAAAAAATTAATTAAATTTCCATTCGTATGTACTTCACAACATGCAAGAAAAGATTTTTCCACTTTCATTACATCAAAATGTTATTATCTTTGTCTGACAGTACTACAAGAATACAGTTGTTTTCTTTTTTAGCATTTATGCACAACCTTACTCGTACAGTGTGAGTTGGTAACCTTGCTGAAATAGCACAGAAATTGCACAGTGTATGCCCGCCTTAAACCTTGTCTGTGAAACCGGAGGAAACAATTTTTGTACTGTGTTGGTTCACTGCTTGATGTCCTATGGACAATTTACAAAACCAGTGAGCCACTTGAATCAAGGTTGTACTCTTTTGGTGTGTGTAATGCTTTTAATGAAACAAGTCTGGAAAATCATTAAGCTTGACAAAAGGGGTGGAGTCTCTTTAATTTCCTGCTCTAGAAAAAGGCACAGCAGAAGATCAACAAGTATTCTGGAGATTTCAGAGGTTTTTTTTTAAACAATGGGGCTTTTGGTTTTCAGTCTTTCTGGATTGTTGCTGCTAACAGCATTTGACTTGTGCTTTGCACAGTGGTCAGGATTTCAACAAGGCCATGATCCAGTAAGATTTCAGCATCAACAGCCACCAGTTTTAGTTTCTCAGCAAGAGAAGGCCCAAGGCCCACAGGTATCAGCATCTTTTAAGCCTCCAAGGTCTGCAATGAGCTCTGCTGAGGCTGATCCATGGAATCTTCTTCAAGAGCCTGGAAATACTCAGTCCAAACAACTAATGCAGGGTCCTGTTGCACCTTTGATGTGGCGTTTTCCAATAATGCCAGAAAAACCTCAACAGCCAGATGTGCCTTTTGAGCTGCGTGTACCTATAGCTACTGAGAGTATTGCAGCACAATGTGGGGAGAACTTTGTGCATGTGGAGGTTAAGAAGGATTTATTTGGTACTGGTCAGCTGGTGAATCCTTAATTCCTCACTTTAGGAGACTGTGCAGTTGTAGGGGAGGATCAAGAAGCTAAAGTCCTTGTCTTTGAATATGAGCTCCAGACATGTGGCAGCTCTCTGATAGTAAGTGGCTGCTAATGGGTCAACCCTAGCAACTGTAAAATCCAGGTCTGTCCAGTAACCTGCTACTTGTGCTGCTTTCAGATGACTAACGATGAGCTTGTTTACACCTTCACCCTCCTCTACACTCCAGAGGCTTTAGTCGGAACTCCCATTGTAAGGGCTGATGCAGCAGCTGTTGGAATTGAGTGTCATTATTCAAGGTAAAAACAAACTTGTCAAAGCAATTTTGTTAAATGCTACATTCTTCTTAATCTTGTTTCACTGCTTCCACTAGGTTGCAAAATGTAAGCAGCAATGTGCTGATGCCCAGCTGGGTTCCTTTTGCTGCTACAAAAGTTGGAGAGGAAGTTCTTGTGTTTTCCTTGAAGCTCATGACTGGTAATATACAATGTTAGATTTTCAGAAGTGGCTAGGGAATGTTGCCAACATGAGTTTAATTTCAGATGACTGGGTGTTTGAGAGGCCCTCCAACCAGTACTTCCTAGGGCAGTTCCTGAACCTTGAAGCTTCTGTGAAGCAATACAACCACGTCCCTCTGCGTATCTTTGTGGGAGACTGTGTGGCTACTGCAGTCCCTGATGTAAACTCCTCTCCAAGATATTCCTTTATTGGAAACTATGGGTTAGTAGGGAATCTCTCTTTAAACTCCTGTTTGCAAATAGTGCCTAAAGTCTTAACCCACACCCTCTCTCTCTTCAGGTGCCTGGTTGATGGAAAGCTCACAGGCTCCACTTCCAGTTTCATGTGCAGGGTTCAGAATGACAAGCTGCAGTTTCAGTTGGAGGCTTTCAGGTTCCTGCGAGCTGACAGTGGCTTGGTATGCATTTTGGGATATAGATCTGAGAGTTAAATATGACCAGTAAGATAACTAACCATGTCATCTACTGTAGGTGTACATCACATGTGCTCTAAAGACTGTCATGGCCTCTACCCTGACAAGTCCAGAGAACAAGGCTTGCTCCTTCAATAATAGGTATTTCATACTATTTTAGACCTCTAATGATTTGAGTTGGTAAATGGGTAAGCAGTTTTCTTTCCTGTCTATAGATGGACTTCTGTAGATGACAATGACCAGGTGTGTATGTGCTGTGACTCCACATGTGGTTCCAGCAGAAAAGGACGAGCACTACCTGATTCAGGTAATGTATGAAATCTTGGTATTGCTCTTGCAGAAGGACTTCCAGTTTCTCATTTAGTCTTTGTTTTCAGGCCTGGTATCAGAAGGGAAAGCAACCATCGGCTCCATTGTGATTGCTAACTGATGTATTGTGAATGGCGAGAAGTGCCAATAAAAGTCTTTTATATATTAGTGAGTTTACTTTGTCTTTTTGTATTTTCTGGTGACTTCAAGGCCTTTTTGACCCGTAAGTTGCCTTTACTTGCTTACTGGTAAATTTTTCAGTGTGCCAAGTGCAGGATTGGACCATTTTTCACTAACTAGGAACTATGGTGTGCTTGCTTTCAGTTGTGAGCTTACTTATGTAAAGGTAGGGCACGCAGGCTTTTGACTTATGTTTGGGATAGACACCCAACCGTGCACCGCACTTGGCACAAGATTTAATCAGTGGTTACTTTATTCACAAGTGATGCATTCTGTGCATAAAATGAATTCCTTGTATCAAGTGAGCAGTCCAGTGTATGTTAGTCTGTGTAAGCCGAGCCCGTTCTCATCCTTTGGCGTCATATGGGTGACGCCATATGACATTTCGTCGAAATCCGACGCACATGGCATCCTTTAGCGTCAATATGAGACGCAGAACCCAAGGTGTCATACAGGTGACTGGCATCCTTTGGCGTCAATATATGAGACGCAGACCCTACCCCAGACCTAAACCTACCCATAACATTGCATGTTATATTGACGCTAAAGGGTGCCATGTGCATCGTATTTCGACGAAATGTCATATGACGTCACCTGTATGACTCCAAAGGATGAGAATGCGTTGGTAAGCCAGACCTATTGCCAGCTTAAATGACTTCACAACAGGCCTATGTGCTTTTTGTAATAGCAAACATGGATGTTGGCTACAACACATGCGGGTCCCCTTATGAAAGTGTGCTATTAGTATACTTAAAATAAAAGGGCATGCTTTCAGTCTACTAGTATACTTATCAGACATGTATTGAAAAATTTAACTGAAGTAAACCCAACTTGTATTGACAAAGGTCCAAGTATATTTGGCCTATACTTGTGGTCAATCAAGTTACGTGGCTCACTCTTGAGTAGCCTATTAAATTAGATTAGGCAGTGCGAATGCTGAACGCTTGATTGTTTTATGTTTCTATTTTTTACGTTTGTTTTTTACGTCGGCGTGCACTTTTTAAACCTTTTAAACCGTTTTAAAACTTTTAATGAATAATCCAACAAACTCACTCTCCAAACAAAGTTCTATGAAACTTCCCCCACAAATGAAGTCAACACTGGCAGAACCCTTTGTCCTGTTACATGACACCTTAAGACTGATAACAGTTTTACGACCCAAAAGAATGTGCAGGGAATTGTCTCCTAATTCTTGCTGAGAAGAAATAATGAACCCTTTCAATCCTATATATTCTATATATATATATATATATATAAAACCATGTGATAAATTTCTTAACATGTATCTAATTTTCCATCTCATAATTTTCCTTTTATGTCTTTTGGCCTATGTATTCATTCTCTCTTCTAAACTATTTTGGTCTGAAACATGACTTGCATACTATGGTTAACCAAAATCATATGTGTAACATGTTTAGTCTATAAAATCCAATCTTCGTCCCCCATTTGTTAATTTACATAACATTTTGCTAACTTTATGACGCATTAGTATTATAAGAATCTTGTAGATTCTTTTCGTAAACACCCAATGAAATTAAACATTCAAATGCCCTGCTAGGGTCATAAAAGGGGTCGTAAAAAAACTCCCTCCAAAGGGGTAGCTTCGCATTGGCTCACGCACCTCCAGAGGGTGTGACATTTTCACACTTTAAAAATCACTGATCATCAAGATTAGCTCTCTTGCCCTCTGGTCTCTTCGCTTGTCCTCTCTGGTCCTCTCAGCCTCTTGCTTTCTGACTCTCTTGGTCCTTCTTGAGAAGTCCTAACGTGAAGATGAGGCTGAACTAGAAGTCCCCCAAGGAACCCAAGCTTGCACCAGGCTGCGGCCTTGTCTTTCCATTCACCAAAGATCCTCTGACTCCCACTGGTTCTCTCTCATCAAGACCACATCAGCAAAGATCAACTGGAGCCTCAACAAATTGCATCAGGACAGTTTAATGCAAATGGACGAGACATGCAAGTATCAAACTTAGTCTCATTATTTGATACATTAAGGCCTCATTTACACTGTCAGTGAAATGTGACCCAATTCCGATTTTTTACTCGTATGCGACACAGATCGGATGTGTTCTATGACAGTGTAAACAGGAAAAAAACGCATGCATTCGGATATTTCGAGATCGGTTTCAGGCCTCGTTCATATGTGGAAATAAATCCGATGCAAATCGGATATGTGCCAATGCGACTGTCATGTAAACAGGCAGATCGGATTTTCCGAGGCATTAGGCTGCGTCTCCACGGTTTAATGACGAGACAAACCCTGACGCGCATCTGCGGATGGACGGATGGCCCGACGAAACATTGTGTCGTCGTAGGAGAGGAATGTAACACAAGATATCGAAGGTTGGCTTGCTCATTCTAAAATTTCGGACCCACTGCTCCTCGTTAAAGCCCGCTACGATCTCATGAAAGTGCGTTTATTGCACGATATTTTTTTCACGTGCCATTTACGCCAAAAATAGTTTTTGCGTGCATGATACGCACTTCATGGCGTTTAATACGCACGTTTACAGTGCGTATCATATGCAAGCAAAAACTATTTTTGCAGTATAAATGGCATGAGAAATCAAATTTGTGCTATAGATACTCACTTTTATGAGATCGTGTCGTATGTTCCCACCAGTCCTGAGATCTCGCTGCGTGTTCGTCCATCTGAGCAAGAAGACCCCTGTAAACATGCGCGATGTTTCAGTCAAGTGTAAACACATGACTCGGATATGGGTCACAATTTAAAGAACGTGTAAACGGACGGTAAAAAAAATTGGATATAGGCAACAAATCAGAATTGGGCATCAAGACCTGCAGTGTAAACGAGGCCTAAGTATCCTTACCCCTTTAAAGAAGGGTGTGTTAGAACTAAACTGATGGTTTGCTCAGGCTGTTGATCTGCGGAACATCAAACAATGCTATAACGTCTTGCTTTCCTGTATTCTGCTTCAGCTCTCTTTCCTTTGGGAAACTGTATGCATGCATGTATGTATGTGTATTTTAGAGTAGTTTAAATGTTTAGTCTAGTTAATAAAGTCTTTTTCATATCACACGTAAAGTTGTCTGTGTCTCAAGCTCATATCTGGAGTCACTAATCATAGATCTTGACTACTTACTCTTATTAGTACTTAATAAGAAAGACATCTCCCATGCCCCGGAAATTAACATTTCTATTAATTAATTAATAACCAATATTGAGTGTTCACGGGATGAACCGAGTAATTGGTTGTAATGTTAATGTAGCTACATCAAATTAACCCGATTAACTGATCCAAATATTCATAATCAATTATAACAAGTTACGATTTATTATTAATATTTCAAAGAGCTAGTTTGCTACATAAATATGTTTCGCCAATATGGTATTATTACGGTTTCAACTAAGGGTGCTCTTGCTTAGGTTTGAGGATGCGTAGCACCATCTAGCAACTTTGTAGAAACGGGCCTGAGCTATTCCATGCAGTACATGTATATATGAACACGTCTTAAAGTCAGAGATGGCTGGCAAAACCTCTCAGCATGTGTAATGTGAGCTCCCACCTCACCACTGATTGCCAAAACAAAGTGACACCATCAACAATCCATAGGAATACCACCTTGAGGTAAAGAGGCTGCCTTTTAAGTTGCTAATTGCCTTTTAAAAAGAGGCTAATTATTTATTACGTGACAAAACTAGGCTGTACATAGGTTTGTAAGTGCATTCCAGCCCAACTTCAGTGGATGTTTTCATGCATAATTCCCACAATGCGTAATTGTCACGGGGTGACAAATTTCATTCATTTCTCTGGACGGAACTAATGTTCTCTGGGTTTTGCCTCCCGCCGGACCCATAACAAAGGGACACCGGGCTAGTTCCGGGATAGCGCGAGCACCTCCGACACTGGGGTGATTAGCCAAAGATCGCTGACAGCTGGAGGTGGGAGAAGCAAGCCTTGTGATTGGGACACGGGAAGATAAAAAGAGAAAGCATAGATCAAACAGGGCGTTGGCTCTCCTTGGGATCGGTGTTTGTTGGAGGAAGAGTGAGCTGTGGTACAGATGTGGGGCTGCTAAACGGGCATGGTGTGGTGAATGGAGAGACACGTAGGCGGATTCAATGGGAAGGAGGTAGTCACGGAACGGAGGAACGTTTGTGAGAGGTAGTGAGCAACCTAACTGAATTTTCATCTCCCTCTCTTGCGACAGTGGGACTGTTGATGTAGAAGCCGGGCCAGGAGATGGGTAACGGCCTTATACCTGTGTAATTTTCCACTGAGTGCCATTTGTTGAGATGAAGTGATGTGATGCACTGTTTGCTGTTTGAAGTGTGAACCTAAACCCGCTGGATGTCCATGTCTTGCCCTAGTTTTCTATCTCCTCCCGACTGTATAAAGAGAGGCTAACATTGCTGTGTCCCACAGATTTCGAGGGGGTTTGTTCTGACAGCCCGCTGGGAAGAGGAATACGTATTTGCATGCTTGCCTGTCTGCTTCACAGTAAAACCTCCTCTGCTGTAAACCTTGTGTCTGTGACGCCACCAGAGAAGAGACGTACGTACCTGCATACTCACCAGTCTGCTTGTGGTGAAGCTTCCAGCCTCAAACCTCCAGCCGCAAGCCCCTTTGTTCGCCACTGTGAAGAGAAGTACGTATTCGCATGCTTGCTTGTCTGCTTTGCAGTAAAACCTCCTCTGCTGTAAACCCTGTGTCTGTGACGCCACCAGAGAAGAGACGTACGTACCCGCATACTCACCAGTCTGCTTGTGGTGAAGCTTCCAGCCTCAAACCTCCAGCCGCAAGCCCCTTTGTTCGCCACTGTGAAGAGAAGTACGTATTCGCATGCTTGTTTGTCTGCTTGCAGTAAAACCTCCTCTGCTGTAAACCCTGTGTCTGTGACGCCACCAGAGAAGGGACGTACGTACCCGCATACTCACCAGTCTGCTTGTGGTGAAGTTTCCAGCCCCAAACCTCCAGCTGTAAGCCCCTTTTGCTCGCCACTGTGAAGAGAAGTACGTATTCGCATGCTTGTTTGTCTGCTTGCAGTAAAACCTCCTCTGCTGTAAACCTTGTGTCTGTGACGCCACCAGAGAAGAGACGTACGTACCCGCATACTCACCAGTCTGCTTGTGGTGAAGTTTCCAACCTCAAACCTCCAGCTGTAAGCCCCTTCTGTCTGCCACTGGAAGAGCCGTACGTCCTTGCATACTCACCCGTCTGCTCTGTGGTGAAGCCTCTAACTGTAAGCCCCCCCCTTTATGGGACGTTGAAAAGAAGTGCGTACGGATATACTCACCTGTCTGCATTTCAGTAAAACCTTCCTCCGCTGTGGTCCTGGTGTCGTGTCAACCCGCCAGTGAAGAGAAGGACGTGCCTGTAGTGCCTGTGCACACCAAACCCTCCAGTCCGAAGTTCGAACAAGTCCCCGATTACCAGCTTACACTCCTAGAAGACTCTTTTAACTTTAAATAAAAACTTGATTTTAATTGACCTCTATTTGTCTGTCCTCCTTGCTCTGTCCTCCGTCCGACTCCCCAAGGGTGGCCCGGGGCTCAGGGGTGGGTACAGGTCAGGTTGGCCCGCCCCGACCTGTGACATAATCACTAAAAATTGGATTTATCCAATCATTTAGTCCACTTAAAACCTCACACCTTTCTTAAAATAAACTAGGTCAGCTGGAACAGGGAACACTTCCTATAACAACTGATGTACTCGCTACATCATAAGTAGAATGGCATCTACCCTAATATTAGTCTTTCTGTTTATTTCGTGGTTTACTGTTGTAGCGACAATGAGTTTGTTTTGGGGAATTATTAACTCAAATGGGGGTAATATTCATAAAATAATGACCAACCAATTAAAATTATCTCAATAGGGAACAGCTTAAACCTCACCATATATGAATAATTAACACGATTTTGCGTGGTAATTATTACAATAGGTCGATAAAACCGGATCAATTATAAAGGTAAATTTACATGTGATTCAAATTTAGTTTGTCACACAATCTGTCCGTCCGCCGGACTGGAGACGCGACTAACTATCACAATTTACCAGCCTTTAACCCTCTGGGGTCTGATGTGTTTTCTGGGTCCTGGAGGTGTTCTTACATGCTCTGACATTTGTGTTTATTTCTGATACTAGTGACATTTTCATGGCTAAAGTCTGATTACACTGTATTCAGCACAAACTCTGCTACAGTAATATGTCAGCAGCATGTATGTAAATTTTTTTAGTTTTGAGATAATGACGTTTATGCGTGGTTTGTGAAAAAACAAAAAACAAATATCACTGAAATAAGATCATAAAACCCTTACTAATTATTTCTTCACAAGACTTTTGAAAATTGTATCACGTAGCCTAGAATATTTGCTTCAAAACTATGTGAAAATCATCCTGACTACTCATTCAGATAAGACAATAAAGTCTTTTAGAATGTGTATGACGTGTTTTGGGTAAGAAAGCTTTATGCGAGAAGGCGTAAACCACTGTGAATCTCTCATTATTATGTATGCTTTTCACACCTGAGGAAGACAAAGACCCCTCCCATAATGGCCCTATTAAGGTGCTATCAGGCCCTATCATTAGGAGCCTTGGACAAAGAATGAGGAGAGCCTTAAAAAAGAATGGCTTTTTGATTGTTTAGATTTATTTACAACACAACATAATCCAAAGATACACAACAAATGACAAAAAAGCACATTATTGAACACACTGGTCTTTAGATCACACACACTCTGTTCAACAGAGACCTTTGTGACATTCCTGAAACATAGTACATACCTGTCCATGTTCCATTTACCATGTTCATGTACAGACTACAGAGACTCATGTGAATGTCAGCAGGACTCAGTGGCTCAGTGGTCCCTGTAAAAAAACAAAACAACAGCAAACAAAAAAACAACTGTGAATGCTGATATCAAGAGAAAGGCTGCAAAATTTTGGGAATACATTTGAGATTTTTATGGTTAAAATATCTTTTTACAATTTATAAAATACACACACATATATAATGAACACCAGGTGTGTTGTGCAATGCATATAGCCAATGTGTATGGCTGCATAAAATAATAACAATAGTCTATAGCGGGCAGCCTTGTAACACTACACTAGAGAGACATTTATTGATGTGTTACTTCAAATTTTTACAATCGTTATGACGTTCTAACGTAAACCATGATGTTTGGTGCGTTTTGCTTTTTAAACTCAGAGCGCGCGCAGAGAAAATTTACTGGATTGAGCAACTATGAAACATTATTGTTAACATATTATACATATCGTTACGTTTGAGCAGATATCCACAAACACTGTATTTAACAGTAAACCCGGATCTAAACATTATAATATTCACCATAGTAGAGTTAACACTAGGCTACTAGCCTACTATATCAGGCTGTGTTTTATTATCAAACATAAGAACAACCTTGTGTCGTACATGACTATAAATTTCGCATTGAAAGGTATGCCTGCCTGTCTATAGTTCATATTTCAACATGTTTCTGTCGATTTCATACATTTTAGTCTAGCAACAGCTTAACTGCAATTCAACAATAACACTAACTAATATTATTCATAATACATTTCTTACCTTACATCTTTCTTGTCTTCAAATCGCGATCTTCTTCTTCTTCTGAGGTAAGTTAAATCCAATGTAAAATCACAGCGTGTTTTCCAACCTCGGCGAAAAGCATTGGACTGATGAAGTTTGGTGCGTTGTTTTTGAGGTAATGAGGGCGTTCGCGTTCCTTCACGTGGATATTTGCATATCAATCTCTTTTGCGCGCGTGGGCGTGGTCGAATTAAAAATAATGAGCAGGCGTTTGAGAAACTGGAAATCTGGTTGGTTTTATACAAATTACTTAAACAGAGAATATTTGTTTTTGTTTTGAATCAGATAATTTAAAAGTACACACTTACATGTTTATAAAGATTCATGGCTCATAAATGTGAGACGTGTATTCGCTGAGTTGTTTCAGTTTATAGACGTGCTCAAGAAAAAAAAAGTTCACCGAGACGGAGAGACAGAACGCATACCCCGTTTATTTTCTTTATTTTACAAAAGCACAATGGTTTGTTTTTATTGTAAGTGGACACATACAAAAATAGACATCTCACAGATTCTTTTTTCATGTTTCTTTTTTCTGTATAACCATAAATGACGGAGTATTTTAAGTCTATGTTGCTGCTATGTGAAAAAAATCGAGCAAATCACGCCGGCGTGATTGCCGACCCCAGAGGGTTAAACAACAAATAACCTTCCTTTGGCCAAAAGGAAAGATATTTTCGTGTTAGGCACTTTAGATATCTCAAAAGTTTAACAAGGTAGAGCTTGGCAGCTTAAATCGACATTTGCAGGGACTTCAAGTTATGGGACAATGAGACAGATTCACTTCAAAGGATTATGGAATTTAATAAAACACAAACTAAAGATTACATAGACTACTCGAGTAAATATGCACAGCAAAAACAAACAATTACACAAAATGATTGCAATACGAAGTATTGAAGAGAGAAAGTTAGAGAGAGCAAGAGAGAGAGAGAGAGAGATCTTCTCAGGACAGAACAGTTCAAAACAGTTACTTCACAATGAGACCCCACAGGTTCGCTCTAGAGTCTAGACAACCTTAAACAGTATTTCTTTAAATTGTACTTGGTTTTGATAATGGCTCTTTTTGTGAAGTTGGTTTGAAAAGAAGTGTGAGCTGATGTCCGAGGTTTCTTCCGGGCGGAGGTAGATGTTGCGATCGCGGAATACGTTTATTCTTAAATTCGTTTCGTTCATGAATACACTGAACGAAGGCAAACTCTCAACTGAGGTAGATCAAAATAGAAAGAAAAACTTAGATTTAAAATGAAACTTAGAAAGTAAACGAAGAACTCCGGTTGGAGTTCTCATTGAAGAATACTCTCTCTGGCGTAGGAAACTGCACAGAGAGAAGTGGCGCTCTGTGTTTTGAAGGGAGCTGTGCCACGCCTTTCTTACATGCCTGATCCAATCGTTTGGGAGGAGGCGTGGTGGCAAGCTCCTTCGTTCGCGAAGTACACGCCCTACGGGCAATGTGCAGAGGAGTCAGAAACTGAGTCATAATACACTTATAAACTGGTATTAATAAAAGGATGCATCATGTTGCACTTCGGGTTAAGTATTTGATATCATTGAATTTTTCTGATCACAATGATACCGCGCACGGTGTGATTGTGAGTTAGTAAGATAAAGACACGTGATTCTTCGTGATTAGACGCATATCAAATCTGATTATATGCCACAAAGCTTTGGTTATAGCAATTTGTCACAAAGTAATCGTGAAACACAACAAGAAACACATTTTTATACATTTAAAAAGGTGATTTTTGACCACACATGTTCAGAATGAGTGTTTCTTGTGTGTGTGTGGGAGTTCAATCGGCGTTCGGAGAAGGGGTGAACTTTTGCTCACCCCCAGTTCCGTGTATGTGTGTGCGTTCTTTCGGATTTGATGAGTTTAAAATCTGCTACAATGGCCGCTTGTGTTGGAGATCTTTATCTCAAGAGTCCTAGCGGATCTCCAGCAGGAGCAGCTTAATGGTTAATGAGTCACATGTCGGTGCAATAGTGCAGTTCTTTATTACTTATCAGAGAAAACGCCGCATGGGCATTTCAGTATCGGTAATTCAATTAAGTCCACGCACTATTTGCTTCGTGTGCAGTTCATAAAGAGAGGGGAGCTCTGTATGAATCCGTAACTTGGTTAAGAGTCCCATGACATCTGCTTTTTTTTCACAGTCCCTGAATCGAAAGAATGAAAAACCAGCAATTTAATCCAATGTCCGATGTGATCAACTGGTTGGTGCTACACTGTAGTCAGCCAGATCCGGGCCGTATCCAGATCAGAAGGAGGACCTGTACCTAGACATGACCACAACGCATGATGTAGTCAGCCGGATCCGGCCCGTATCCAGATCAGATGGTGGACCTGCGCCTAGACACGACCACAGCGCATGATGTAGTCAGCCGGATCCGGGCGGTATCCAGATCAGATGGTGGACCTGTGCCTAGACACGACCACACCGCATCCCTTAAGTGTCAGCAGGGATTGTGTCATTTAGACTCTCCCCTGTGAAGGCCTCATCGACACGACAGCCATCGGCACTGATCCTCAACAAACCCGTCTCCATATCGACGAATGACTCCGATCTTCAACCAAATGGAACTAAATAATATTCTGAATGTTCTGATCTAATCTGACTTCTGACCTATAATGCTGCCTGAATCATAATCATACACTTTTCGTTCATTGACCAGAGGAGATCTGAGATTTTTTTTCCCCTCCATTCTGTCACCTGATGGAGTTTTGGTTCCTTACCACTGTCACATTTTGGCTTGCTTAGTTGGGGACACTTAATATTCAACAATATTATCGATCTGCCTGCATTGACATCATTATATGAGAACTGAAGCAGAGCAGCTATATATATATAAATGAACTAAATTACATTTTTACAACAAAAAGGAACCATCACTGAAGTTACTTAAGCTGGACTATAGCACTATTTTCTTCTAGATCTGCAGAAAAGCAGAAATAAACTTTGTTGCATTATTTTCCTGTTATCACTGTAAAGCTGCTTTGAAATAATTTGTATTGTAAAAAGCGCTATATGAAATAAAGGTGACTTGACTTGACAATGGACTGAAAGCTCGCATTCAGATTTGTCGAATGACAACTAATGGATTGAACCAAGATTCCGGCCTACATTTAAAAAAAAAAAAAAAAAAAAAAAAAATTTAATTAAATTTCCATTTGAATGTACTTCACTATATGCAATAAAAGATGTCTCCACTTTCTTTGCATCAAAATGTTATTATATTTGTCTGACAATGCTACAAGAATGAAGTTGTTTTCTTTTTTCAGCATTCATGCAAAACCTTAGTCGTACAGTGTGAGTTTGTAAGCTTGCTGAAATAGCACAGAAATTGCACAGTGTATGCCCGCCTTAAACCTTGTCTGTGAAATCGGGGGAAACTATTTTTTTTACTGTATTGGTTCACTGCTTGACGTCCTATGGACAATTTACAAAACAAGTGAGCCACTTGAATCTAGGTTGTACTCTTTTAGTGTGTGTAATGCTTTTAATGAAACTAGTCTGGAAAATCATTAAGCTTGACAAAAGGGGTGGAGTCTCTTTAATTTCCTAATCTAGAAAAAGGCAAAGCAGGAGGTCAACAAGTATTCTGGAGGCTTCAGAGTTCGTTTTTTTTTAACAATGGGGCTGTTGGTTTTCAGTCTTTCTGGTTTGTTACTGCTAACAGCAATTGACTTGTGTTTTGCACAGTGGTCAGGATTTCAACAAGGCCAGGATCCGGTAAGATTTCAGCAGCAACAGCCACCAGTTTTAGTTTCTCAGCAAGCTGTCCAAGGTCCACAGGTATCAGCATCTTTTAAGCCTCCAAGGCCTGCAATGAACTCTGAGGCCGATCCATGGAATCTTTTTCAAGAGTCTGGAAATACTCAGTCCAAACAACTAATGCAGGGTCCTGTTGCGCCTATGACGTGGCGTTTTCCAATAATGCCAGAAGAACCTCATCAGCCAGATGTGCCTTTTGAGCTGCGTGTACCTATAGCTACTGAGAGTATTGCAGCACAATGTGGGGAGAACTTTGTGCATGTGGAGGTTAAGGAGGATTTATTTGGTACTGGTCAGCTGGTGAATCCTTCATTCCTCACTTTAGGAGGCTGTGCAGTTGTAGGGGAGGATCCAGAAGCTAAAGTCCTTATCTTTGAATATGAGCTCCAGACATGTGGCAGCTCTCTGATGGTAAGTGGCTGCTAATGGGTCAACCCTAGAAACTGTAAAAGCCAGGTATGTCCAGTAACCTGCTACTTGTGCTTCTTTCAGATGACTAATGATGAGCTTGTTTACACCTTCACCCTCCTCTACACTCCAGAGACTTTAGTAGGAACTCCCATTGTAAGGGCTGATGCAGCAGCTGTTGGAATTGAGTGTCATTATTCAAGGTAAAAACAAACTTGTCAAAGCAATTTTGTTAAATGCTACATTCTTCTTAATCTTGTTTCACTACTTCCACTAGGTTGCAAAATGTAAGCAGCAATGTGCTGATGCCCAGCTGGGTTCCTTTTGCTGCTACAAAAGTTGGAGAGGACGTTCTGGTGTTTTCTTTGAAGCTCATGACTGGTAATATGCAGTGTTAGAATTTCAGAAGTGGCTAGGGAATGTTGCCAACATGAGTTTCATTTCAGATGACTGGATGTTTGAGAGGCCCTCCAACCAGTACTTCCTAGGGCAGTTCCTGAACCTTGAAGCTTCTGTGAAGCAATACAACCACGTCCCTCTGCGTATCTTTGTGGGAGACTGTGTGGCTACTGCAGTCCCTGATGTAAACTCTTCTCCAAGATATTCCTTTATTGAGAACAATGGGTTAGTAGGGAATCTCTCCTTAAACTCCCGTTTGCAAATAGTGCCTAAAGTCTTAACCCACACTCTCTCTCTCTTCAGGTGCCTGGTTGATGGAAAGCTCACAGGCTCCACTTCCAGTTACATGCGCAGGGTTCAGAATGACAAGCTGCAGTTTCAGTTGGAGGCTTTCAGGTTCCTGCGAACTGATAGTGGCTTGGTATGCATTTTGGGCTATAGATCTGAGTTAAATGACCAGTAAGCTAACTAACCATGTGCTCTTCTTTAGGTGTACATCACATGTGCTCTAAAGGCTGTCATGTCCTCTACCCCGACAAGTCCAGAGAACAAGGCCTGCTCCTTCAATAATGGGTATTTCATACTATTTTAGATCTCTAATGATTTGAGTTGGTAAATGGGTAAGCAGTTTTCTTTCCTGTCTATAGATGGACTTCTGTAGATGACAATGACCAGGTGTGTATGTGCTGTGACTCCACATGTGGTTCCAGCAGAAAAGGACAAGCACTACCTGATTCAGGTAATGTATGAAATCGTGGTATTGCTCTTGCAGAAGGACTTCCAGTTTCTCATTTAGTCTTTGTTTTTAGGCCTGGTATCAGAAGGGAAAGCAACCATCGGCCCCATTGTGATTGCTAACTGATGTATTGTGAATGGCGAAGTCCCAATAAAAAACTTTATATTAGTGATTTTAATTGTCTTTTTGTTTTTTCTGATGACTTCAAGGCCTTTTTGAGCTGTAAGTTGCCTTACTTTAGTACGTTTTTCAGTGTGCCAAGTGCAGGAATGGAAAAATGTACACTAACTAGGAACTATGGTGTGCTTGCTTTCAGTTGTGAGCTTACTTAAATCAAAATCCTGCATGCCCTACCTTTTACATATGTTTGGGATAGAGACCCAACCGTGCACCGCACTTGGCACAAAATTTAATCCGTGGTTAACTGCTTAAATGGCCTCAAAACAGGCCTATGTGCTTTTTGTAATGGCAAACATGCATGTTGGCTACAACACATGAGGGTCCCCTTATGAAAGTGTGCTATTAGTATACTTAAATTAAAAGGGCACGCTTTCAGTCTACTTGTATACTTCTCCATAGACTGTAAAAAAAGATGGATGACGCCCCTTTGCTCTCTTCCATTGGTGAAAAGTGAAGCTGCCAGTGTCCCGATATGGCTCTGACATCTTGGGACTTGAGTCTGCACAGTAGCGATCTCGGGACCAGACCTGCACAGTAGTGAGCAGGAAGTAAAGCCGTGAAATCAACACCCCGTCCTCACTCTCGCAGAATGCACTTTCCCTGAACTTTTTAAAAGTGGCCTATGTCTGCTCCGTTCCACTCCAATATGGATGTCTGTTTATTGCCGTACGACAAGAGGCTTGTTAAAATAAAGTAAATACAATCTCCAGGAAAAAGTCCGTTGCTGCTTCAGTGACTACTTTCCTCAGAGAACCTGCCAATCATGATGCTTCACCACTGTTTTTATAGCATCACGTAACTAAAAACAAACCTATTTTAAAAACAGACACTTGAACTTACATCAGCATGCTTAAAAATGACAGCAAATGACAAACCCCTTTGGAAAAGATATTTGAAGTGTAATTTAATTGTTTAGTTGGTCTCACGCCCCTTATTGAATAATGCAGGGTTTATGACCTATACTAGGACCATTCACTGGGAGGTGATCGAGATGCTTTGGCTTCACTTTTCAGGGTTTGTGCGGCACGCTTGTACTTATCAGACATGTATTGAAAAATTGCACTTAAGTAAACTCAACTCGTACTGACAAAGGTCCAAGTATCAATCTTACAAGTTACATGGCTCGTGGTTCACTCTTGAGTAGCCTATTAAATGCCCCCCCCCCACAGTTTTACATACGTTCTTAATGGTTAAATATTGACTATCCCAAACTTTACATTGTTCCCTTATACCCACTCATATGAACTTTACAGGTGCCCTAAAATGACTTTTCTTGCGCAGTACTTTCTGGAAATGTCATTTGGTTTAAAGTAACTAAAACATGATTAAAACATCGTTACTATAAACCTGGATTAGTTAGTTAAGCAGGTTAAAAATAAGGTAGTCATAAATCAGGGCAACCAAGGTTAACCACTTTAAATTCAATATAAAAGTCTGATATACTGCAACTTTTACTTTCGGCCCACGGAGCTCAATCAAGTTTGAGATATTAGTATACTTACTACATAAATTATACTTTATAAAATGACCTCAAAGTATGCCTATCTTTAATAAGGGTCAGTACTCTAGTTTCCATTCTGGTGGAATCCTCATGTACCTTGGAAGACTAGGCACAGCATTATTTCTAGGTGAGATTTAAGTCATTAAAATGTTTGTTTTGTTCAATTCAGTTCACAAAACCTACTTAAACATATGACCTTCATGTACAAAATCAGTTAGTCAACTTGCAGTTCATGCAAGAAATTAGAAGCTTCTTTAAAATGTCATAATTGCATGTTGCATTTACTTGATCTAAATATAGTTGATACTTCAGGTCAAGTTCTAGAATCAAATCAGTGAGGCTGCAGATGTAATGTGTAAGCAACAGCTTTAAACACCACTGTATGAATAGCAATGCACAGTGAGAGATTTACAAGTCATTACATTTACAAATAAATAATGCATTTGTATGTGGATGTCAGCTGTGAAACTTTGATGCGTGTCCAGGGCCGTTGGTTCTCTATTGTAGCATGAAAACAGAACTTTTATTCAAATTCTGAATCCATTGAAGAACTTTTAGTTCTTAACATATGTGTTTTCTATTTCCGAACCAAAGTATAGAAAATCCTCCTCCACACTGCAAGGTGATCAGCACGTTGAATATCCTCTGTAAATAGTAGATCATCCTGGAATATGGGATTTTCATTTCAACATACATGTAGCAAGTGGCTCAATTTTAGCGACTACGCCACCCCAGGTTAACGGGGAAAACAACCCAAACCCAAATATAGCACACAAATACGTTCCACCTAGAAAAGGCAAGAGGCATGGGCTTCCGTACAAAAAAATTTTTATTAACACTAAAAGTTAATCAACAATGATTTAAAATCAATAATTCACTCTGGTCATGATTGAATTGAGCAAGGCAAAAAAAAAAGATAACAAACAAGAAATAAACAAGATTCACAATAAATCCCCACAAGGTTCACAATAAACCTCCACAGGGGCTGAGGCTTCCGGTCAGGAGCGAGCTAGTGTGCCGGCAGCAGGTCTACCATACGAAGCACTCCAACCCAACGTACACCCACCAAATTCACTGCAAATAACCAAAGGTAGTGACACGGCAATAATGAAACTGCAATAACACTCTTAGTGAAGCATGGCCGCGGCAGGAACGCCACACAGAATTAACTGCAGTACGCCCGAAAGTTATTGCAGACAGACCGGCCAATCAGAATCAAATAATAAATACACACAAAAAAAAAACAGTTTACCTTGACCCAAAATAACCAAAGTATAAATACTCTAAACACTCACATTCACATATAAAAGAAAAAAAAACAATAAACAAATACACTGTGACCGCGGCAGAAACTCACACCAAATACAGAGTCAACTGCAATAACGTTACGCCTGGAAGTGATTTTAGGCAGACACAGTCACTCGAAACCACATAATAACTAGAAAACAAATCTACCAAAATAAAATAAAGAAATGCCAACTAATTGAAAAAAACAAAATCCTTCAAGCCCGCATACACATACTTGACTTAAACGTAACGATGTGGAGAAAGCAGCAGCGTGGCTTTAAAGAGCGAGTGGCGGAGAGAGCACGCTATTTAGTGCGACTGCTCACTTTACCCGCTTTAGCGTCCACGAAGACCAGAAAGTATGATCAAGATACACTCCAACATATACCATAAGAGAATCATTTAACAGCCTTGTTGACTGCAACAGCTGGTGTTCCGATCAATTAAGCTGCGATGCCACACCGATGGAAGCCCTGAAGGCACCGTACTGGGAATAAGCAGCAACCCACGCGCACAGACCCTCAGCAACCCAGCGGCACACTCAGTCTGTAATTACAACGGAAGGGGCGGGCTTTTAACCATGACGCACCCCAGGAGGCTTGAATGAATGGTTTATATACCCCAAATGGGCAATTGCTCATTGGCCACCTACCAAATAGTACTGACGTCACACGACTTCACTACATTCAGTAATAGGGATTTGGGACACAAATTAAGGCAGAGAGTCTCAGTGCGTGTACCATCCACAATGTGTTTTGTTCAGTGAATTACTGGCTGCCAAATCATGAAACCAGCAACATTCAATGAATATTTAGAAACCAAACACTTATTTAGCATATTACAGGAAAATTGCATTTCATTGTAATAATAATCAAAGTCTGAATTAAAGACAGTGTTTGTTTACTCTTGTAAAATAAACAATTTTTGAACTGTGTTGGGTCACTGCTTGACGTCCAATGGACAATTTCCAAAACAAGTGAGCCACCTAGTTGAGATCTTTTGGGCAGACAGAACCAGTAACTCTGGGAAAGAGCATGGAGGTGGGGTGTGTATGTACATCAACTCGCGGTGGTGCACTAACATCAAAGTACACGAGAAGATTTGTAATCCAGACCTGGAGCTTCTCACCCTCTCTGCCCGTGCTTTCTATCTCCCAAAAAGAATTCCCGCTTGTTGTGCTTAGCTGTGTATAGGTTCCACCAAGCGCTAATGTCAAGGCAGCGGCTGAGCAGAATACACAGGCTATGCTCAGCAAATATCCGGATGCTCCAGTGCCACTTATTGGTGACTTTAACAGCTGTCGGCTTGACTACGCATTGCCAGCATTCAATCAACATGTGGATGTACCAAGAAGATTCAATAAAACTACAGATTTGTGTTACATTAATATCTCGGAACCCTTTAAAGCTAGGGCTCTCCCACCACTAGGATTAGTGGATCACAATGTTATCCATTTACTTCCTGTTTACAAATGTGATGGATTTATTTTAATTAATAAAACAGTAAACTGGATATTAAACTTCCCCTTTAGGCCTAACAGGCAAACAATTCTAACACAAGGTACTAAAACGTTCTGTCCTGTGTTTTTGAATGTTGTATGTTGTGTTGCCATACCCCTTTGACTTTGGTTGTGTGAGTGTATAAATAACAAATATGGGAAATGAAACTTGACAGAAGTCTAGTTTCATCATTTGTGATCATGAAGTAATCACAGAAACAGAGTTTGTTTTTACCTGGTAACAGAAAGCTTTGCATATGGAAACCAATCAAATTGTGGGGAAATTATGTAATGTTTCATGTCATTTTTGCCATACCTCCTTATTCTATAAAAATTGTTGTATTCGTGTAAACTGGTGGGATTCTCAATGGAATTTGTCTGAGATCCTCCGGCCTTGCTTCTTCTTGGAGGAATTTGCTGAAGTCTGTCTGTTTCTTACTGCTGCGCAGCAGGTTAGTTTAGGGAAGCAAGTCAGGAGTTAGGAGTTAGGAGACCCAGATCTACTAAATGTCGTGGACGTTAGGGGACGTCGATTTGGAGACGAGACCCAGGGGACGTCGATTTGGAGACGAGACCCAGCTATACTTCGGAAAAGGCAGAACTAAGGGGACGTCGATTTGGAAGTGAGACCCAGGTACGTACGTTTAGGGAAAAACCTACCACACAAACATCGGCTGAAACAATACAGGCCGGTAATACACAGGATACCCCAATGGTCGGAAGATACTATTGCATGCCTTCAAGGCTGCTTTGCTCGTACAGACTGTGAAGTCTTTGAGGGAAAGCTGGATGAGCAGGTTTCAGTTATTCCTGATTACATACAATTCTGTATAGATTTCTTGATACCAGTAAAGACTATCAGAACATATTCAAACTCAAAACCATGGATTAATTCACAGATAAAATATATTTTCCAGATGAGGAAACTTGCCTTTAGGCAAAAGGACTCCACTGGTCTCAAAAATATATAAATCAGGATATCAAAAAAGAAATCATTATGGCGAAAAAGAATTATAAGAACAATTGCGTTACCTGGAAGCTAAAGTCCTTATCTTTGAATATGAGCTCCAGACATGTGGCAGCTCTTTGACGGTAAGTGGCTGCTAATGAGTCAACCCTAGAAACTGTAAAAGCCAGGTCTGTCCAGTAACCTGCTACTTGTGCTGCTTTCAGATGACTAATGATGAGCTTGTTTACACCTTCACCCTCCTCTACACTCCAGAGGCTTTAGTATTCAGCAATGGTTATAAAGCCAACTTGCTACCGGCTTTTGGGAAGTCTGATCATGCCCCTATCCTTCTCATACCGGAATATAAACAAATGCACGTGCGGGTAGCTCCAGAGAGGCGGGTTGTGAAACATTGGTCTGCCTAATCAGAACCGATGCTATAGGACACGCTCGATGACGTGGACTGGGAAATGTTCAGGGCTAGTTTTAGTGACGTCAATGAGTTTGCGCATACAGCTATCAGCTTTGTTGGCACTCTGGTTGAGGAAGTAACACATACCATCACAATAACAACTTTCTCTAACCAGAAACCATGGGTTGATAAGACGATCAGAGCAGTAGTGAATGTGCGCACAGCTGCGTACAATGCAGGACTTGTGTCGGGAGATATGAACGATTACAAAGCATCATGCTATGCTCTCCGACGCACAGTGTGAACTGCAAAACAAAAGTACAGAGAGCGAGTGGAGTCTCATTTCCAACTTAATGACTCTCGACGCATGTGGCAGGGACTGAGGACTATTAGCGCATTCGGAGGGTGACCCACCACTGCGGTAAGTGCAGACTCTTCTCTGGCTGATGAGCTGAACATCTTTTATGCGCGCTTTGAGACAAACTGCACTAGTACTACTTTTAGTTTACCTTTGTGCAACACTGGTGAAATAAACAGTTGCCTAAATGACTATCGACCAGTAGCACTTACGTCACAAGTTATGAAGGTTTTTGAGAGGCTTATCAAGAACATTATGTGCTCCTCCATCCCAAACAACATCGATCCACTCCAGTTTGCCTATCGTCCCAATAGGTGTACTAAGGATGCTGTCTCTCATATTTTACATGCCACTCTCACCCACACTGACAGTAACAAAGGGAATTATGTGAGACTTTTGACTCGATTGTAATCATCAATAAGGGCAATCCAGGATGTTTCTAGCAGGTACCCAACTTCTCTCATCCGGACCGTAACCTTCCCAGTCCACCAAGTACTGGAATCCACATCCCCATTGCCTAGAGTCCAGAATACGGTTGACCGAATAAGTGGGTTCCCCTTCTACGAGACTCGGCGGGGGGGGGTTTGGGGGGGGGGGGGGGGGATGGGGACTGGCGGATTAATATGAGAGTGAAAGACGGGTTTGATTTTTGATACATGAAAGACGGGATGAATCCTCCTGTACACTGGAGGCAAGTTGAGGCGTACTGCCACCGGACTAATGATTTTGGTGACAGCAAACGGGCCAATAAATTTGGGAGCAAGTTTATTAGAAACGGAGCGGAGAGGAATGTTCTTGGTAGAAAGCCACACTTTTTTGACAAACGACGTATATGGGAGGCTTCGACCGTTGGCGATCGGCCTTGGCCTTGGTGCGCGCCCCCATGTGGAGTAGAGTCTCACAGGGTCTAGTCCAAGTGCGGTGACACGTCTGGAAGAAGGCGTGAGCGGAGGGAACCGCGACCTCGGACTCCAGACTGGGAACAATTGGTGGCTGGTGCCCTAAGCTACACTCAAACGGAGACAGACCCATGGAAGACACTGGTAACGTGTTGTGGGCGTACTCCACCATAGACAGTTGTTGGCTCCATGAGGAAGGGTTCTTGGAAACCAAACATCGCAACACCCTTTCCAGATCCTGGTTGGCTCTCTCGGTTTGGCCATTGCTCTGGGGATGAAACCCTGAGGACAGACTAACAGTCGCTCCCAGTAACCTACAAAACTCTCGCCAAAATTTGGACACGAACTGGGGTCCTCTGTCGGAGACCACGTCTGTCGGGAGGCCATGTAAGCGAAAGACGTGATCAACAACAGTCAATGCTGTCTCCTTAGCTGAAGGTAATTTGGGTAAGGGAATAAAGTGTGCCGCCTTCGAGAATCGGTCCACCACAGTTAAAACAGCCGTGTTACCCTGGGAGGGTGGGAGGGCAGTGATAAAATCTAGTGCGATATGGGACCAGGGTCTCGAAGGGACAGGCAGCGGTTGAAGTAACCCATCTGGGGGTCGATTGGAAGTCTTACCAGTGGCACAAACCGAGCAAGCCAAAACAAAACTGTGAATGCCACAAGTGGCCACCAGAACCGTTGCTTGACTAAACAACTAGTGTGGTTAACTCCTGAATGACAAGCCACGTTGGAACAATGACCCCACTGAATAACGTCAGACCGTAATCTGTCCGGCACAAATAAACGATTTGGTGGGCAACCGGGCGGAGGCGTTACCCCTTCTAAGGCCGTTATGACCCTCGATTCGACCTCCCATACGAGAGTGGAGATGAATAGATTCTCAGGCAAAATACACTCGGGAGTAGACGGGCGTTCGGAGCGATCAAAAAAGCGCGACAAAGAATCGGGTTTTATGTTCTTGGAACCTGGGCGGTACAAGAGAGTAAAATCAAAACGTCCGAAAAAAGTGCCCACCGAGCCTGCCTGGAGTTCAATCTTTTGGCGGTTCTGATGTATTCCAAATTTTTATGATCAGTCCAGACGATAAAAGGTACCCCTGACCCTTCTAACCAGTGACGCCATTCCTCCAACGCTAACTTGACTGCCAACAACTCTCGGTTACCAATGTCATAATTACGGTCGGCAGGGGATAAACAATGTGACAAAAACGCGCATGGATGCATCCTGTCGTCTGTGGGAGAACGCTGGGATATCACCTCTGACGCATCGACCTCCACCACGAACTGACGTGATGTGTCAGGGGCAATGAGGATGGGGGCCGAAACGAAGCGGCCTTTCAGTTTGGCAAACGCTGCCCCGGCAGCGTCTGACCACCTGAAGGCAGTTCTGGGAGAGGTCAAAGCGATCAGAGGAGCGGCTAGTTGGCTGAAGTTGCGAATAAAATGCCGGTAAAAATGGGCAAATAATAGGGCCTTACGGGAATCTGGACTTGGCCAATCCACCACAGCCTTAACCTTCTCAGGATCCATGTGAATTCCCTCAGTCGACACAATGTATCCTAGGAACGGAACAGACTGTGCATGAAAAACGCATTTCTCCGCCTTGACAAAAACCCCATTCTCTAACAACCTCTGGAGCACTCGTCGGACGTGCTGAACGTGTTCCTGGAGAGAAGAAGAAAATATCAATATGTCATCCAGGTAGACATATGTGAACTGGTCAACCATATCTCTCAGCACGTCGTTGACGAGTGCCTGGAAGACTGCTGGGGAGTTGGACAACCCGAACGGCATGACCAAGTATTCAAAGTGCCCCCTAGGGGTGTTAAAAGCAGTCTTCCATTCATCCCCCTCCCTAATGCAGACCAAATGATAAGCGTTCCGTAAGTCCAATTTAGTGAAGTTAGATGAAGACGCTCCCTGCAACCTCTCGAAAGCTGAAGACATCAACGGCAAAGGATAGGTATTATTTACTGTGATGCTGTTCAACCCTCGGTAATCAATACAAGGTTGCAGAGACCCGTCCTTTTTCCCCACAAAAAAGAACCCCGCCCCCGCTGGAGAAGAGGAAGGGCGTATGAACCTCGCTGCTAGAGAATCAGAAACATATTTCTCCATAGCCTCCCTCTCTGGAACAGAAAGCGAATATAATTCGCCTTTAGGCTTACCTGACAGTAAATCTATGGCAGAGTCATAGGGACGATGCGGAGGGAGAGAAGCAGCGCGAGACTTACTGAACACTTCCTTCAGGTATAGATACTCCGCGGGCACGTTAGATAAATCCACTGCCTCCTCCTGAAAGACAGAAACAGGAACAGACGAACATGCAGACACAAGACAGGACTCATGACATTTACTGCTCCACTCCAACACAGATTTCTGCTGCCAGTCAATTCTCGGGTTGTGGTTGATAAGCCAGGAGTGTCCTAGAACAACAGGTGCTAGTGGAGAGTCCAGTATGTAGAATGACAGTGTCTCAGCGTGATTGCCTGAAGTAACGAGTGTAACTGGTCCGGTGATGAGGGAGATGGTGGGAAGGTCTTGACCGTTGAGTGCATGAAGTCAAGTCAAGTCAAGTCATCTTCATTTATATAGCGCTTTAAACAATGTAGATTGTTTCAAAGCAGCTTTACAGAGATAAACATACAATTTACGGTAACAGAGATTGTTTTGGCTTTATAGCGATTTTTGAATAATGCTACCATTAGGAGATATCATTAGGAAACATGGAGTTAGCTTTCACTGTTATGCCGATGATACTCAGCTGTATATTTCTTCAAAACCCAACGAAACTTACCAATTCACAAAATTAATGGAATGCATAGCTGATATAAAAAATTGGATGACTAGTAATTTCCTACTACTAAATTCTGAAAAGACAGAGATTCTAATTATTGGACAAAAAAACTTCCACACGTAATAACCTAGAATACTGTCTAACACTTGATGGCTGCTCTGTCAAGTCTTCGTCGTCGGTTAGGAACCTGGGTGTGCTCTTTGATACCAACCTTTCTTTTGAAAGTCACGTGTCTAGTATCTGTAAAACTGTATTTTTCCAACTTAAAAAATATATCTAAAATACGCCATATGCTCTCATTGGGAAATGCGGAACAATTACTTCATGCGTTCATGACCTCAAGGCTAGATTATTGTAATACTCTACTGGGTGGTTCCCCTGCACGCTTAATAAATAAACTACAGCTAGTTCAAAACGCCGCAGCTCGAGTCCTTACCAGAACCAGGAAATATGACCATATTAGCCCGGTTCTGTCAACACTGCATTGGCTCCCTATTAAACATCATATACATTTTTAAATATTGTTGATTACTTACAAAGCACTAAATGGTTTAGCTCCGCAGTACTTGAGCGAGCTTTTAAAGCATTATAGTCCTTCACGTCTATTGCGATCTCAAAAGTCCGGCCAGTTGATAATACCTAGAATATCTAAATCGACTGCTGGCGGTAGATCCTTTTCCTATTTAGCACCAAAACTTTGGAACAGTCTTCCTACCCTTGTCCGGGAAGCAGACACACTCTGTCAGTTCAAAGCTAGACTCAGGGATTAAAGTGAAAAAAATTCTTCTGACTGAATTTTTTTTCAGGCCAAGTCATATTCCTGTAACTTTATTTAAATAGTCGAGACCAATAGCGTTTTAAGGGAAGATGTTTAAAACCGATCTAATATTGAGTAATTTAAAAGCTATTTTAATCTATGAAAAACAATTACTTATCTTGACAAATAATCAACCATCTACATAACTTTTCAGTGCATGTTTTTATTTATCTTATGAGACCAAACAATGCTAAACTATATTAATATATAGTTTGTGCCATGGCAAATTGTTTTGGCTGAGGGCAAAGTGAAGTTTTATAACTTTATTATGTAGGCTATATTTAACTTTAACTTTGTAGCCTATTACAGCGCTGACTTATGTTTAATTGAATTGTTTGCTTTATTTCTCATTGTATAGCTTATTATAGCCTACCTATTAGGCTACTACTTTTGAACGGGATATTAGCTCTAAAACTGACATTTAACAAAAAAGAGACATGGTTGTGTAATTTTATATATTCTAAAATATATAAAATATTATATTACTATGCATTCTCTTCACTGTATGTGTACGCATAATACAATAAAACGATACAACCCTGTCTGTTTGTTAAATGTCAGTTTTAATGATAAATAATGTTTCATATTTTTTAAATGAAAACAAAAAGAAGCAGGTTTGTGTTTTAGCTATATTTCGTGTTATTATAACTATATGATAAATCAATGTGCGTTGCCTGAACCACATTTGTGTGGCCATTTATATGTTTATGATAATAATTATGTTCATTTATAAAAGAAAAGGGGCACAGTGGTGTTGATGAAAAAAGGCAGTTGATAACCGGAGTAGCCGCGTGCTGAGTGGCGCGATCAAGAACGCGCTGTTAGCAGCGTCCTCGGGAGTTTGTTCTCCTGAGTCGAACTTGGCAAGTCCGAACTACCAAGGACGCAAGTCCGAAGTTTGCGTACTTGGTATTGAGAAACGACCAATATTGACCCGCGTTCTGTTTTCTATCATGGGACCCCAGCAAACGAGCTGTAGCCTCGCCTGACAAGATTGAGTGAACAGGGTCCAGGGAGCAGTTTTTCCGTGAGCGGGAATTGAAAAACCGGAGTGGACCATGAGCAAAGTGATTACAGAATGCTTAGAGTGGAGAGAGGAACGTGCTTTTGCTCCACTCCGGGCTTTATCACATCCCCCCTCAGCAGGGTGAATACGCATCATCTTTCCTTAATTTAAGACCTATTCCAACTAAAATTAAGACATTTATCACACTGTTTGCGAAATGAAAGCCTATTTACGGCCTTAAAATTATGAAAAGTTAATTTAAGACATAAGGACAGACGGGAACCCTGCAATTGACGGATATCCGTCATAGACTCGCTGCAATTAACGGAAATCCGTCGTAGCGACGGAGAACTTTAATCCCTGTAGACTAAAAACACATCTCTTTGACCTAGCATACACATAATACATTATAGACTTCTATAATTCAATGTTAGGCTGCATAGATTAGGTCAGCCGGAACTGGGAACACTTCCCTTAAATCTTGATGTACTCGTTACATCATAAGAAGAATGGCATCTACGCTAATATTAGTGTCTTTGTTTATCCCGAGGTTTTCCCGCAGCCTGCCAGATCTAGGCCCTATCCGGATCTGACGAAGGAGATCTGCCTGGACCCGATGACAATGCAGTGCTGAAGTGTCAACTATCCTCTCCCTATGGAGGATCCCTTTCCCACTCTACAGATAAAGCGTTGTGAATTTCGGTTTGTGTACCCGAAGTGATAAAATAAAACAAAATTCTGTATCAAAATTTATCCTGTACATGCTTCCACTTGGACTTATCATTCATAAGCATGGATTAAAATTCCATAGTTACGCAGACGACACACAACTATACCTCAGCACCAGATCCATCACTCCTGCCACAGTATTAACCATCACAACCTGCCTCTCTGCAATAAAATCCTGGATGAATGCCAAATTCCTTGAACTAAATTGCAATAAATCGGAAATCATCATCATCGGTCCCAAATCACTTCTCCCCTCCTTCCAAGACTTCACTTTCTCCGTCGATGACCATACAGTTACCACCTCTCCCCAGATCCGAAATCTTGGTTTAATTTTTGACCCCACACTCACATTTAAGCCCCATATCCGCCATATCACTAAAACTGCCTTTTTCCACCTACGTAATATTGCTCGTCTACGCCCTACCCTCTCCACATCTGCTGCGGAAACTCTCATTCATGCATTCATTACATCAAGACTCGACTACTGCAATAGTCTCCTATATGGTCTCCCATCCTCTGATATATAAAAAAACTGCAATACGATCAAAACTCCGCTGCCCGCCTCCTCACCCACACCCGCTCCAGAGACCACATCACCCCCGTCCTTCAACAGCTTCACTGGCTCCCTGTACAACAGCGCATCCATTACAAAGTTCTGCTCATCACTTACAAAGCCCTCAATAACTTGCCACCTCCATATCTCACGGACCTCTTGCAGCATCACTGCCCCTCCCGACGCCTCCGCTCTGCCGACTTGGGCCTTCTCAAACCCATCACCAAATCAACACACCGAACTTTGGGGGACCGAGCATTCGCCATCGCTGCCCCCACCCTTTGGAACTCACTCCCCATCCACATCAGAAATTCGGACTCACTGACCACCTACAAAAAATTGCTCAAAACCCACCTGTTTCACCTAGCCTACAATTTATAATAGCACTCTCATCATTGATTGCTTGTTTGTTTGTGTTTCATTTGTAAAGCGTCTTTGAGTTCCTTGGAAAGCGCTATATAAGACTTATGTATTATTATTATTATTATTATTAAACAATCTCTTTCTGTACGTTAAAAAAACCAAGGAGATGGTTGTGGATTTCAGGAAAAGGCCGCAGCGGCACTATACCACCCTCAACATCGGTGGGACATCAGTAGAGAGAGTGAGCAGTTTTAAATACCTTGGAGTGCATATATCAGAGGATTTGACCTGGACTCATCATATTCAAGCCCAAGTAAAGACAGCTAGAAAAAGGCTATACCAGCTGCGGTTGCTGAGGAAATTTGGGGTTTCACCTGCAAATTTAAAAACTTTCTATACTGGTGCAGTAGAAAGTACATTGACTTAATGCATCTCATCGTGGTTTGGAAACTGCTCAGCACAGGATTGTAAAGCCTTAAAGAGAGTGGTGCGCGCAGAAGAGCGTATAACTAGGAATGCTCTTCCATCTATGCAGGATATTTACATCCGACGGAGTGGAGTCAGGGCTGTTGAGATATACAAGGACTCCACTCACCCTGGAGATTCATTGTTTAAATTGCTGCAATCAGGTAGTCTGATGGCTAAAGCAGAGAGGAATAGGAGGAGCTTCTTTCCTCTGGCCTCCGTAGTCTGATGGCTAAAACAGAGAGGATTAGGAGGAGCTTCTTTCCTCGGGCCGTCAGATTACTCAACTCGGACATAAAAAACATTGCACTTTAAGGACTCTGATGACGATGTTTAATACATGGTACTGCACTTATGCACTTTACTAGTTAGTTTTAATACTATTTTAAAATTGTTGCATCTTTTAAATAATATTTAGGGTATGTTTTTATTACACAGTCTATAGGAATATCAGACTTACATTTCATTGCTCGTTGTATGAACTATAACTGGTATGTGACAAACAAACTTTGAACTTGAACCTGAACATGACTGGATGTTTGAGAGGCCATCCAATCAGTACTTCCTAGGGCAGTTCCTGAACCTTGAAGCTTCTGTGAAGCAGTACAACCACGTCCCTCTGCGTATCTTTGTGGGAGACTGTGTGGCTACCGCAATCTCTGATGGGAACTCTTCTCCAAGGTATTCCTTTATTGAGAACAATGGGTCAGTATGGAATCTCTCCTTAAACTCCTGTTTGCAAACAGTGCCTAAAGTCTTAAATCTTCAGGTGCCTGGTTGATGGAAAGCTCACAGGCTCCACTTCCAGTTTCATGCGCAGGGTTCAGAATGACAAGCTGCAGTTTCAGTTGGAAGCTTTCAGGTTCCTGCGAGCTGGTAGTGGCTTGGTATGCATTTTGGGTTGTAGTTCTGTGGGTGAGTTCTCTTACTGGTCATGTTTAACTGTGTCCTCTTCTGTAGGTGTACATCACCTGTGCTCTAAAGGCTGTCATGGCCTCCACCCTGACAAGTCCAGAGAACAATGCTTGCTCCTTCAATAATGGGTATTGCATACCATTTGAGACCTCTAATGATTTAAGTTGTTAAAAATGGGTAAGCAGTTGTCTTTCCTTTGTATAGATGCACTTCTGTAGATGACAATGGCCAGGTGTGCATTTGCTGTGACTCCACATGTGGTTCCAGCAGAAAAGGATGAGCACAACCTGATTCAGGTGATCTATGAAGTCTTACCGTGCGTATCCACTGGCGAGGAACAGAGAGAGCATTTTCAATTAATTCCTATGGAAGTCGAGCTTCATGTTTGTGCAGTGCATTGTGGGATTGACAGCGGACCAGAGACAGCGTTGAGAGCAAGGGGGTAATCCACCAGCCAGAAACTGAAGCTTCGCTTGGGAGCCGTCATTGTAGAAGACTATCACCTGCTGTTAGCATTCCATTGACTCCCATTCATTTTGGTGTCACTTTGAGAGCGAATAACTTTACATCCGAGGCGTCCAAAGACTCCATTTGTCCATTATTTATTTCTTAAGAAACAGGACAATGGATAAAAGGCTCCATTACTTTGTATCTTACGTTATGGCCCCGTAGAAGCCGATTTTGTAAAAATAGGCTAACGATTCCGTCATAACCACAGGACTCTCTGTGGCACAGTAGAGAAATTACCGTATAGACAGAAGGAGAAGCTCGTAGGCAGTCTTTTACTGTCTATGAGGCAATCGGGTGGACATGGAGGCATAAAATCAAGGGAGAAGCCCATAGATAGAGCGTTCATAAAAGCAACGGGACAAAATATTTCAACAACAGATTTGTTTCAGATTTCAATTCAGATTTGTCTCGGCACAGCTACTAGAAGGTCAGAACGGCTGCTCATGTCACATCTACGTCGTCAAGCTCAGTTTGAGCCTGCGCAGTATGCTTGGCTATCAGGAAGTGAGTGCTTCTAATGGGCTTCAATTTTCTCAGTTGAAATCTATGGGGTCGCTGTGTCTTTTACTGTCTATGGTTGAGAGCAGCCGAGAATGTCAAAAGGGTGGGTAGTTCTCTATTTGATGCAAATGTCAAGCGAAAATGGTGGTCGGCAGCCAATCGCTGTGAGGTTCGGATTGTGATGTCTGTCTTGAGTTTAAAAAGATGCAAATTGTGTCGTTTATGAGAGTTTATGCTTGATTTCGTGCGTACATCATTTTGTTTACAAATTTGATGCTTTGCAGTTACAGTATGTTAAATATTTCAGTACAACACAATACACAAAAATAACTTTACATAAAGACTAAACTTTAAAGTTCACAGAAACGTAAAGATTGAAAATTAACAAAATACACTCACTGTTAAAGGTTCGTGGCAGAAACTGTTTCAAATAATAAAGAAACAAATATATACATACACTTTACATAGAGACTAATATCCACACACTCACAAAAAGAAAAACATCAAAACAAACTACACCAACCTACAGGGCTGAGGTTGCCCACAGGAGTGATCACCAGAGGTAGTTATCCAAAAGCACACTTACAAACACACCACCGTGCACTCAGATCACACAACCAAACACTTCAAAAGTGTCACACGGCAAACGTTGAAGGAGCACCACCACCACAAAAGATCCTTCACCCATGAGACCTCAGCTTCAGAAATAAAATCAAAGATAGATAAATAAAACAAATTAAAGCACAGTTTAATGATGTCACAATTTAGACACGAGGCTGAAAACAGTGATGGGTAAATCATAAAAATAAATCACAATAAACAATATACTAATATTCAAAACAGTAGGAAAAAAACACGGCAGAAGAGAAAGTGTCAGGCTGTAACTATAGCGACAGCTGAGAACAATGATCATCAAGAACGAGAGGGAGAATCCTGCAGCAAATACGAACATAAAGAAAAACAGAATGTTACTAAGAGTTACAAAGCGCCCGCTAGAATTCCCCGTTTGTAACTACATGCAAGAAAACACTTACCTAAAATGGATGATGCCCTGCTCTATTATCCTTTCACAGGCACAACTACACAGCATTCAAATTACCCACTGCTAAACTGGATTACAGGGAACTGCACATTACTAAAAGCACGTGAAGTATGCAAAGTTAGACTGTTTGCTTTTGATAAAACAGCCTTAACTCGTACCTGAGGTGAGCAGTCGTCAAATCCACTATTGAAGCAAGCCATGGGAAACACGCAGAGATGAAAAGACAGGTTAAGATGCCACATACGAATAGTAATTAAAAAGTTAGCAAACTGCTATGTGCTAACAGCACATACCTGCAGCTACTGTCAACAAAAAGAAAGGGGAGGAGCCGGTGTGGTGAAGAGATGAGTCCCACTGTAGAGATGAGTCCCACCTTAGGAACCCAGTAGTTTGCCTGATAGTAGCTATTCTCACAATAACTTGTAGCTAACGTTGGCCACCTTCACTTGTGAAAATCTAATTCCAGATAATGCCTTTTGATAACACCATCACCATTAAATAACACCGTCACCAATAAACACTGAACTAGAAGAGAAATTAATTTCATTGTGAATTGAGGTTTTGCAAAGTGGAAGATAAGAGGGTGTTCATGGGTCTAATTTTCTTTTCACTGGATTTAGACAGTGTAAAGGTGATGATACACAGGGCAACTTTTTGAGCAATGTTGCAGGGCAATCTTGCCGAGCAATTGCTGCTTAGGCACTTTCCCATTGAAAATTGGCAATACATTTCTAAGGTCGGTCGTGGGCCCTGTGTGGGCCCTGAAATTTCCCCCAAAAAATCTAAATGAATTACAATTGTCACAATTATCACACAACGCTATACATGTTTTGTATCATTTGAAATGTCTTAGTGCAACTGTTACAAAGGTCTCATTCCAGGAGAAGTAAACCAAAATGTTTTAAGAATTTAGAGATATTTTGCTTACTGTGGTGGGTGTGCCCTCTCCCAGGGTCTTTCATGCAAATAACCTTCTGTCCTCATAAACAACCCAGGCCTGGGACCTTGATTAATGCAAATTCCCATTGTTAGCTCATGTTTCCATTTGAAGGAGGTTTCTGTCTTGGTCTGAGTATTTAAAAAAAAAATGTTACAAGAGGATAAGTGTGTGATTTGTAGTCAGATCAGCCAACGCATTCTCATCCTTTGGCGTCATATAGGTGACGCCATATGACAAAACGTCGAAATACTACGCACATGGCACCCTTTAGCGTGAATAAAACACGCACTGTGATGGGTAGGTTTAGGTGTGGGGTAGGGTCTGCGTCTCATATTCACGCTAAAGGATGCCAGTCAACTTTATGACGCCTTGGGTTCGCGTGTTATATTCACGCTAAAGGGTGCCATGTGCGTAGTATTTCGACGTTTTGTCATATGGCGTCACCTATATGACGCCAAAGGATGAGAACGGGCTCGATCAGCACATAATGCTGAGTGTATTTTGTATGCATCTTTTACTCATTTCTGAGCATTTGATGTTGTTGTATTGATTTTCTTTTGAATTGATTATGTAATTGGCACGATCCATTTACCTGACTGAATTGTTACATTTGATTATATTTTGACTTACTCAAATCATTAACCACATTGTTACCGCAAATCTGCGTCAGGTTAGTAACGTACAAAAGTCCAGTTTTGAGTGGAGCATAGAGCACACAAACTGAGATTTTAGAGTTCTGGCTAATATTTGGCACTAGTTCAAGTGTACTGTAAAGACTAAAAAAGGGAATTTCCATTTAGGACAACAGAATGTTGCTCGACCAACCTGGATAGGGGGAGTCTTACCTCTGTTCATTGTAATATTACTCTAGCTAAGTGTACATGGGAAACCATGACATGACCAAACCAAAGCTACTATCAGAGAAAGTGATGTTGGTCAGCTTATATCTTTAGTAGTGGCCATAACCTGTGACTAAAGATAGTGTTACTTTAATTCAAGTGTATACAGATCTATGGGGACTAAACAAAATACTTTTAGAGAGAGCACATATGGGAGCCACCCTATAGTCAATTACCTCTGTCCAGTGACCAAGACTGACAAGTATGTGATCATGGGATCCAAGTGAAATGGCCTGCGTGAGACCCTAAGCGACATTGGTATCCAAATAAACGAGTACAATAAGAGCAGTGTTTCCCCTAGAAATTTTTCCAGCAGCGGTGCTGTCCCGTGCCGGAGCATGTTACCAAGTCGCGCGCGGGGGAGGGGGGTCGTTGGGTGTGGGAGGGGGGGGGGGGGGGGGGGGGTCGTTGGGTGTGGGTCCGGGGACATGTACCCCCGGAAGAACTTTTTAAAAAAATAAACCCCTAAACCATGACTTCTGGCAAGTTTTACAAATTGACATTTTGAGACATACAATTACGACATACCATCAACAGATTCAAGGTGATTATTGCAGCACGCACCTTGAACTGGTCACAAACAGAAACCTTCATTTTATAATTTTAGACAGGATTTTTCACGTTTTTGTTTTGTGTTCATTTTCAGCTATAAGGTAGATATTGATAGGGTAAAAATGAAATGGCACAACCCAGAAAAAGATTATTTAGAATTTATTGAAAATTTTAGGCCACACCCAATCTGTGAGCACTTAATTTTTAAATTTTAACATCTTTAAAATCAAAAGTTTTAAGTTAACA
Source organism: Tiaroga cobitis (assembly GCA_030578255.1). Classification (NCBI taxonomy): domain Eukaryota; kingdom Metazoa; phylum Chordata; class Actinopteri; order Cypriniformes; family Leuciscidae; genus Tiaroga; species Tiaroga cobitis. The sequence goes on from CM060610.1 coordinate 33,996,020, forward strand.
TTATTTAATGCACAATGAATGAAGTGAACAAACATGAACAATCAAGTGTTTTATTTGACTTGACTGTACCTTTATTTAATCCAAAACTGTGTTCGTATTTCATTTTAAAAGACTTTTTAAAAGAGTTATCCAGCCAAGAATAAGCCTAGAACTGCTTTTCTGGCGGACTAATAACAGCACTCGGGTGTCGGTCCGAGACTGTGCTCATGTACTCCTGCTCGTAAAACTACCCGGATACAACCGCACCCGAGTCCACTTTAGGGGCCGTTCACATATCGCGTTTTTTGCGCGCAAATGCGTTATTTCAATTGTAGGCGCGCGTGGCGAGATGAAAACATCGTAACATCTCATCTCAACACGCCATGTGACAAAAACCAACCGATCAGCTTCGGCCTCTCCGTAACAACATCGACAGCTCGGCGGAACAGCTGATCATAGCTGTACAGGGCGGCTTTTTATTTATCATCTCCATAAATATATCTAGTAGTAAAGCTAATGCAAGGGCTAGAAATCAATTAATTCTTTGCTGCTACTTCCTCGTCCTCATGGAGAGCGCCGCTTTCTCCTTTCTAAAAGCGCTTGCTCTCTCCCGTGGCGTCTGTCGTTGCTATGCAACCATGAACAGAGGCGGCCTGGACCTGGAGAAACGAGCGCGCTTCCCGCGCGCCTACATTTGAAATAACGAATTTGCACGCGCAGAAAAACGCGCTATGTGAACGGCCCCTTATGGCAACGTGACATTAGCCTAATCGAAAATATTTTCATATGTGGCTCTTTACTCCTTTCTTGTCAACAAGTGGATTCAGAGCCACCGCATTAGCAGCACCGGCGCACGCCACGTCTCAAGTGTTTTTAGGTGTGTAAATGGATGTCGTGATATTACTGATCATGTGAAGATTTTGCAGCGGCGCTGAAAATCCAGTGGCGGCGCTGCGCCGCTGCTAAATACATTGTAGGGGAAACACTGAAGAGTAAAGAGTTCAAAAGAAAAATCAAGTGTCTAGACAAGTTATCATATATGTGACCAATACCCAATTGGCATTCCAGCCTAAATTCGAGGTCATTATAAAATGGAGACAGATTAAAGTTAATTAGAATTAAACTACGTTGCCACACAGAAAAGAGAGAACGCGCAGGAAACCTTTACCCATTTATCGGAAACTATCAGTGGGCCAATTAGTCCGGCCTTACAACAGTAAGTCATGGTGCTGCTGAAAGATCAGAGACTGTATATTGTGTTGGTGACGATAGGCAGTGGCTTATAAAACCCTGGGAAATCAGGATAGGATCAGATTAAAAGACTTGGGCTGGGTGCCACTCACTGTCTCACTGGTCTATCATGGCCAGACCTTTGACTAAACGTGTCTGGTCCACATTGCAGCATATTTTGGTCAAGAACTGCCGTCTAAGTAACTGACATGTAAAGTGACCAACCCCAATTGACGTTAATTTAGGCCAGGTCTTTTCTACCCTGTTTTTGACCCTCTCTTTCAAACAGTCTGGGTGTGCCACATTCAAGACTTGAAGTAAGCGGCCACTGCTATAATTGGGTAACAGTTTTGAATATTATAATAATTTCAAGGACACATGCTGTTTTGAAAACTTAATATGTTGTAAAATATCTCGTTACATAGTTGAAACATTTGCCAAAAATGTGAAACATGTATGCGTATTACAAAGGGCCATAGGCACACAAAAAACACCAAATGGCCAAGTTGCCAACTATTTCTTTCTATATTTCTTAATGCTGCTCTCCATTACACATCGCTATTCATAGTTCATCCTTTTCGATTAAGTGAAAAAATCCAGTTCAAGTCTATTCCGTGTCACTTGCAGTGTCGTGTTTTGAATCAAATTAAATGTGTTGTAATCAGGGCTCGATTTGACACCATACAGGTCTAATATCCAGACAGATGTCTTTGTGCTAAGTTTAGCTGTTTTTTATTTGTTTGTTCAGCATTTGTTTTTCATGTGACAAGGGTGACAGGGCAAAGAATTAAGATCTCATAGAAAGTTACAATCTTTAGACATTCAGAACAGCAGATCAATGAAACAGTTGACCAATCAGATGAACATGGGGGAGGGACAAACATCTCAAGTGTAAATAGTGAACATTTAGCAACAGTGAGGAGCTATAAACACAGCTTCTGTTCAATTACATTGCACTCTGACTAATTCCTAGTTCATCATTATAGCGATGCCAAGGGATACCTTTACATTACATGCAATCCTTTATTGCTTTAATCCAAAGCGACTTACAAATGAGAAGAATAATAGAAGCAATCCAACCAACAATAGGGCAACAATATGCAAGTGCTGTGACCAGTCCCAGCACTCCAGCACAGTACATGTAGAAAGTTTAAACATATATAGAGAGAGAGATTAGTAAGTGTTAGTATAAATGTACTTCACTGATATAACATATGTTTTAAACAAAATCACGCCAAAACTAAGTTAATTTAGGGTTTGTTTACTCGTAATAGGTGTGACTCTGAGGCTCTGCCTTCATCTTCTCTGATTAATTTCTTTTGTTTAGTTTGTCAAGGTCAGACATCCATGAGTAAAAACTAGTGCTGGGCAACGATTAAAAAATTTAATCGCGATTAATCGCATGATTTTCTTGTGATTAATCGCAATTAATCGCATTGTTATGCGCAAAATTGAATAATGAATTCTAAAGTACTGTATTGTGCACTTTTGATTTAAATGTACTGCTACAAAAGTGCAATAACATGTGGTTTGCAAAAACTTTAAAAGGAACTATGCAGCTTTTTTAGCTTAACTGAACAGCTTCAGAGTTATTGAAATGGTTATATAACTTCTTTCGGGTTGAATGGTGGGCGTCTCGACCCCCCCTGGTGCCTGTGAGCGCAAAAATCTCACTTGCAACTTCGGTGCGGCGGGCCGCCGTGCTCAGTGTCAGGAAGTATCGCGTGATATCAGCTCTCGCGATGTAACATATTCCTTTACGGCAACTGCACACATACACACAGGAACAAGGTATAGAGGGATGGAGTTTGTCACACTATCGTCATGGCTGAGCCGGCATATAAGATGCAGAAAGCTAGGAAAGCATTGTCGGAGGAACAGAGAAAGAGGAAACGGCAGACTGACCGAGCGAGGAGTCGGACACGAGCATAGGCATAATTTGCAGGTGTGTTATGTCCCCATTGAAACCTCTCGCGGCACGGATGTACCATTACAAACAAATAAAACATCTCCAGGTAACTCTAGTAGAGCATTCATTTCGTTTGTTTGTTAAATAAGAGGCGATCTGAAATGTGTTATTTTTTAAATCAAGTGACCAAAGTGCTCGTTGCCTCTGCGATCAGTGGTGCAGATAAGTTACAGTGTTCTGTTGTGACGCGCGCACTGTCTTCACCATAGACTGCACACGGAGGCGATGGTGAAATCACAAAACCTAATGCACAAAAAACATGTCCCTGCTTGAAATTCAACCACTAATAAACAATCGGTTTTGATGAGGAAAATAAACATACTACTAGTACCGATTAGAACCCAGAATCTCTGACACACTTGGCAAAAGTTCTGCCTCTGGACCATTAAAGTTCATGGGATAATTGTCGGATCTATGTATTTAATCACGTGAAAATTCTCACCACTAACAACATATATTATATCTCATTAAACGACAAATTAAACACAATGTACTATTTAGGGCTGTCACTTTTGAGAAAAATCAAATTCGAACGGATATCAAATATCAAGCAATGTATTCGAATATATTCGAATATCTACGAAACTAAAAGGACTGCGCATGTGCAATGACGTATTACGTACGGAGCGAGCTGTTCTTCCTGTTGAATAGAGTGTCATAAATGAGTGTTCCGTTATTAAAAAATTCTTATTTCACTCAGCGTCTGTGAAGTGAAGCAGGACAACGTCCCACCAGCGCTTGTTTCAGATTATCATCCACGGACGACTGGTTTTGGGCGCAGGGTTTTACTGCGTGATCAATATAAGCAGGCAAGCAGCACGGCAAATCATGCTCATCGTCTCCAAATCATGACCAGAGACGGATAAATATCAAGTCTGCTGTTTAAAACAAATAAAGAACCAATAGAGGAGAATAGTTATGCGCGAACAGCGGCATATTCGTGCAGTGTGCGCATGTCAAAAAATCAATTCGGATTTGAATCTTGTGACATAACACGCACATTACTTTATGTATCGTTCATGTAAACATGTTCATGTTCGGATTCATCAATCGGATTGTCCATTTCCAGACACTACTTTTTAGATGAGTTGGGGTAGAAATTGTCCGCTCAGGCTGGCCGTTCTGTGTGTTATCTTCCATTTTCAAAACAGGGTGGCTATTGGCTATTATTCGCTTGATTTGGTCATGAGTTTACGCTACAATACGTTTAGAGTGCCCGCTACTGGATGAGATGGCAAACATTAAAATGAAAAACAAACAGTCTAATCATAGACTGTAAAAAATGCGCTAAACATGGCACTTTAAAAACCGGTTAGTTTATTTATAGTTCGATTACGGATATTTCACGTCATGTTCGAATGCATATTCGAATATCGAATAAAAAGTGACAGCCCTAGTACTATTGTATACTATGTAATAGGCCATGTCACGCTCTGAGTGATTGGTATTTACGACAGTAACGTTAAATTCAAGTACTCCACAGCAACTCTAGGGGTCGCTGTTTGAAAAAAACGGGATTCCTGCATAATGCCCCTTTAAACAAATAAGGTGCTTTTATACCAGCAGTATTCCCTTTACACAGTATCAATAAAATATTTCTTGTAAATCTCAACTTAAACATTAATGTAATCAAATCAAAATATTTAAACAAAGCTATTTGCCACTGCCAGGGCATTACTTTTTAGCTAGCTTGTTAAAACGAGTCCAGTTTTCTTTTTTTTTCTGAACAGGTATCTTGTATCAGGGAGCAGCAGAAACAGTCTAAAAGGGTCATGATCACTACTACAGATATAAGTCGAGCAACGTTACTTCTCTGATAGCAGCTTAGGTTTGGTCATGGCATGCCATGGTTTCCCACGTAAGATTACATTAAACAGAGGTAAAGCCCAGTTTATACTTCTGCGTCGAACTCACGCCGTAGCTGTGTAGCGCGCGTACCCGTGCATCTCTCCAAAAATGTAACGTCAATTCTACGCGTACCGCAAGCGCTGTGATTGCTAGAACCGCTCCCCGGGTTTCACACTCCCTCTGCATGTGTAATTGCGCGTCAACGCGGACAGATATATAATGAAAACTAACCAACGCATAGTCTATAGCGTAGAGGCTCCGGCGTTGGTCCGACGCAGAATTATAAATCAGCCTAGAGTGAGGTGAAGTGGTCAAGCACAGGTGCAGCGACAAGTCAAGTCAAGACAAGTCATCTTCATTTATATAGCGCTTTTAACAATGTATTGTTTCAAAGCAGCTTTACAGAGATAAACATATAATTTAAGGTAACAGATTGTTTTGGCATTATAGCGGTTCTTGAATAATGTTATTTCCAGCAAAAGTTAACTTTGATTGATTCACCTCCGTCGAAATGATCAGACTTTTAAACGCGAACCTGTGATTAACGCTGACGGCGTTCACATGCTCATTCAAAATTGATTCTATAGTTATGTGCTTTTTAAAATATGTGCGCAGGTTTATAATTCATACAACCCAGCCTAAACAAACTACTTTGTTTAACAAGCGGGTGCGTTCCTGTGAAACTGTTGCGGTCATGCTCGCCTCACGCACGCGCCCGCGCGTTGCCGAAGTTGAATTGTCTAACTTTTTGTACACGACGCGCAGCACAAATCATTGGAAGAGAGACTGATCCTCGGCTCTCTGTTTGTGAGTTTCCAGAATCTAAATAGTTATCAGGACATCAACAGGAGGGAATTCACATGGCAGAGCATCCCCGCTAAACTAAACGCAGGCCTATCAGGTAAAGTTATGTATAATTTAAAGTTAAAAAGGCTACAGCTGCGTAGCGCACAGAAGCCGTTGCCATGGTTACTATCCATAGAGCGCCTGTCATTCACTCGCGGAGCGCTGTCTCCCTTTCTGTTCACCTGAGAGAACCTGCCAAAGCCCCTTTACTGCTTGTTTGGGTGGGTTATTTGCTGGCTGACCAACATCCCACCCCTCCTGTGATCATGGTTTGACTGTAGGCCTATGTGTATTCAGAGCCAGTGAGCAACGGACTTTCAAAATAATAATAATAAAAAAAACTGCGTTAACGCGCGATAAAAAAATTGTCGGCATTAATTAATAAATGCGTTAACGCGATAATAACGCGTTAACTTGCCCAGCACTAGTAAAAACATAAACTGAAACGAGACTTCAAGAGATTTCCACGACGCACGTGCGAGAACTTACCTGAAGTAGTTGAAGGAGATCGCAATTCTCACGCATGCGTCGTGGAAATCTCTTGAAGTCTCGTTTCAGGCCTACAAGGAAGGAAAGGAATAGTCGAATAAAGTCATTATTTTTGTTTTATTTCCGCACAAAAAGTATTCTCGTCGCTTGATAAACTTATAGTTGAGCCACTGTTGTCACATGGAATATTTAAACATTTTCTTCATTGACTTTCTGGGCCGTCCGGTGTCATTCCCTTTGGGAGCCTATGTAGCAGTGATCCACCTCTCAGATTTAATCATAAATATCTTCATTTGTGTTCCGAAGACGAACGAAGGTCTTCCGGGGTTGGTACAGCATGGGGGTGTGTAATTAATGACTTAATTTTCATTTTTGGGTGAACTAACCCTTTAAGTTCCTCTTTTCATAGAATATTGCATCGAAGCAGACCCACATGACACAAACATATCTAGCTTTCATAGTTTCACACCCTGGGGTGTGGGCACATACACATATCGACCCGGACCATCATATGTGTCAGGAAGTCGTTCATCTTAATACACTGCAAAAGAAATAAACTGCTAATGCAAAAGACAGAAACATTAAATATACATTTCAAATGATAATAATGATTAAACACATCAAACTATATGATTTCTTAAAATGTGATTGATTACATTGATATTTAAGATATGAATTATCATTAAGTGACAAAACATAAACAATAGATATATATTTTTTTCTGATTCATCAAGTTGTAATTCTAATTGAAGATATACTGACACCGTTTTACCATGTTTAATACAGTAACTCTACTTGCTTTAAAGCAATCTATTGTATGCTATATAGCCGTGATGTAACTTGACTTGACTGGAGTGCCGAATTGCAGAGCTTTTTTAAACATACTGTATATGACCAGATTCTTTCATAACTTCCATTTTCTCACTGCTGGCATTTTTATAATTTAAAGTACACTATTGTTTACAGTAACTTCTTTTTACCCGTATAAAGCGAAACAAAAATAACTTCACTGGGAGTATATCAGGGCCTTTACTGTATTAATAGTGACACGCTTGAGTTTTTGATGTCTTCAGCATGGGAATGGATTCTTTACATGTAAATTTTATGAATGTGAACTTTGCACGTTGCATCTATACATGTCAACTAACTCATTAGAACAATACTTATAGTTAGTAGAATGTCTTAAGTGGACAATCGAAATAATGTGCAATATTGTTTCTGTCCCCTGTAGTATGCAGAAGTTGCCATGTTCTTTCTTGCTCTCCCTATTGGTATGTACAGCAAATGTTCTCTTTAAGAGCACAGCAAATTCACTTTGCAGAATAAATCAAACAAATTTAGGCCCAGCGTTGTGGGGGTTCCTTGAGAACTTATGTGATAAACACTCAACATTGCTGCATGCCTGCAAGTGCTCCACTCTCACTCTTCAGGGCAGGGCAGCGTTTAATTGATTAACTCCCTCACTGTCTGCAACAACAGCGGCTCGCCGGCCGTGTTATTGAGGGTCTCTTCAGCTAATAAGTGAGGTTGTGGTAGAATGTGAACTGGGCCACTGTGAAGACTTACAGGCTGAGTGTCTCAGAAGAGCATCTGTGTGTGTGTGTGTGTGTGTGTGTGTGTATATACCAGAGATGCTCACAAGTCTCTGAGCTAGAGTCCAAGTCAAGTCTCAAGTCGCTAGAGTCCAAGTCAAGTCTCAAGTCTTTGACCTAGAGTCCAAGTCAAGTCTCAAGTCTCTGTGCTAGAGTCCAAGTCAAGTCTGAAGTCTCTTGTGGTTATAATAAGTGTTGCATCAGGTACAGCGACCCATCCAGGCTGCATAGAACACTGCATAGCTATATATAAGGAATTCAAAGCATGTAATATGTTATAATGACTCCTTTATCTATTAGCATAAAGTATCAGCTTTGATTTTGGTATATAATCAGTGTAAACAGGCTATTGCAACATGACAAAAACACCAAGAATACTTTACTTTTATGTTAATATCTGTATTTTGCCGTGAAAAAATTTGTGCGATCTCTCAGCCGCGTGTGGCTCGTGATTTCCACGCCCCCGCCATCACTTGCAGATCCATGTAGACCTAATGTGCACTGCCTACGCAACTAATCATAGATATAAACTACTGTAAGTCAGCAACACATCCCAGACTCTCAAACCAGTGTAACGTTATAACTAAATGAAACAACAATAATCATGTAACCTGTTTGCAGACAACGTTAATGATTAACGTAATGAAAGCCAGCGGCACGTAAATTATTAGGCTACGTTAATCGACCACCACAAGTTTGGCAATTAAACAAACGCTCATTAATATTTCATAAGAAAGACAGTCGGAGTTAACCTCCTGTAACGTTAGGTTGTAGCTAAAGCAAGAAGCAAGCTAACGGTAGATGGTCAATACTGAGCTAAACATGTTTACTGACCTCAGGGTGTGTTTCAGATGCCTGATGAAATTAGATGTGGTTGAGCCAGAATCTTTTATCCTGATACCGCATATTTAGCATTGAGCGCTTCTTTTGTTTGGGCCGTCTTGTTTGAAGTTTTTAAACCCAAAGCTTACAATGAATGGCACAGCAGCGGCCGGTGCAGTTGACATGTTTGTTTGTTGTTCTCTTATGTGTGGTCGCGCGCGCGCAGCCGATACATAGTACGTGTTACGTAGGCAGGTTATAGGTAACGGAGGGAGGGGAATAACAGCGAGCTCATCAGACGTTTCCTAAAAATAAACATTGTTCACGAGTCCCGCAGCTCGAGTCCGAGTCGAGTCTGAAGTCTTTCGAGGACGAGTCTCAAGTCAAGTCTGAAGTCACTGTTTGTGCGACTTAAGTCGCACTCGAGTCCGAGTCTCAAACTCGAGTCCCCACATCTGGTATATACGTATATATATATATATATATATATATATATATATATATATATATATATATATATATATATATATATATATATATATATATATATATATATATATATATATATATATGTAGCAGTTGTTGGCATAATGACGGGGCGGGTCTATTTCGCATGATTTAGTGGACTATAAAAGCAGCGCGGTAGTGTCTTTGGGATGTGCGTCCCATCGTCACGTACATTTCCGGCGTGTCACGGAATTGTCTGTCTGGTAAGGAGCTGCAGTGGTGGCTGTACTTCTATGTGTTGATCTTGAGTAAAGTTTTTATTTACTTATCTGGCTCCTTTCCCTATAGTGTGGACTGAGGACTCCGGTGATACATTATAGCGACGTGCGTTGCAATAGGATGTTTTAGTGCCGCAAGTTCAAACCGGTAGGTTGTTTTATTATTGCTCGTGTTGTTATGGGGTGGGTTAATTAATCTTTTCCTTATTTTTCCGTGATATGACAGAGTGCGGGACGTTGCAGTGGGTTTTATGTTGGCTGTTCTCTTTTGCCGTGCTGTTTTCTTTGTTGCTGTTCGTATGGTTGGGATTTGGGCGGATAAATCCTCGCATGACGAGGCTTAAAGTGTGCGGAATCTCCCTCAGCGGGGTGCTGCAGTATAGACCGTCAGATCGACTGCACCTTGCCGGTGATCAGTACTCACGTGCTGTTGCGTGCCGTTTTGCCGATATTATGTGTGAGTTCCGAAGCTGAACACTTTAGCGTCTGCTGGAGTGCCCGCCTGGTGTGTCGCAGATTCGGCAACGTAACTCGCCCTCTCTTCCTCCACAACTCCTCGAAACGGTTTGACCATTCACTAGCCAATGTCGAGATGGAAAGTGCTTTTGTGTTTTAATGTTTCCTTTTAATGGCTTTATTTCTTAATTTTTTTCTTTATGATGTCTGTGAATGAGATCTGGTATAATTTAGATGATTGGTTTATTCTTGTGATTTATTTTTCTTTATTCGTGCTAGCCAAGTTTCTGTGAATGTTCATTTAACATCCTGAGTTTAGTTGGCTCGCTTTGTGTATTTTCTTTGTTGTATTTTCTTTGGTCAACACGTCTGTGTAAGTATCTTTTTTTTTTTTTTTTTCTTGTGGGATTGTGAGTCTTTTTTTGTGATCTGGTTGATTGCTTACCCAGTATTCTAAATCAGTCACGAAGTAATCTCTCTTTGACCCAGTTTGTGAATTTACTTAGTTGTGCATTTATTTAATTTTGTTTGTTAAGGTTGTGTATGTTTATGATTGCCTGTTCTTTGAGTACCAAGTTTTAGGAAATAAGTGTGTGTTTAACTGGATCTCTCTCTCTAGGGGGTCGGGGACCCAGATCTGTATGTGTGTGAACGAGCCTTCCTCTCTGTTTGGTGGTGGTCTCCTCTTCCGCGTGCGGTGGTTCACATTTGGGGTGCAGTGCGAGTGCACGTGTGGTTGCCGTGTCTCTTGAGGATAGGCGAGTGGTTCCCAGCCCTGGAGTAGGTGTGGTAGAGTGTGTGTGTGCGCTTTTTTTTTTTTTTTTTTTTTTTTAACTTGACTATTGGTACATGCTGTTTAATGGTTGTTAATAAAATTATTTTTGTATTACACCTCTGTTTCTGATCTTGGCTCAGCCGTAACCGAACCTGTGTGCTTTAAATCATTCTGAAAGGTGATCCCCTGGTAATGTTGCCTCCGGGGTGGCGTAGTTGAGCATTTTAGAGGTGTAAATTTGGTTGCAGTTTACACTCCCCCTATCAAATCATAGAGCTGCCACATATATACATATATATATATATATATATATATATATATATATATATATATATATATATATATTAGGGATGTCAATTTTCACAAATTCCCATGATCGATTGTCGTTTAAATTAACGATCGATTAATCGTTAGCATTAATGGCAAACAGCACAGGGTCTGCAAATGCTACTCAAAAAGCTATGTTACTCACCAAATTAATAAGAATGTTTTTTAATCTAAATAAAGGCTTAGTAGGATTGTAAAATGTTTTTATGTGATTGATAAATTAAATTAACTATTTAATATATAAATATAACGACAAATACAATGTGTCACCAACGCGCCTCATATGCGTGCTTGTCAGAATGTGTGACTGTTGTGGAAGTGCTAGAACAACGCACTGAAAACGGCAACTAAACCCAATGAATTCACAACCATTTAATAAAATAGTGTTCTCATGTTATGTAATATGAAAGTCCCAAATTAACCATTGTTATTATTAGTTGTGCATTCTGCTTGAGCGGCGCGTGCTGAATGAATAACCGTTGAGCACTTTGTTAGCGTTTATTTAACACAAAGAAACGCATCCTATTTGATATTAATCAGATATATACAAAATAAGCAGAATATTACAAAATTATATCTGCACAAAATGACGTGAATGCACAAGTGAACTTAAACTGAGTTAGGTGCCATTCAGAATGACTCATAAGTTGTGGTGGACGCACTCAAAGTCTCTGACGAGCTCTTCCTGGAACAACGCGACATGGCATCTAAACCCAAATAATTCACAATGTTTTATTACAACAGTGTTCTCTTTATAATCTTGTGTAATATGACAGTCCCAATAGTCATAAGTCGTGCATTGTCGTTTGACCCACATAGCAAATGTTTTCTGGCCCAGCTCCGGGCCACACAATCACTTTTCCCTCGGCCCAAGTACCGCAAAGAATGACGGCCCTGAAGTGGCCCAGAACTGGATTAAAGACAAGGGTCACGCATGGGCCATAACCGGGCCGAATCTCAGCCAGTTAATCACCCTTAACTGGCCCTGAAGTGGCCCAGAACTGGATTAAAGACAAGGGTCACACATGGGCCATAACTGGCCTGAATCTCAGCCAGTTAATCACCCTTAACTGGCCCTGAAGTGGCCCAGAACTGGATTAAAGACAAGGGTCACACATGGGCCATAACCGGCCCGAATCTCAGCCAGTTAATCACACTTAACTGGCCCTGAAGTGGCCCAGAACTGGATTAAAGACAAGAGTCACACATGGGCCATAACCGGCCCGAATCTCAGCCAGTTAATCACACTTAACTGGCCCTGAAGTGGCCCAGAACTGGATTAAAGACAAGAGTCACACATGGGCCATAACTGGCCCTGAATTGGACCAAAACAGGTTTTATTATTGGTACCAAGTCTCAGCCATAAGTTAACCATATCAACACCATTACCCTTACCCAGCCTAATCTTATCCAAACCATATGCACAAATAAGTTGCAGGAAAATTCAATTCTCAAAATTGTTTTATTTAACAATAATGCACAAGCCAAAAATATTTTTTTAAATTACATCTAGAATTGTGTAACTGTGTGAAGGCTATTTTTTTAGTACATTCAAAGCGCAACATCTTATTACCTCAAAAAAGTGCATTTAATTTCAAAATGTTCTGATCTGTCTTAAAGGAACACTCGACCGTTTTTTTTTTCATATTAAACTGTTATTCCCTTAACTAAGAGTTGATAAATACCTCTCTCGTCTCAGTGTGGCACTCAATCGCTCTGGCATGAAGCTTTTCTGGCGGGTACAATGGATAACTATAATGTATGGCGGAATAGCACTTGGACTCGGCGCAGTAACATAACTACATCATCGGGAGAGGGGGAGAGGATTTTTCAGGAGTGATGATATTACTGCGCAGAGTCGAAGTGCTATCAAGTGCTATTCCGCCATACATTATAGTTATCCATTATATGTTATAAGGGAATAACATAGTTTTATGGTCTGTTTAATATATTAATGGTCTGTTTAATAAAATAAAAAAAAGTTTAATATGAAAAAACGGTGGAGTGTTCCTTTAAACAGTAGCTTACTTATTGTAGTAATGCACAAGCCAAAAATAAAATAAAAATGACAGCTAGAGTTGTGTGAACACTATTTTAGTTGCCTGAACAGCTAAGTAAACAACATTTTCCAATTCTAGCTAAATGAATCTATGAATGAATCTAGCACTGAAATGTAACCATATTATAATGTAATTTTACTCTCAACAAACATAGAGCAAATTAAAACAATTACCTAAAACAAATTTAGACATCAGAATTTTTGTATGTGTGAGGGAGAAAGTGATCCTATTTAGGACTGTCCTCAGGAAGTGAAGTACAGCTCTGCAGCCCCTCTTTTCTCCTCAAGCGCTCTCTCCTTCCTCCATCTCTATCAGGAGCAAGCTGAAGCCATCTTGTATAGTTGCTTCTATCTCCTGATCGGGAGCATGTTGTGTCAGACGATTTTTTTTTCTCACAGCAGCTAAAAGACAAAATACAAAATTAATAATACAAAATTAATAAATACATATACAAACATTAATCCACCTGTAAATAAATGTAGGTAACAAAATAAAATAAGGTTGCTTTGGTTACATTTTATACAGGAAATGGTTGCTTAATGTGGCACTATTGAATGACTAACTGGTTTGTCAGAGTTTGAGAACAGTATTTTGACAAACAAAACCATTTTAGCTAACAAAATCCTTAAAAATGTTGAGATATGGAAACTGTGGAGTAAACACATGCTTATCTGTGAATTAACATTTAATTTATTAACTGTTAAAATAAAATGGCAATTCTCCACTAAAGGAATAGTTCAACCAAAAATGTATATTCTGTCAACATTTCCTCACCTCCACTTGTTCGATGCCTGTATGAGTTTCTTCCTTCTGTTTAACACAGCAGAAATTTAAAAAAAAAAGTTTAATCAGACAGTAGATAACCACTGGCTTCCATATATTGTTTTCCAATGTTACCTTCCAGTTACCTGTCTGGTCACCAACATTCCTCAAAATGTGTTCTTTGTGTTCATCAAAAGAAACCAACTCATCCAAACTTGATGAGAAAATTTTCAGTTTTGTTTGAACTTCCTTAAAAAAACAAGAACAGACATACACACACACACACACACACACACACACACACACACACACACACACACACACACACACACACATAAATATCAGACATATCCTGATTATCAAAGTCGCAGACTAGATTTAGATATAATTAAATCTGATTATACAACCATTGAATCACTTTCAGCTTTACAAGTCAATTACTGTTATCTGTTGCTGATTTCGCTGTGATTTTTTAACAGCATCATTTTAACAGCATTACATTGTAGCTACCGCACACCGGATATGAAAGTACCACGCCTCGGACATCCCGCAGGCCGGTCTATCGCACCCCGGTCGCGTCAGTCTGTACTCGCATTCTCAAGTTCACTGCTAAGCAAAAGTTTACTTCAATAAAGAACAAAGTGACATCCGAGTTTGAATTCAGGTATTTAAAAAAACACGAAGAAAGAACGCGACGAACTTCACTGAACAGCAGTTGTCTGACAGTGACAGACGTCTTCACCCTTCAGCGGGAGAAATTTCAACCGACGCATGCATCACGTGAACCTCATTCACCAACCAGAAAAGCTGTTACCGTGGCGATCGCGCCAAAATAAACATTTTTTAAAAAATTTTTTCAAACGTTTTTTAATAAACTCCTCTCTCTCTCTCTATATATATATATAAAACACACATATATATGTAAACACACACACACACACATAAATTATATATATATATATATATATATATATATATATATATATATATATATATATATATATATATATATATAATAGTACGTTTTTAACATGATTTTGTGGTGCTTAAACTAAAAAGTATGGAAAACGTTGACTATTTTGTAAGTGAATTAGTTTTTCTTTAAATTATAAAAAAAAAAATTTTAAAAAACAAAACAAAAAAAAATTATCATGTTAGGAAAATGTATATTTTGTTCAGGTAAAATGGATTTGGGAATTGTTTAATGATTATTGAATTTTGTGAACATTGCTGAAAACTAATAGGCCTAGCAGGCCTAAATACTTATAATTGTCCAGTACACAAAGTATGGCCCATAATCGCTACACTGATCTGGGCCATAATCGGTACACTGATCTGGGCCACACACCTCCCATCCACAATCGGCCCAAATGTTGTCTGCCGTCATGCATGCAGTGCCATCGTTGCCAAGCATGGCCCAGAGTTGGCTGACATGATGCATGCCAGTGCCGGCAACACGCCAGCAGTGCCATTATGAGGCCACATTTGGGCCAAGTCTGTTTGCTATGTGGGGAGCTGAGCGCGCTAAAGATCACGTCGATTCTTAACCAAATGCATCCAATATGAGACCAATCAGATATAGATAAGCGTACACAAAATAAACTATTACAACTTACATTTGCACAAAACAAAAGGCTGCGAATGCACACGCAAACTTATAGTCATGATGAAGGTGTAAAATAGTCCCAAACAACTCAGTGGGACTCAACACTTCACCACACCGGCGCGCTCACTTACATGTTTCGCGGTTGAGCAGCACGCACGCGCATGATCCTGCTTAATCGATGATCGATAAGTTTTATCGTTTAAATGTATTATCGACAATAAATCGATCGTCGATTAATCGTTGACATCCCTAATATATATATATATATACGTATAGTGGGTAGTGGTTAGTAATGTTTACTCATGTACGTTTACTAAGTGCATTTACCCAGTTATTTACTGAAGTATCAAGCATTTTTGGGGGAAAATGTATACTTAAAATGTTGGTACGTTTACTTTAAGTCAAATACATTTCTAATAAAAACAACTGTACTTTCACTTCGTTATGCTGGTTGACGTTTCTCTCGTTGCTTTATTTTAATGCAATACTAGATAAGAAATGCGTAGTTTATTCCAAGTGCACTGTCTCTCTTTGTTCTGGGGCATGAGCGACGATGCTCCATTCTCAAATAGATCACTCTTTTGAGTCGATTCTGTTCAAACAATTGATCAAGTTGGCAAAACTATGGCCGCATCCGAAAACTAAGTCACTTGTTATTGCCTCCCTGCAATGACTTAGCAGGCACTATTTATGCATGAAGATACCTCACAAAACTGATTTCAGACAGACTTCTGAGGCAGCGTAACGATTTAGGTGACAACAAATTGAATATTTAATTACTACAATACTAACTTCTCATTAGAAATGCCATCAAAAGCATTATGCCGTAAAAAAAAAAGGTTCCTGTTTCAAAGGAAACCTTCATTCTGTTAGTTGACCTGTCATTGCATCATGCATTAATAAGGCCTCTGCCACAGATTGATTCAGGTGAGTCAGTTCTGAGCTAGCCAGACCTGCCCATAGAATTATCTTTTGTGCATAATAAACAGCTAAACCATAAGATCTTACCTAATCAAAACTATCTTCGGTCTCTGAGTGTGTCTGTCAAGCTCTGTGAGGTAATGTACCTCCGTGACAGAACAACTCTTGATGTAGAATTGAGAGCTGCTCATTGCTCTCCACGGGGTGGCCCCAGGGTCGTTCTTACAGTGTTTGGAGCTGCAGGGAGCCACTGGGTGCCAATAAAAACAGAGTAAGTGGCATATAGAGCCGTGAGAATAGGAAGTGGTGTCATAAATATGTCATTATGTCTGCTCTGATGTCATTATGTCTGCTTAGCAGGAGTTGTTCTCTGTGGATTGGAAAGCCATTATTCCACCCCTTACTGCCTTTGTGTGTCTCTTAACTATCTTTTTTTTAATACAAAGACCCACACTATTAATGACAAGACAGGAAAAAGAAAGTCTTTGTAGACTTCATAGTCTTACATAATTGAACGTGTTATCTGTGTATTTTAGTAGTATTGTAGTGTTAAAGGAATAGTTCACAGAAATGAAACATCTGTCGTTATTTACGTTATTTATTTATAAACTCTGTAGCTGCTGATATTTTTTATTTTTAGGAAAATGGGGTGTCATTCATTCCTTTTTGTGATGCATTAAGTTATTTTTCTTAAAATGTAATAATTATTTTAGTGAAAACATTGTTCCCTCTTAAACATCTTCTTGTGAATGAAATGACAGTGCTTCTTTTTATTTCTGTTGCGCTTTTTTAGTTTCTGACCTTTTAATGAAACAAATATTAACCATTCGATTGATGGTTGTTTTGTGTGTTATATTGGAGGATTCGTTTTTTTGTAGCTTCTGCTCTCCCTTGAATGTAATAAAGACAAACAAGATGGTTTCCTGCTTACACTAAATGATACTCATAGTGTGTTGCATATCATTTCAGAGCTGTACATGATTCAATATTATGTTACATTTTTAATCTGATATGAAAACTACATTTACAATTATTTGGAAACTCTTCTAAAGAGTCATGAGTCTGAATGTTGTACTCTGTGATCTACAGAGACGATGACTAAATGCCACCCCTGATCTTGTCAGCAGAACAAAAACAGACCAAGTATAAAAAATGACATTATTGAACTGAGCCAACCAATTATTAAGGAAGAGTACAGTTGAAAAGTGATGAAGGTTCTGGACTCACAACATAAAGGTAATTTGTCTCATGACCCAAACAGTTTCTTAAATCCTTAAATCCTCCATCAATGTGTCCTTGAATTTGCCCCAGGAAGACTCTTCCTTTTACTTTGGATAAGTGGCGGCAGCCTAATGGTTACAGATATGGGCTATTAACACAAAGGTTGCAGGTTCTGTTTCAGGTAGGGCTAAAAGAGGAACTGTGTTTAGACTGATCCATCACCATTGAACTCTCACACAAGACATTTAATCCTGTGCGGGTTGCAGCAGTACGACTGACTGTCAACTAGTTTACTGGAGAAGTGTTGATTAAATAGTAAGTAGCCATGAATTAGTATTCGTTCAGTTCATGAGTACAAACACCGTACTGTATAGTTCACCTTTCCATGGACACCAACATATATACCTTAAAGGGTTAGTTCACCCCCCCCCCCCCCCCCCCCCCCCCCTCCCCCCCAAAAAAAGTTTATACGATAATTTACTCACCCTCAAGCAGGTGTATATGACTTTCTTATTTCAGCCAAACACAATCATAGTTATATTAAAAAATATCTTGGCTCTTCCAAGCTATATAATAGGAGTGAATGGTACCATAGTTCTTGAAACCCTAAAAAGCGCATCCATCCATCATAAAAGTAATCCAAGTGGCTCATAAAGGCCTTCTGAAGTGAAGCGATGCGTTTTTGTAAGAAACAAATATCCATATTTAAAACTATAACTATAATCTATAATCTAAACTATAATCACTGGCTTCTGGTAGTGGCCGTATGCGAGTCTAGTTCCAGTGGAAGGATAACCTCTGACCCGCAGTTGACCTTATCAATAAGGAAAGTACATCAGTGCAAAAGTTAAGTAGGTTTTTAGAACGTTGTAGCTTTTTTTCACTCTTTGCCTAGTGGCCAACCAGCCCAAACCAACTTCACCAAGATGATCTACCCGGTCTAAACCCAGTCCACCATGTAGTTGTCTAGCTGATCAACTATTCTAAACCAAGTATAAACCCCCTTAGGGTACGTTCAGATGACAACAATGTACCAAACACTGAAAAGTTTTTCGCATACAGATGACAATGTTAAAACGATCCCCGTTCACACGGATCCACGGAAACAACTAAAAAGCTGTATTATGCATGCAATAGTTGGCGATGTAAAGAAACCCTACACATGCGCATGACGTCACCGTTTTCACAAATTCAGGTTTTTGTAGTTTACACAGAGATGATAATGGTTGCGTTTTTGGGTTTTACTTGTGTAAATAGCCCTTTAATCTATATATAATCTTAAAGTTCACGCAGAAAATTTTAATTGTGGCATCATTAACTCATGTCATTCCAAACCTGATCAAAATATCTGTGTGCTAACAGGTGTAGAAGAACGTGTCAATTGGCCACCGAGGACCTGTTCTGCGGATCTGCAGATGCTGTAAATGTAAACAAATGCATTCTCAACTCTTCCGGATGTACGACAAAAGATGTATGAAAGCGCTCAGGGGTGACAAGAGAGAAATGATAACCATGAAATATTCATGCCTCCCATTTTATCTAATATCACAGGACAATTATCAGGCTCTCTGCCCACATTGATTTCCTTCAGAACAGAGAGGAAAAAAACAAGTCTTAAAAAGTCCAGTCATCAGCACAGGAAATGACTCTCTCTATTATGGCCAAAATGGGTGATAGCAAACACAGATACAGTAAACAACATCTGGCGTGAAACATTATAAGGCCTATTTCCCAGACAACACTTCAGTTATCCATCGAAAGTTATTGAATTTCAATGTGTTGACAAAGGACAGAACCTCCATGTTGTCTGCAAGTTTGTGCCCATATGAATGTAAATGAATGTCTCTTTTTGTTTTCAATGATGAAAACAATGACAATATCAAGTCTTTTAAATCAGGTTTGAACAATTAAAAAAATAAATGCGATTCTTAAAAGTACAGTATTTTTGTGTACATTTATGTGTAAAGTAATGCAAGGCATGTCATTTAAACGCTTTTGGCGTGACGATGACACACATAAACAGCTGATCTTAGAGGAATGGTTTCTGTGCTCGCGGTTAGTGAAAGACCTTTCTCTATACTCCACCCTCTTCACGTATTCTCTTCATGGCTTTGATGTGGATCCTCAAAGAGGGACTTCAAAGCCTCTTCTAGAAGGTAAGGGAAGAATGTTAAATGTGAAGAAAATGTCAATACATGGAGTCTATCAGCATAATCAAATAACTTAGCACAGCTAATAAGCTTGTGGAGAAAGCAGCGTCAGCATTTCATCAACAGGATGATATGATCTTTGTTTGCACTCAAGAGCTGATCAGGACTGTTGTTTGCCAAGGATCAGGTGTAAGCCGTGAGATGAGCTCGAGTGTTCCAGGGAGGCAAAGGTAAGAAACGGAGAGAGAGAGAGAGAGAGAGAGAGAGAGAGAGAGAGAGAGCACAGAGAGATTGTGTTGGTTATACTTTTTATTGACCAGCACCTACCCAAGGATTATACCCAATGTCCTGTTATTATTAACCAGTACTCATACAACCCAATAAAATAATAAAACTACTAACCCAAACTGAATCCCGAATCCTGATCTATTACACTGCACATTAGAAAAAAATTATTCATTAAAATGGCATAATGCTATGTATGAAGACTTATTTTGGCGTCTCCCTCTTCTTTCTCGCTCTTAATTGGACGCACAAAGGCGCACCTGCTGATTCGCCACCTAAAGACCGGCATCCATTGAAATACAACCGGACGCTGGAGAGGGCATTGTAGCATTGTGTTATGATCTGGTGTAGAGTGACTTGCTGTTACATTTCTTGATCGATTATTTCTTTACTTGTGTTCAATCATAGTTATCATCAGCCTATGTACTGAGTGTGTTACAGTGATTTTGCCAAGTAAGACATGTTCATGGATCAACATATTTTGTTAATCCTCCTGGAACAACATTCCTGCCCTAACCATATCCATACCCCTAAACCTAACCCTACCCATAACTTATCCCTAAAATCAGAGTGATATCAAATCAAATATGTGAATAACACTGGTGTAGAAGCACCTAACCCTGGTTGTAAGGCATAAATTGGCATAAACTGTAAACTTGTCTCTCAAATCTGATTGGTTGTTCCAGGATCAACAAAGATGTTGATCCAGGAACATGCTGTTTTTGGTAAAATCACGTTCACCGAACTGAGTGCATAGACAAAAAAAAAGAAAAGAAAAAAAAGAAGAACCGATAGGAATTTTCCAATCTAAAGGAATTATCCATTGAATTGTTGGACTGTGGAATGTTTTCATAATGGGAAATGGCTGTGGTATGGTTTGCCTGCAAAAGGGTCGGATTCAAGTCGCATTCATTTATATAGTTCAGATTAACAAAGTAGCTTCACATTAATAAACAGGAAAAGCTGTTGAAGTTGAAAAAATGATCAATTATATTAAGTTGCAAAAATGCTCTACATAAGAGCATAAGAGTTTGTTCTTATCTGTGTCAGTGCAATAAAATTAATAATGTTTCTCAATATTACGGCAGTGTGTCCCAAATGAAACAAGAGCTGTTAGTGTTGAGTGGTCCTGGTCCTCCAGCTCAGTCTATATTGCCATTCAATTTGTTTGTTGGGTTTTAAAGATTATTTTGTTAAATATAACAAATAATTGTGAGTCTGGTTTGTCTCATTCGCTACAGAAGTGTGCTCTATTGCCTATTTTTCCCTCTTTGTATCACAAAACAACTTGTAAGGAGAATATGTCATCGGTTACCTGCAGTGCTGAGGGTTTCGAATACTTCCAGATTTATAGATATTCTTGCACACTTATTAACTTAACTTTCTACCGACTTGGCCAAATTTGGTTTCTCATTAGACCAGCACTAACTTGACTTACATCTCCTGAAAAAATATAATATAAAGGTGCCTAAAAATAGTTTGTCAATATGAGCAGTTATGATTTTTTTTAAATACAGCCATTCACCTGTCATGACTAGTTTGCTCTTGCTTCCATTCGGCTGATTGATGGTCGCCTGCACTGTAACTGGCTCCGGCACATTCCTTGCGACCTGTCACCTTCCTGTCACTCATCTGTGAAACCCACGGAAACCAAAATAATGCAGCCAAGAGTCAGACGGGCTTTGTATCCCTACTAAGCACTGGCTGTTCTTCTCAATCCGTCAGAAAGAGCTTGTTAAGTCACCTTATGTCCGCCTCTCAGTCTAGTCCCTGCCTCAAAAGACTGCACCCTCAATGGTTACTTCTACACTCTCTTCACCAATGACAGTTGGGGGATAAACTGTGAAAAGCTGTGACCATTTGTATTTGGTCTCAACACAGGTGTGTTAGATTTAGATCAGTTGGTTATGGCCAGAATTCAGACTGATGCTCTGTTTTTAAAAGCACATGTGCTTTACAATGATAATTAGCCTACTAATAATAGACTTAAATAAACTACAGACCTTAATTAAACTACACACATAAGTACTATGGAAACCTTTCAGTACGACAAGTACAAAGTAGAATCAAAAGCTTTAAAACTTAGGCTTCCATGAATTATGGACAAAGCTGTCAGTTTTTCTCCTGTGTAAAATCTGAGTTCTAATGATATTTTATTCTAATCACTGGCTTTGTTGGCTTTCGGGAGAAACAAGAGAGAGATGACAATACTACAATCATTAGGAGGCTGATAAAAGAGAGCAGTCAAGGAGCACTAACAGTCTACTGTTAGAATATTTTAACAGCTCTCTATATAGAGAAGTTTTGGTAACACTTTTTTTTTTATAGTGAATGTGAGGCAATATGTAAAGCGCTTTGGTGGCCATTGCGTCTGTGAAAGCGCTATATAAATGAAACTTAATATCTTAATATCTAAACTTAATATCTGCTAACTCTTTGTGATGCTCCCCAAAAGACATTCTACTGACTATAAGTAACGTTGCATCTACATTTCAGCTTATTCTAACCTTACTAGTCTATAATACTCAACTAACACTCAAGAGTTAGACATGTAGGTGCAATGTTACTTATAGTCAACAGAATGTGTTAAAGGGACCATCAAAATGAAGTAAAACTGATGTTTTTTGTTATTGTAAGTTACATATGCATTTCATCTTAAATTTCATGATTTACTTTCTATAAGTTATAAAAATTGATGTAAGCTGTTATTATTTTGCTATTATACCCTCCTTGCATATTTGACTAAGGTGATTATAAAAAGTCTGACATTAACATGTTGCTATGATATCTAAATTATCCAATAAGCACAACAATGGTACACAGTCAGTGTTTTGTGTTCACAAAGCAAACAACGCTTGTGTTGTGGATCTGAGATGGTCGGAGTTCATATTAAGTGTTCAAATACAATACAATAAATATTCTTGCTAACCACCCTGAAACAAACCAGTATCGTCCAGAATTTGAGGGGAACTATAGCAAGTTTTTAATACACCATTCGTGACAGTCCAAGTTTCCACACAGAGACATGCACGCTGAACTCACATTGTCTCCACATCAAAGACTGCTCATGCTACACACTGTATTGAGTCTCTTACATAAGGTAACCCTTATGAGGCATCTTCCTAGGTAACCCATGTGAAACAGACTTTTAAATAGAGCAATTATGGAAATAACTTTATTTTTTAAACTTGAACTTCACTTAAGTATACTGGTAGCGCTTTATCTTAAAGTCCTATCCCCCATGTACATACCATGTACTTACACTCACCTAAAGGATTATTAGGAACACCATACTAAGACTGTGTTTGACCCCCTTTCGCCTTCAAAACTGCCTTAATTCTACGTGGCATTGATTCAACAAGGTGCTGAAAGCATTCTTTAGAAATGTTGGCCCATATTGATAGGATAGTATCTTGCAGTTGATGGAGATTTGTGGGATGCACATCCAGGTCACGAAGCTCCCGTTCCACCACATCCCAAAGATGCTCTATTGGGTTGAGATCTGGTGACTGTGGGGGCCATTTTAGTACAGTGAACTCATTGTCATGTTCAAGAAACCAATTTGAAATGATTCGAGCTTTGTGACATGGTGCATTATCCTGCTGGAAGTAGCCATCAGAGGATGGGTACATGGTGGCCATAAAGGGATGGACATGGTCAGAAAAAATGCTCAGGTAGGTCGTGGCATTTAAACGATGCCCAATTGGCACTAAGGGGCCTAAAGTGTGCCAAGAAAACATCCCCCACACCATTACACCACCACCACCAGCCTGCACAGTGGTAACAAGGCATGATGGATCCATGTTCTCATTCTGTTTACGCCAAATTCTGACTCTACCATCTGAATGTCTCAACAGAAATCGAGACTCATCAGACCAGGCAACATTTTTCCAGTCTTCAACTGTCCAATTTTGGTGAGCTCTTGCAAATTGTAGCCTCTTTTTCCTATTTATAGAGGAGATGAGTGGTACCCGGTGGGGTCTTCTGCTGTTGTAGCCCATCCGCCTCAAGGTTGTGCGTGTTGTGGCTTCACAAATGCTTTGCTGCATACCTCGGTTGTAACGAGTGGTTTTTTCAGTCAAAGTTGCTCTTCTATCAGCTTGAATCAGTCGGCCCATTCTCCTCTGACCTCTAGCATCAACAAGGCATTTTCGCCCAGAGGACTGCCGCATACTGGATGTTTTTCCCTTTTCACACCATTCTTTGTAAACCCTAGAAATGGTTGTGCGTTAAATCCCAGTAACTGAGCAGATTGTGAAATACTCAGACCGGCCCGTCTGGCACCAACAACCATGCCACGCTCAAAATTGCTTAAATCATCTTTCTTTCCCATTCTGACATTCAGTTTGGAGTTCAGGAGATTGTCTTGACCAGGACCACACCCCTAAATGCATTGAAGCAACTGCCATGTGATTGGTTGATTAGATAATTGCATTAATGAGAAATTGAACAGGTGTTCCTAATAATCCTTTAGGTGAGTGTATAGTTATTACAGTACCAACCCTGAACCTACCCTGAACCCATTGTGATTGGTGCGTAGCCCACCTCACATATTTTGGCCTCTACCATGGTTTAGGTTGGTTATTTTTAAGTTTAGTTTAATGTTTACTCTGTTTAAATCCCTTTATTATGGGTTGTTACTTTATTTAAATCCCCTTATAAGAAAAACAGGACAAGTTAATGAGTTAACAGTTTATTAAAATCTTGAAATGTACAGAAGGGTGCACACTTATATCTCTTTTTTTGCGGTTTAACTTTACCTGAGTCCTAGATTCACTGGTCCATGGAGTGACGCCCGCATGGCAACAGGCAAAGAGAAAGGCGGTGCTTCAGTTTCCCAATGTATACTGGTCCAGAGGAAATTGAGCTGCACCATCATGATCCGATTCGGAAGGGGATTCTTTCATTTATTTCAGTTTATCTTTTTGTTTTGTTTGTTTGTAGTTTGTTGTAGTTGATTATATTATGTTAGTTAAAAGAAAGTGTATATTATGTTGTAAATATTATTATTGATTGTGGTTTATTTGGGAAAGTAATTATTTGAAATGTACCTCTATTATTGGTTTGGTAGAGGCTTACTGGGTATTTATAGCAGTGTTGGGAATAGCTGAATTAGTTGATGGGTCCAGCCACAGTAACATTTGAGTTGCTGACCTTAGTGTGTTTGTTTTGTTGTTACTTTGTAGTGATGGAAAGTTCGGAGCATTTTACTGACTCTCTTGCTTGATCTCGTTCATCAAAATGAACGAATCTTTTTTTGGGTCATTTTGTTCATTTAAGTGGCTTTAAATGTTATACTTTTAACAGCCAAATTCCCTGAACACGTCCATCTACTTATCATATTCTGAATTAATAAATCATTATAATGCAGTCAAATGTAATTTACAGGGAACATAATTACTTTACCTTCCGAGTCTTTCGTTCATTTGTCATGTGACGGACGCAATGAGTGGATCGTTCATGAAAGACCCATCACTACTACTTTGTTTATTATTGTTATATACTACTAATTTTGGCCTGTCTAATTTTGTTAGTTTCAGTTAACTTCCATCTTTTTGTATGGAGACTTTGTTTAAAGAGGACTTGTTATATCTGCCCATGTATATTATTTTGGTCCTTTTTGCTTGGTAGAAATAAATATGATCTGTTCCCTACCTGTTCTGCCTGTTCTTGGCCTTGACCACCACACCCATGTAGTAACCTTATATTAACCAGTACTTTCTTAGCTAAGTACACTGTAAGTGCACATACTGTAAGAAGTGTTTTGTCTAAGAAATACAGCCTTTGCATTTTGAGGAGAGGAAAAAAGAAAAAATGTTTCTGTTAGTAAAAGTGCTCTCTCTGCTGCCTCAGGGCACACTGTGAATTCTCTACCTCATCACTGCAAAAGAAATAAAGAGACCACAGTGAGTAAACCTAACCAAGAGCTCTCCCTCTTGCCTGATATCAGAAATACTCCACCAATAAAACCAGCAGCATTAAAGTCAGTTAAGCGGAGATTACAAAGCTGACTCAATATTACAGGCACATTGAAATGATTTTCCCTTTACGTCCTTTGAGACTGTAGCTCTGTTCCAAAACCTAGAAAGCTGCCATCTTGGCAATATTTTTAAGGCATCATAGGCATCTCAAATGTAATGCAATGTAGGCACAAAAAAAAAAAAAAAATGTCGCTTTATAAAAAAATATAGGTAACACTTTACAATAAGGTTTCATTAGTTAACATTAGTTAACTACATTAGTTAACATGAATTAATAATGAACTTCAGTTCTACAGCATTTATTAATTTACTAAAACATTTGTCAAACCAAAAGTTGTATTTGTTAACATTAGTTAATGCACTGTGAAGTAACATGAACAAACAATGAACAGCTGGATTTATATTAACTAATGTTAACAAAGATTCACAAATACAACAAATATATTGCATGTGATTAGTTCATGTTGTTAATGCGTTAACTATGTTAACAAATGAGACCATATTGTAAAGTGTTACCAAAATATGCTTAAAATAATATAAAATACATTGTTTTGGCCAACATATTAGGCAGCAATGCGTGGATCCATAGATAGGACATTGCAAAGAACTTTAGTGGATACGTAAATGGAAATGTTGATTATAAATACTTTGAAGAAAAGTATTCTCACAATTAACTGCTTATTAAATGCATTTACTAGGATATTGGCTGTTCATTAGTACTTATGAAGCACATATTAATTATTCTGCATGACCATATTCTACATCTCTTAATCCTACCCAATACCTACTCTTAACAACTATCTTACTAACTATTAATAAGCCGTAATTAGGAGTTTATTGAGGCAAAAGTCATAGTTAATAGTGAGAATAGGACCCTAAAATGTGACCGAAAAAAAACAGTAGTTACCGATTATCTAATAGTAAACTACCTAATTTAACTGAATGCTATTATTTTTCATTAACCAGAGTTTCTTGTTAGTTAATAGTAATTACTATTAATATTGCATTAGTCTTTTGTTCCTGTGTAGTTGTTCATCAATGACAGTATTCATTCAACAACAGTATTCCAAAGTATTACCAAATAAACTGTAAGCATAGACATTTTCTGTATGGTCCAGCTCAAGTGCAATGTTTTAGAGTTAAAAAGCAAAGCAGTACCTTTACCAAATGAGGTGGATTGCTCTCTTAATTGAAAGACATGACCTGCTGAATTTCACCATGTTCTTTTATTGTTTGCAGGTGGTTCATCCTATGAGTTGAGGTGAGTGGATGTTAATATTGACTCAGCGTGAGGTGGGGGAACTTTTAAGTCTGAGAGACATGTCAGCAAACACCGGCCAATACTTAATCGCCACTGGGCATAAAATAGGATCAGGACAGGATCAGCATTGATCGGCAGCTTAATCGCAGTGTTCTGAGAGATAGAGATTGTGTGTATGTGTGTGTGAGAGAGAGAGAGAGAGAGAGAGAGAGAGTGCCCAATGCCCCATCAAGTGTAAGTGGGTCACACACTCTGATTTTTCTTCTCAAACCCATATACATCATATCATGATACTTCTTGATATAACAGCTGCTCCAGTGACCCCCCATTTAAATCACAAACAAAAATAGGCCACAGTGGCCGAGTTTTTACACATGCTATTTCTGAATCACTCTCTGCCCTCTCTGTGTGATCACAAAGTTTACCTGCCTAAATGACTAAAATACAGTGATTTTTTTTTTTTTTTTTTTTTTTTTCACTTTTGAATTAGGCAGATGCAAAAAACACATGTCCCATCCTGGTATTTGCGTGCAAATATCAAGCAAAACTAACCGGCTTAACGTTTTTCTTTTAGCTGGTTATAAAATGAGTTGAAATATATAACTTTGCACAAACAGAGTTGGTAAGCTATTCCATCTTTCCAGTCTCATGTTAACATATTGTGGATGTATTTCCAAAACATTGTGATAAATGTGTTCAAAATAATTATGTAAATTTGGTAGGGTTGCTAGTTTAAACCAGTACTTCTCAATTTATGACCTCAAAATGGCTGTCTGTAAACCAATGATAAATACAATTAATTGCAGCAGGTTTTTACTGTTCTTTAAATGCTCAGAGGTTCGCCTGTGGTAATCATGCTATGCAACACATGAACATTAGGCAAATCACCTGATATACATGTATTACTTTAACAGCTTTTATACCAACTTTGTTGAACTCTTGATTCCCCATTCTACACAAACTGTATAAGACAGCATGTATCTTCATGAACTCCAAACCACTAAATAAAATCACCTGAAATGGAAGAAGCTATGAGTAACTGTGAGGTTTACTTCTTGTTATTATTATAGAAGCTCACCTGCCCATTTCTTGTATTCAGTACTGCTAGGTAATTGGCACAAAGGAATTCATAAAGAAAGCTGCCATCACTAACAGGGACAAGGATTGCTTCTACCAGTTGTCATTTGAAGGTCAGCGCTAATTTGAGCTCTTCTGACGGAGGGTGTGTGATGGACAGACTTAGGTGGAGGTATAGTGTGAACAAGAGAGCAGAGTGATTGGAGAAGGCATGTAGAGGTACTGATACAAGGATGAAGTTTTTCTCTTCTCTCTCTGTTGTCTTTCATTAGTCCTGTCATCGCACCTCAGCTCAGTCTTTATGACATGCTGAAGATGAGGTGTTTGGTGAGCCACACGAGCAAACAGCATTTACACAAACCAAACAGCCTGAAATCTGACATTAAACAGTGTATTTAATCATGAGATGATTACAAGTATTACATATTACAAGTAAATTTCATCCTGCTTTAAAAAAAATGCAACTTTCAACTTTGTTACTTGCTGTTTGTTTGTAATTATTTGTGAAATTTGTTTCAAAGTAGGCTAAATCCTTCCTACCATTTTTTTCAGTGTGATACCTACCGCTTCATGCATCTTTAAAAATAATCCATTAAAAACATACAAAGGTGTGTGCTTTTAAACATTTTACTCTTCTGTGAATAAGTGATTTCTACCACAGCATTTTAGACAAACATCCTTTTTTTAGAAATAGCATTTAAAAACCAATTTGACTCCACTGAGTCTGTGACACATTTCTGATGCAGCTCATGGATCAAACCTTATAAATCCACAAGCTATAAGAGGCTGCTTATAGATCTGTTATTAGTTGTATTATGCATCTGTCAGAACACATGCAAACCATAGCATTGTTTATTTATGAACGTATTAATTCTTGCCATAATGTTCATAACCACCCTCTCCATGAAAGTACAAGCTCTCTCTAATTCCCAGGGTTAATTACCACATCGCATGTAGTTTGGGGAATACAGCACTCTGAACTTAATTATCGCCCAAGACAAAAAAAAAAAAAAAAAAAAAAAATTATATAACAGCCACAAAACCTACCTACGGTTTGTCATTCTCTAATGTTATCTGTCATAAAAATGCAGAAAAAAAAGCAACACAAAGAGACATAACTAATTTTTTTAGAAATTGCATTTTTAATTCATTAGGACAATTATTTCTGTCAAAATCACCAGCTCAGTAACTAAATCAAGCGGTCTCTGTAATTTCAACTGCAGCACTTCTGAACTCAGTCTGACATGGAACATTGTTCTTCAGGTGCATGATGTAGAATACCTAACAAATATTATTTTAATAAACACAGAAAATTTACAAGGTGTAAACAAACTAATAAAAACGTGAACTGTCAAAGAACTGAACACAGGGAGTACATATATACACAGCAAACTAAATGACACTGGTGGGGCTAAATTGCGAACTAAGTTTAATTATTTAATTAGGAGTAATTAAGCCTTTACGTGGACAATAAAGGAGCTAAACTCTGACATTATCCTGACATTACTCCTCCTCCCACAAGACGTGTCCTTGTGCCGAAAAGTAAAGTCCTGAAGTGAAGGTAGGGAGGGGGTCTTGGAGGAGAGTGTGGAGCTGGTGAAGAACAGGGAACAGGAGGAGCTGACAGAGGGGAACACCCTGGCGAATCTGATAGAGAGGAGCCCTAGTGGCTCTCTTGGCTGGAGCCTGGGGGCGACTGACGGAGATGGAGCTGGACCAGGTGGAGACCCCAGAACAACCGAAGGGATGCTGGAATGGGGTGACATCGCAGGCCCGAAAGTCTAAGGCAATGCCGGAAGCTTGAGGGACCAAGGCGAAAAAGGGGGCCTGGCAGAATGGGGACCTGGACATCGGGCGGAGCCGGAGGGAAGGAGGAACTTTGTGGAGCCGAAGGGATGGAGGGCTGGAGGAGCAGCCGGAGGCCCGAAAGTCCGCTGCGGAACCAGGATGATGAGAAATGACGGGCAATCAGGCTGCCTTGGTCACCCAAATACCCAAATATTTTGGGTCATAATGGGCAATATATGGATATGGATTAGCTATCTTACGTAATGAGAATATTTTGCTAATAAAAAAAAGCACTGCTGATCTCCAGATTTTATTCAGAAACAGTTGTAACCTAAACATTATGCGTGTAGCCATTTAACATTTTTAAATGGTCTACAGCAGTTGGGGTACGCGAGATGACAGAGGGGGTATGCGAACGATGATATGCGTATGATATGTTGCTTGCAGAGAGTGGTTTGAAAGGGGAGGATTCAAAAGGTTACAAAACAAAGTTATTGAATATAAACCAAACTCAAGTAATCCACAGATTATGATGAAACAGGTAACGAGACACCATATAGGCTATTGTCACACCACAGAAGAGGAGACTCAGAGAATATGGTTCAAAGGGTTTATTGCCAGGAATGCAGAATCAGCAACAGGTGAACAACAGATGCTGACATCCATTTGAAACGAACCACAGATCAACACTTAGCTTGAATGGCATTCTTGTGCAGCTGTCTTGCTAGTTGAGCGAGCCACAGGAGACGATGAAGAAGTAAACATAGTCCAAGAAGGTGAGAAGTCAGGTAGCTACGCAACGTGTCATAGTCGAGACCAGATAGTGAATGTTAGAGAAGTGCTGCTTCGTATGGAGTCCATGAATAAGTGCCTGCAGGTGTGTGTGTGTGTGTGTGCGATTAGAAATCCGGCAATTGAGATCGTTTGGGCGGAGTGATGGGTTTTGGTGTTGTGGTGTTGGCTGTTTCTGTGACAGCTATATATACAATTATTGATTTATTGAATTATTAAATTATAAATTGGGTAAGCTAAGCATGCATGTGTGTGGCATTGTTTTATTCGTCATGTACGATAGATTCTGACAATTATAAAACAAAAATCAGGTTTGTGTATTTATGACATCAACTGCTTCTTTATTTGTTTAGAAACAGAAGTAAATTTAAATGTTATATGTGTATTGTATTTTTCATATTTTCGTATAGTACAGCAAAATAGCGCTTCCAGTAGGCTGTCAACACTGGAAATTCACAAACACCCCATGCATCTATAAAAATATGTTATTAAATTGTATTTATAAAATTATTTTATTTACAAGTTTCGTGCTTGTGTTCCCATACTCCGACTACCCCTATTATTCATCAATCAATCAATATTCAGAAACAGGTGCAGTTATTTTTTAAAAACAGATTGACTTACACGAGGGGGAACCAACAACCTGTATGTCTTTCTATCTCTCCACAATCAATGAATGATGGGGAGTTATAACAAATGCACAAATGTATTTTCACACATATGAGCACAGATAAAATAAACAGAGTGTGCTAAATCAATTCAGTCTGCAAAGTTTCACATGAAGTTCTTTCATACCTTCTCAATCCTAAATATATTAAAATTTAGTGAGAGAGAGAGAGAGAGAGAGAGAGAGAGAGAGAGTGTGTGCGTGCGTGCGTGCGTGCGTGTGTGTGTGTGTGTGTGTGTGTGTGTGTGTGTGTGTGTGTGTGTGTGTGTGTGCGTGTGTGTGTGTGTGTGTGTGTGTGTGTGTGTGTGTGAAGAATAAAAACAAGTTCCTTATCTCTGTTGCCTCAGGGTGGGAATTAAAACATTGAAGAGGGGTGTACAGGTACATGAGGAACGGCTTCCAAATTGCTCTCATTACTGGATGCATTCACTGTGGCAACCTGCCAGTTCTAAAACTCACATGTATCCCTGAAATGAGCAAACGTGTACAGTGACCACTCTTTGAACATATGGCTGCCAAATATTTCTCTGCTTTTTATTTTAGGCTTGAATGAGTCCAACTGCATTTTGAGACAAACTGACATTTTGTTTGGTGTTGCGTACAAATCATTTCAGTGAAGCACAACACCTCAGTGGAGAGTGGTTGAGCTCTGATAAAGCAAATCATGTCACGTTGTTTGGCTAACATTTTTGAAAATGAAACCTGGACAACAATGACAGTTTACATTTAGTACAAATAGAAAAATAATCTATCAATAAAGAAAATATCACAAAATCAGGTAAACAAATACTTTTGTCTGTGTCACATAACAGTAGATCAATTGGTTGCATCTCGAGAGGTCCATTTCAGTCATACTTGGCTTAAGGTATCAGTGCCCAGCATTTTTTTTATATATAATGAGAGTAAAGAAATTCAGTCCTGGCCCACACAACTGTTAAACACTATAATCCATCTTTATAGCTTCATAAGACCCCTATCTCCAAAGAATTTGTTATAAATTGTCAAAGCCCTAGAACAACAAGTTTTTCGTAGAAATAAAAAAATGCAGATAAGCCCTTATAATCCAATTCAATCAGTTTTTGGTTCTACATTTTTTTATCTGATTGAGTACAATTGATTGCTGACAACATGGGAAAACAATGCTAAATACAAATAATAAAATGTAACTAACCATATTCTTTTAACTTAGTTAATCTCGGTGCGTCCCGTTCGTACATACCTCGCCATGGTTTTATGCGCACTTTGCGAAACAAATACGCCTGAAGTGGGCGCAAAAGCGTTAGTACATCTGGCCCCGAGTGAGAGTACAGTAAAATGTTGATTTCTTTTTTGTATAAAACAGAAAAGCCTTATGTCTAACTTGAAAATCTTGAATGCAGCAAACACTGTGATGAATTATCAGTGAAGTAGCTACGTGGAGTAATCAGAAAGCACTCATACATTGATTTTCATATGTTTATGAAGTTGGTAAAGCAAACCATAATTATTCAGTCTCTTTAAATTAATTCCTTTTAACTTCTTGGCTTTTGTGTGTCTATTACACTTTCTCATCTACCATCAGTGACCTGCTTATGACTTTCTTTCACTTTCATGAAGAGATTCTCCCTGATTATGATTATGATTACTGTCAATGATTATGGCCCCCCAGGAAACATTTCCGTTGTGTTTTTGCAGTTTGCAGTCCGTTTCCCTATTTGCTCGTGCTGCAAATATTTGCATCGTACGTGATGTGAAATCGACGAAGTTGTTTTCTGAATTTGGATGTGTTTTCTGAATCTGTAGTTGTTGTGGCGTTTGTATGTGTTTTCTGAATTTGTATGTGTTTTCTGAATATGTAGTTGTTGTGGCGTTTGTATGTGTTTTCTGAATTTGGAAGTGTTTTCTGAATATGTAGTTGTTGTGGCGTTGTTTGCATGTGTTTTCTGAATTTGTATGTGTTTTCTGAATATGTAGTTGTTGTGGCGTTTGTATGTGTTGTGACCCTTCTCGGCCACCGTAGTTATTGGAAACCTAAACAAACAGCACATACAGAGACTACGGTTTGCATGGAGCAGCATTTAATGTCAACGGAGCTGCTCACGCATGTAATTAAACCTTTGTGCTTCACTCTAAAACCTGCAGTGTGTGGATTTATTTAATTGAATAAAAAATGTAACCCGCCAAAGTGGTTCATGGGAGTGTCTG
Organism: Tiaroga cobitis; assembly: GCA_030578255.1. Lineage (NCBI taxonomy): Eukaryota > Metazoa > Chordata > Actinopteri > Cypriniformes > Leuciscidae > Tiaroga > Tiaroga cobitis. The sequence continues at coordinate 34,029,833 of CM060610.1, forward strand.
GGTTGGTGTGGTGTTAATTAGATGAGATGTTTTCTCCTGTATGTGTTGGTGTATGTGAAAGCAGCGCCAGGTCGTCAACAAAATACAATAGTTCCTCAAAAATTCATAAGGAATAAATATGAATAAAGACTGTTTCAGACTGGAGTGTCCTTATATTTAAGATGTAGGTTTGTCTTCTGTTTTGGAATCTCTGGCTCAAAGTGCATGGCGAGCATCAGAAGTTTGGTTAGTTCACCCAAAAATGAAAATTAAGTCATTAATTACTCACCCCCATGCTGTACCAACCCCGTAAGACCTTCGTTCATCTTCGGAACACAAATGAAGATATTTATGATTAAATCTGAGAGGTGGATGACTGCTACATAGGCTGCCTAAGGGAATGAAACTTGACGGCCCAGAAAGTCATTAAAGAAAATGTTTAAATATTCCATGTCGCAACAGTGGCTCAACTATAAGTTTATCTGTTGTGACATGGAATATTTAAACATACGGCTGTGCTTCACATGATCTGTGTTATTCCGTTTTGATATCAGGCACTACATGTAAGCATTTGGGAGACGCCAAGGTACAAGGTATGAGGTATATCTAGCCTAGAAATTTAGACGCACCCTAGCGGCAGCAAAAATTATTTTGCAGCCAGTGTGGTCTAGCAACACTCCGTTGGCTTTCGAAGTGGAAAAATCAGACTCTGGTCAGGCCAATCACATCGTGTATAAAGTTGGTGGGCGGGCTTAACACAATGACGGCAGAGTTGTGACGGTTCTGCGCCGTGATTTTCATAGGTGATTGATTCCCTCCTACTTGAAAACAAACAAGATGCTGCTGGCGAACAGTGGTCTTTCGAATCCTCTTTGGCCGCGACTCTGGAGGACTTGGAGTTAAGAGAACGTCACTTAAGTCATTCTTAAAAAAGGAAGATGTGTTCGGAGTTTTGACGACCGGATACGTCAAAAGTTTAATATATCAACTAGGGCTGTCACTTTACGTTCGAAAATCGATTGCACAATCGATCAGTCCCAACCAACACAAGTATCGAAAACGAAAATAGGGAATCGATTTTAACGGCCCTTTTTTTTTTTTTTTTTTTTTTACCAAAAATGTGTTTTAGGTGGACAGATCAATACAGTACACAGAACATGTAGGATGTTGGAAAATAACAATGTCTTTTCTGTTAACCAAATGCTTTTTAATATTCGCCATTACTTCAATGCAAGTGAACAAGCGCGCCGTTATTTGTTGCTTAGTGATGTGTGTTTTCAAGTAAGCCAGAAATGCACAGATTCTGCACAATACGCTGTATTTAATATATCATGAGGACTCACGAGTTGCGTATTTGCGCTAAATCCGCGCAGATTTGGCTTACTCGAACTTCCACAGCAAAGAAAGTGAGAAGCCTAAACATAGAAACACGCCAGATCGGCTCGTGATTTGACAGCGTTACCCGCCAAAGTTCATTTTTTCCCGCATTTGGCGGGTCGGAGGGTGTTAATTTCAATCCCTGAATGTTGCGCTCCTGTTTGTCATTGTGCACGAAACTTCACTGTGCGTCTCAAGCGCCCTCTTTACGCTCGTCCTAATGCCTGTTAGGTGTCCGTGGATTTGCCTATATTTGGTGATGAAAATGGAAACATCTTTAGACATGGAAAATCGATTTTACAATCGATTCAATGAACACTTACGTCTCAAAAATCGAACAGGATTTTTTCAAAAAAGTGACAGCCCTAATATCAACTAGCTCCGCTGGTGGGAAAACGCATGGGACTCACTCAGCCAAAGTCATTCGTTGCTCTGGTTGGTTGTAGCGCTATCCAATTGCGTGCAGAGGGATATTGAAAGACAACTGTTTATCCCACCCCTCGGATTGAGGTATGCCAATTGTTCCCAGACCGAACATCTCTTGATGTAGGTCTGGCTTGCCAGGCTAAGGTATATCATGATGTGTACCCTGAATGTAACACAGCCAAACTCATACAAAAGATGTTAAGTGACGTTTTGTGCATGTACTGTATGTATGAGGTTTTCAATTGAATGGTTGCTTTTTTTAAGGACAGGTGTGTCCTGCCCTTGGAGGGTCACCTTCCCTTGTTTTGGCACAAGGAATGCATGATAATGCATGTGTAGCAAGTGGCTCAATTTTAGCGACTACGCCAACCCAGGTTAACGGGGAAAACAACCCAAATATAGCACACAGATACGTTCCACCTAGAAGAGGCAAGAGGCATGGGCTTCCGTTCTAAAAAGGTTTTATTGACGATAAAAGTTGATCAACAGTGATTTAAAATCAGTAATTCACACTAGTCATGATTGAATTGGGCAAAGTCAAGAAAATAATAAACAAGACTCACAATAAATCTCCATAAGATTTACAATAACCCCTCACAAGATTCACAATAAACCTTCACAAGATTCATAATACACCCCACAGGGGCTGAGGCTTCCGGACAGGAGCAGGCTAGTATGCCGGCAGCAGGTCCACCATAAGAAGCACGCCAAGCCAACTTACACCTACAAAATTCACTACAAATCGCCAAAGGTAGTGACACGGCAATAATGAAACTGCAATAACACTCTTAGTGAAACAAAACCTGCAGTGAGGCAGACAACCAGCCTGCTCCAAGAAGTCCTCAGCTCCTAAAGGAAAGAAGAAAAAAGAATATAGATAATTAATAAACTAAATATAAGTAAACAAAAAAATACATATATATTCAAAGTCAATTTATTGACCTTAGCGTAACAAAAAAAAAAAAAAAAAAAGTTACAATACCCCCAAAATAAACAAGATAGGAATACTATTAACAGATGAAAGACAAACAATAAACAATTACAATGACGCTGCAGGAACACGGCCGAAAGTTATTACAGGCAGACCGGCCAACCAGAATCAAATAAATGCACAATAAACAGGACAGGTTAATTTAACAAAAAAAGAATAAATAAACAAAACGCATTCCCGGTTGACCGACACACATACAAAAAAAAAAGAAAAAAAAAGAATATTTTACCTGAACCCAAAAAAACCCAAAGTAAAAAAAATACTCTAAACACTCACGTTCACATCCAAAAAAAAAACCAATAATAAACAAATACACTGTGACCGCGGCAGAAACTCACACCAAATACAGAATCAACTGCACTTAACGCCCAGGAGTGATTTCAGGCAGACAGTCATTCAAAATTACATAGAAAACAAATCTACAAAAAAACAAAAGTAAAGAAATGCCAACTAATAGCAAAAGAAAACAAAATGATCCTTCAAGCCCGCATACACGCTTGACTTGAACGTAACGATGTGGAGAAAGCAGCAGCGTGGCTTTAAAGAGCGAGTGGCGGAGAGGGAGAGCGCGCTGTTTAACGCGACTGCTCACTTAACCCACTTTAGCGTCCACGAAGACCTTCGAAACAGTAAACAAGAAGGATTATGACTAACAAAGTGATCGACCAGTTACCCGCCCGGTAATGCCATAAAGTACTATCCCAATTTACCTACTGTAGCTGTGCTACCCTCTAAATATGAGCTAACACTATGCTAGGTTCGGAAGGAGCTAAGTGATATAAACTGTACCCATAAAAGGAAGTATCAGACCAGGTAAGTTGTAACCAGTAACTTTTACTCACATTACGTTGCAAGTAACAATTGAAACAATTACATAGCATGTGAAAAATAAAAAATTGGGCCCTTTGAAAATAAATGAGTCTTTGGTTTTTTTCTTTTGTAGTCGTTAAAGTCTTTAGTCAATGGTCAATTAGTCAATCCACTGTCAATAGTTCTCTGTCAAAGTGTGTGTCACCAGTTCTGTGACAGTTTCCTTGTTTAAGAAGAAAGTTGGCACTTTTGGATGAAGTGTCTGTACCAGCTCAGGCGACTGATACTTTCCTACCACCAAGGGAAGGGTTCGATGAGTTGGTCTGCGTCTCTTCAAGATCACACTGGGAGGCTCGCCATCGATACAAAGGGATCTTCCAAGTAGTTCTCTCTCTGTCCATAAGAACTGACCGAGACAAATAGAGGTGGAAAATGGGATTTTTTTCCAAACTCCCGGTTGCTCCTCCTTATCCTGTCTTCAGTGTTGGTTCGTTAGCTTGTTAATACACTACTTTTATCACTCTGTTAACTTTAAATCTGTTAATTTCCTCTTTTCTCCCATCACCATCAAGTTTGTTCGTCGTCTCTCTCTTTCTCACATACACACGCGCAGGTTCTCTCCGGCTCACGCAGGTGCGTCGTGACCTGTCAATCATGTTCAGCTGGGGAAGGAACTATCACTCCTGGGGCCGTATTCACAAAGAATTTTAAGGCTAAAAGTAGCTCCTAACTGGCGAATTTAGGAGCAACTCCTAAAAATAATGGGCGTGTCACTCCTAACTTTAGGACTCCTAATTTTTTTGACTATGAGTAATTCACGAAGCATTTTAGCCCTAAAAGTAGCAGCTAAGCCTGGGACAGCTTAAAAGAAGTCGAGAGGACTCCTAACTCACTAAGACCTATTCACAAACCGCTTTTTGTGGCATTTCACGTTGCGATGTTTTGAAATGCGTATGCGCCGGCTACAGCTTCCAATCGCGAGGGAACAATTTTGCATTGTAGGCATAACTAGGGATGCAATAACGCCACCAACAACAACCAAAACTAGGCTACTCACTGCATGTAAACTAATTGTAACGTTTCATTGTGAATCAAATTAAAATGTTCTTCTCTTTGCAAATGTAGGCAGAGGAATATAGTGACAGATTAATTCAATAATGTTGCAAAGATATTGCATCAATCCATATGTTTCAATAGGCTACTAGGCTATTTGTTTTTCCTTACTCTTTATTCATTTTGGCTATTTATTCAGTTATTCATCATCTTCCGTCCTTCGCACTACTTGTGTAGCGCACGCATTCTCAGACCTGTCACCTGTCACTCATCATCATAGGGGAGGTGTTTGGAATCATTCCCGCGTTACAATCATCAGCCAATCAAGGTGGTCACTTCAGTCAAGCTCGTGCATGAGTAATGACGTCATCCATAGCAACGAAGACTCACTCTTAGTTTAGGAGTTGTCATTTTTCTTTACTAAGAGTAGGTCTGAAAGGCGTTGTGAATAACTTTTAAGAGAAAACTCCTAGCTAAAATATTTTAGTGCGATTTAGGAGTACTCCTAGTGGTAAGATAAAATGCTTTGTGAATACGGCCCCTGATTGGATAATTTCTCTAAATGTGTATTACGCTATTTTAATACATTTTTAAGTTATTTTAACCCTGTATTGGCACTGGTTTACACTACCAGGGAGTACAATCCAGTTACACTTTAACATATACCATCAGAGAAACATTTAACAGCCTTGTTGACTGCAACAGCTGGTGTTCCGATCAGTTAAGCTGCGATGCCACACCGATGGAAGCCCCGAAGGCGCATCATACTGAAACAAATTGCCACAACCTAAGTCAGGGAAAAAAAAAGAAAACTTCCCACTACGCCCCAAGATGGTACCAAGCCTACCTGGGAGTAAGCAGCAACCCACGCGCACAGACCCTCAGCAACTAAGCGGCACACTCAGTCTGTAGTTACAACGGAAGGGGCGGGCTTTCAACCATGACGCACCCCGAGAGGCCTGAAGGAATGGTTTATATACCCCAAATGGGCGATTGTTCATTGGGCAACTACCAAACAGTACTGACGTCACACAACTTCACTACACATGTTATGTGAGAAAATGGTCCAGGATGTATCAAGACTCAAATGGGACCTGGTCACAAGCATATCAACCTAAATATGGCTGAGATGAGTTGAGATGGATGTTGATATCGAGTATAAATGTGTCTTGGAGATTTGGTGTAACGCACATTCTACACTAGATTCCTTGTGACGTGAGCCAGGCAAAATATACAGTAGAATAAACATCTGTGCAGTTTTGACAATAGTGTCTGTTTGACTCACATTTTCACAAAGCATTATTGGTTAGGACTTTGCATATGGCAGTTCATTGCTTTATGTGAAAGGTGGGGACTTCATACATGGCAACCTCCACACTTTATAACTAATTCGACACAATGTCCAGCTGCTCAGCCTAACAAATCCACACGCACCATCTGTTACCACATGCCAGGCTAAACGTCTGAGTTGTCGAGCAGTTAAGGTTTTCCACACTAATCAATGTCTGTGGATCCCATTAGCTAGACATCATGCGCATGGAATACTAATGGAAACCAAATGCCAAATTTGTGTGTACGCCAGATGAAACTATACAAATATTTTTTTCTATGACATGAGGAAGATGACCAATGTGTCAATAACACTCTTCTGGTCTCCAATGTCCACAGGCTGTCTTGCATTTAAGGGACAGAGTCAATAATTCTGTTTGATGAGATTCCCTTGGAGAAGACTGTTTCTGCAGTGCTTGGCAACTACAGCTGTCCTCTGCTTCTTTTTCTGAGGAAAGATGTGTACTTGTCCTTGTTTTGCTAGCAGTGATGAATAAGCCCTGGACACCTCCACCCATGCTGCCTACGTCTCCGGGTTTGGTCCGTTCTGCCTGAGGCCATGGTGGTGTGGGAGGACTCCTCTGTGTTCACAGACTCTAGCTACATACTAATGCTAACAAATGTACAGGTTGGCCCAGAAAACTTGTATATTCCTATTTTCAGCTCCAGATACTAGGTATATGGATTGTAACAACTGTATTAGTAGTGCAACTCCTCCAATTTGGCCTTACACAACAATACACTAAACCTTTCCTGGCATAGCAAATTATGTGCCAAGTCAACATTGGATATGAGGCAAGTGTCTATATGTTTCCTAACTGTGCCACTGAGCAGAAGATGATTTAACAGAAAAAGAATGATATGGAGGATGATATGATAACAGAAAACCCTGTTTAACTGGGATCATTAATATGATGGTAATGTTTTGGGTGTTAGGGTGTTTAACTGAATAATTCAAAACAATTTTGCATTATACAATTTATACAGATAATGATTTTAATACAACAATAAAATGAATGTTTTCGCCTGAATTATTTCATTTGTTTTTATATAAACTAGGCTCGTTGGAAAAACATATCTGTGGTGACATTTCTACAAAATGACATTATTGCATATACAAATGTTTTTCATCACATAGGTTTGAGTAGATTTATTTTCTACCACATTGATATAAAAATACAAAGGCAATTTGAATATATTATATTCTTTGCTATCAACAACATGAAGTGAATTAAAAAAAAAAAATGACATTAGGATTTCCCAAACTGGGATTTGTAAAGGAACCGCAGACATCGATAATTAATTAAAGTCATATAAATGGGCAATTCATTTTTTTAAAACAATTAAAATAAAACATGTCAAGTCAAGTCATCTTCATTTGTATAGCGCTTTTAACAACGTAGATTGTTCCAAAGCAGCTTTACAGTGATAATAGGAAATTAAAGTAACAGAGATTGTTTTGGTTTTATGACAGCTCTAGAATAAAGTTATTTTCCAGCTAAAGTTAGTTTTAATTGATTAACTTCCGTCACAACAACCACTAGCCATTAACTCAGGGCTGCCAACACGACACTGTTTTAACAGAAAACTCTTAATTTTAAAAACGTGAAGCTGTGAGAACGCTGATGGCGTGCACATGCGCATTAAGAGTTCATTCTATAGGTATGCACATTTGAACATATCTGCGGAGGCATGTAGTCCTTCCCTAAAACACGTCTCTGGTTACGTATGTAACCCTAGTTCCCTTTCGTAGTCACTCCGAGTTACGTCGATGACGGAGAATGGGGGTTTCGCTTAGAAGCCAATCCTCTTCGAGTATTGAAAAACGAGCCAATGGCAAGAAATGCCAGGGGTCTGCGGAATTTGCATAGCGTATCCCCGCCTCACCACGTGGGTATAAAAAGAGGATGCGGACGCAAACGCAGCTATGCTTTCGCTTCGGAGCCAAGAGAATCTCTTCACTCCACAAGCCAAATCCTGAGTATTCTCAGTGACTACATCTCTTCGAGACGAGCGAACTCTCTGATGTTGGTGTGACGGCGGTATCCAGCGAGTTTCATATTGCCTGCGATCTGAGCAGTGGTCTGCCGGTCTGTGTGTCTCTCCCTGGTCGCTTCAGCATCCGCAGAGTTTTTTTCCTCTCACTAAAAGAGCGTGCACGCGGCACGTCTTTTTAAAGACGCGTCTTTCTAAAGACGATCTGCCCGTGTATTTCTGAGTGTGGTATTCTGATAGATTCAGCTGTTGGGCGCGAGCGCTGTTTGGCGTGTTTGGGCTTTGATCACGCTCGGACAGCGCTCGTGGGTGTGTCACGTTCTCTCAGTGGGAACGTGACCATCGCAATGTATACGGTCGAGACTCTGTGAGCTCATTTGAGTGAGAGTCCCCTCATCCATCACCCGATCTATTTTTCTCCACGTGAGATAATACTTCGGCTGGTGGCCAGGGTGACTAAGACGTCAGGTCTGGAACTAACCGACGAAAGTTCCTCGGTCCACACCCCGTCTTTCACGTTGCAACCCACGTGGTCCCGAGTGGGTCCACCAGCTGATGAAATCATGTTTATCGCCGCATCACAAGGTGAGCTGGAGTCCTCTGGAGATGGCTCGTCTGTGCTGCTGTCCTCGGATGTGCTAGCATAGCGAGCTTGATTCAGAATTCACAGCTATGCTTTCCCGGGCTGCCACGAGTATCGGGTTTGTGTGGAAAATTCTGCCATATCCCGAGCACTTGAGGCTGATGATTGGTTTTTGGGGGTGGCGAACCCAAATCCTTTCTACCCGGATGTGCATGAAGAGGCCATGAGATCGTGGAAGTCTCCTTTAACTTTTCGCGACTGCTCTGCGGCCTCTTCCGCCTTCTCTGCCCTCGTAGAGGCCGCAGTCTACGGTACACTGGGGTTCCCCCCTGTGGAGTGTTCTGTGGCAACACTTAGGTGTCCCCACAGCGCCTCCACCTAGCGTGGCAACCCTAAGCACCCCCCCAATGCCTGTAGGTTCTTGTCTACTCCGGTGGCGGGGACCTATAGAGCTGCGGGGCAGGCTGCCACCTCACTGTGTGTTATTGCCATCTTTCTGGGTGTTCAGTGACATGCACGAGGGTAGGGCTGATTCAGGGCTCATCCTTGAGCTGCCTGCCGTCACCGACCTTGCTCTACGAGCGACGAAGGTGACCGCACGCTCCCTGAGTCAGGTGATGTCCACATGTGTGGTCAGACATTTCTGGCTTAACCTGGTTGATGTGCGCGAGGCTGAGTGAACCAGTTTCCTCAACTTCCCCATATCCCAGGCTGGCCTCTTCGGCGGCGCGGTCGAGAACTCTGCCCAACAGTTCTCGGCCGCCCAGAAGTGGACTGTGGCTTTTTTCTGACCCTGCGGCTTCTGCTGCCAATCAGCCGGCGGCTCAGACGCTTCAGTCCGCTTGCCGTCGAATGCGCCCTCCTGCGACTTCCGCCCCCTCCCGCCCGGCCCCAGCAGCACCGGGCCGGGCCGTGGAGGTGGTCGCAGGGAGGTGCCCCTGCCCGTACCAGCCCCGCAGCCCCGCTGTACGCCAGGCTATGCGGCGCTCCCGTTACGGGCAGCTCAGTTATGGCTTGCAGTTCTCAGGGAGTGGTTGCAGGCCCACTCCTTCCCCCGGTGGAGGGCTGGGGGAGAATCTTTTTAAAAAAGAGCTGCATCCCATCTCTGAGCACGCAGAGCTGAATGGCAGTGCGCGACGCCCCCGAGCCTCGCCACTCTCGTTCCCCTCTGTCTCTGAGGGTGCGGATGACAGTGCGTGCCGTCTCCAGACCACACCACTCTCGTCCCCCTCTATCGCCAGACCCCTGGCAGAGCAGACCCCCGCGGAACGCTGGTCCTTCCCTGGTCTCCTCTGTCAGGACGCGGACCATGACTGTGCACGCGTGCTAGGCCGCTATGCCACCCTCACCTGTGCCGGTCACTCCGCTCCGCTGCCCCTCCGGGGGGACGCCTGTGGCTCGGATGATTCCACTGGATCAGTGTTTGGTGGCTTGCTTAGAGCTCCCCAATCTGTCCTGTTGGGTCGCCCGAATGATCAGGCTCGGCTATGCGATTCAGTTCGCACGGTCTCCTCGCCGCTTCAGGGGAGTCCGCTTACTGTGGTCGGTGGCTATGCCCCGATCATGAGAGCGGAGGTTGCCACCCTGCTGGCGAAGGGTGCAATCGAGGCTGTCCCTCCAGCCGAGGTGGAGTTACGGGTTTACACCCCGTACTTCATTGTCCCCAAGAAAACCGGTGGGTTACGGCCAATCCTGGACTTGCGCGTCTTGAACCGCTCCCCTCACAGGCTGCCGTTCAAGATGCTCACGGCCAAAGAAATTTTCGAATGCATGCGGCCACAGGATTGGTTTGCAGCGATAGACCTGAAGGACGCCTACTTTCATGTCTCCATTTTACCTCGACACAGAACGTTTATTCGGTTTGCTTTCGAGGGGCAGGCATACCAGTACACGGTTCTCCCATTTGGGTTGGCTCTGTCTCCTCGCGTCTTCACGAAAGTCGTCGAGGCAGCCCTTGTTCCCCTGCGCGAACACGGGGTTCGCGTCCTGAATTATCTCGACGACTGGCTAATTTTAGCTCACTCTCGAGCTCAGGTTTGCGAACACAGAGATCTAGTGCTCCGGCACCTAGCCCGTCTGGGCCTTCGGGTCAACTGGGAGAAGAGCAAACTTTGCCCCGTGCAGAGGATCTCTTTTCTCGGTATGGAGATAGACTCGGTCGCCATGTCCGCGCAGCTTACGAGCGAGCGCGCACACTCACGAGGCTCCTGGGGCATATGGCATCCGCAGCCGCGTTAACGCCACTCGGATTGCTTCATATGAGACCGCTTCAGCTGTGGCTTCGCGATCGAGTCCCGAGGTGGGCATGGCATCGCGGTACGCTCAGAGTTCTAATAACTCCGACCTGCCGTCAGACCTTCACCCGTGGCGGAACCTCAGCTTTCTACGGGCCGGAGTTCCCCTAGAACGAGTTTCCAGGCATGTTGTTGTCTCCACAGATCCCTCTGCCACGGGCTGGGGCGCCATGTGCGATGGACATGCAGCCGCGGGCTCCTGGACAGGACCCCAGCGCCACATGCATGTCAATTGCCTCGAGTTGCTGGCAGTACGCCTTGCCCTGCACCGCTTCCATGCGCTGCTACAGGGTCAACACGTACTAGTCCGTTCAGACAATACTGCGACAGTAGCGTACATCAACCATCGAGGTGGTCTACGCTCTCGCCGCATGTCACAACTCGCACGCCACCTCCTCTTATGGAGTCAGAAGCACCTGAGGTCCCTTCGTGCTATTTACATTCCAGGAGTGTGGAACCTTGCAGCCGACGAGCTGTCACGGCTCCGACCAATCTCTGGCGAATGGCGACTCCATCCCCAGTCGGTCCAGCTGATATGGGACCAGTTCGGGCATGCACAGATAGATCTGTTTGCCTCCCATGACTCATCCCATTGCGCCCTGTATTACTCCCTGTCCGAGGGCACGCTCGGCACGGATGCACTGACGCAGAGCTGGCCGCAGGGCCTACGCAAGTATGCGTTTCCCCCAGTGAGCCTTCTTGCATGGACTCTGTGCAAGATCAGGGAGGACGAGGAGCAGGTTATCTTGGTCGCCCCATACTGGCCCACCAGGACCTGGTTCTCCGAACTCATACTCCTCGCGACAGCACCTCCTTGGCCAATTCCTCTGAGGAAGGACCTCCTTTCTCAGAGACGGGGCACCCTTTGGCACCCTCGTCCCGATCTTTGGAGACTCCACGTGTGGCTCCTGGACGGGACGAGGCAGGTTTGAGTACCCTGCCACCAGCGGTGGCGGCTACCATCACTTCCGCTAGAGCATCGTCCACGAGACATGTCTATGCGTTGAAGTGGAACCTCTTCGTTAACTGGTGCTCTTCTCGCCGAGAAGACCCCAGGAGATGCTCGATCAGCGTTAGAACTGGTAGCACATACAGTAGTTCTCTAGAATATAATTGTATGCTGTAATATTGAGATTTATTTTTTCCTAGACTTACTAGTATTGCTAATCCCATTAATTAGAAGGGGGTGTACACACAAAAAATGTAAAAGTGACATAAACATTGTTTGAAGACCGCGAATCTGATGATTATTTAGGAGCTTGACTTAAATAAAAATGATCGTTGAGATTGAAATCCCACACTTGCAGTGAGATTAAAATTTGAAAATATGTTTTGAAGCAACATTGTGTCAGCTTTTTGTATATTTGTTGTTGCTATTTTGCTTATAGCTTTGTAAACACACGATTCACTGATATAGTGAGTGATATATGTTTTAAAATATAAGGATTCTCCACTCGAAATCAATAGTCACTGACAAATTCAAGCCTTTTTGTCTGTCAATTTCTCATCTGTAGTGATTTATTTCTTAATGTGTGGGAACTGCACTCCTCTCAGCGGGAAGCCTCTGATTGTCTAATGCCCTGGGGCACTGGCTGCATTGGCCCAGTATGTTTTCTTTACTCTAGGGTCCATGTATCCATGTCTTGTACCTGCTGCACTGCCAAAATGGATGGACTCTCCGCCAACACATTCCTTTACCTGTGAACTTCTTTTTCTAGCAGCAGGGACATACAAAAAAGAATCTTGTTACACTATAACCATGTTCATTTTGACATGGTAATACCATAGTATTCTTTGAAGTACCTACCATTATACGCTCATAAGTGTGATAAAGTACCATTATCTCTGATACATTGCTTTTATATGTGTCGCTATAGTGCTAGATATAGGGGACCTATGAATGACAGCAGCATCCCCATGCAACCCTGCTTTCAGCTCCACTTTGAGTCACGTGACCAGGGCCAAAGTAAGACCTAGTAGAGTGCTGTTAGGGTAATATAAAACTGTCCATTTCCACTTCTGGAAAAAAGTGTCCTTTTCGTGACTAAGTGCACTCTTCATAAGTGCACTCTTCTAGATGAAGAGATGTAGTGTCATTAGAATTCTCAAGCCTATATTGAACAAAGCACATTATATCAGTATTAGCCTATACTGTACTTTGAGCGGATGTTGTTATTTTTGCCCTGCATGGTGCACTAAAATGAAAAAATAAAATAATAATAATAACATGTGTTGAATGTCTGCATTGTATGTGGCACAAATACAGCTTTAAAGCAGGTTCATGTGTTCCAATTGGACTTGGACTCAAATTTAACATTTAATTTAATATTCAACAATAATATTGATCTGGCTGCATTGACACTATTATACAAGAACTGAACTGAGCTGGACGATGGCATCACGGTTTACTCCAGAGCGGCTATATATATATATATATATATATATAAATGAACTGAATTAATAACTTTTTGTTTAAAAACAAAAATGAAACATCACTGAACTTACTTAAGCTGTACTGTGACGCTATTTTCTTCTGGAAACAAACTTTTTTGCATTATTTTCGTTATCTCTGTGAAGCTGCTTTGTACGGAAGCGTATTGTATTCACTTGAGGAAAAAAAATCTACTCTGTTTTTCTGAATTAAAGAGTTAATTATCTCAGAATTACGAGATATTTTTTCATGAAAAAAAGTTTTTGCTCTGTTTTTCTGAATTAACGAGTTAATATCTCAGAATTATGAGATACATTTTTCTTGAAAAACATTTTTTTCACTCTGTTTTTATGAATTAACGAGTTACTAGTAATTTTGAGATAATTAAGTCATTAATTCAGAAAAACAGAGCAAAAACTTTTTTTCCATGAAAAATTCTCTCGTAATTCTGAGATAATTAACTCGTTAATTCAGAAAAACAGAGATTTTTTTTCCTCAAGTGAATGCAAAACGCTTCCGTAGCTTTGAAACAATCTGTATTGTAAAAGCGCTATATAAATAAATGTGGCTTGACTTGACTTGTCTTGGTCTACCATAGTTACTACAAAATAAATAAATAAAAGGATAAGTCTAATATAGTATTTTATAAGAATATATAAGAATAAAGCACCGTTTCCATCCCATGTGTTCAAGAGAACAAAATAGTCACTTCTTGGGAAATTGATCATACAGATGATAAAATTATCTGGAAGTTGCTGCAACCAGTGAAGCCACTGTGACTCTTTTTTCGTACATTATAAATGAATTGTGCCTCAGAGCACACATACGAAACACAATAAACAGACTTGGTTCAGGAATTTCAGAATGACCAAAACAACATTTGAAACGCAGTCCAATGAAATGAATCCACTGCTAGTTCAGTTTTTTTTGTTATGGCTTAGCCTCAGTTTAGCTCATAAGTATTTCATTGGCAGTTTTAGAAATTATGCGCATCTTGGTGTTTCCATCCAGTGTTTTTTTTATGTGATATCCCAAAATTGAAACATAGCAAGAGTTTTGAAGTTTTAAGCCTTTCTATGGCTTTTTAAGGGCTTTTCGGAGCAGCTTTTCGAATACTATCCTTAACACTTAAAACGCAAAACACTTAAGTTTTCTAAAGACATGATACAAAACTAATAAGAGTTTTAAATAGAGTTTGAAACAGATTGATAAAAGGCACATAATACAGATGAACTGACCCCTTTCGAAAGGGAACTCTCGCTGTGTCCCCTATTGGTCGCTATGGGGAATGACTCCGGCATGACTGGTGTCTGAAGCATGAGTCTAAACACTACAATGAACATGACATTGGCAGGCGGCAGCCTATGACGTCACCACTGGTGCGACCATGAGTATAAAAGGGGGGCACCTGTGAAATATGTCATCCTCTTTCTTGTCTTCAGGAGACTGTTGTTTTGCACATGAGTGAGGAGCACATGCTTTTAGCTACTGAGGGAGCTGAATGCACGCATTCCGTGGGTCTCCTCTCGCTATTTTTCTCAATGAAAAGTTCAGGTTGTGCCGTCCCTATTCTCGAGGGATGTGGGACGCGCATTTAGGTGGAATGCTGTCTTCTCTTTGAAGAAGCTGGATGTGCTAGGTATGATGCATTCATGAGACTGACAACTCATTTCTGCTCCTTCATAAGAGAGCGCGTTCAGCTCTTGAGGGAGTTTAAGGCACTCTTGGCGATGCATTTGTGTCTGTTCTCATATGATTCTTTTCAGAGTGATAGAATCTGACACGTGAACAAGTGCGCTTGACTCTCGAGTCCTTTGACTTAGCTCAGCCAATAGGGCACTCATCCCTTTCAGCATGGCAGCGTGGGTATTTCATTCCCCATAGAGACCCCTAGGGGACACAGCTCGAGATCCCTTTCGGAAGTGGACGTCTCAGGTTATGCATGCAACCATGGTTCCCTGAGAACAGGGAACGAGACGCTTCGTCCCTTTGCCATGCTTCCGGTATTCCTGTACATGTCTCCTTCAGACAAGAAGTGGATGACATATTTCACTGGTGCCCTTTTATACTCTCGGTCTCACCTCTGGTGACGTCATAGGCTGCTGCATGCCTATGTCAAGTTCATTGTAGTGTTTAGACACCAGTCATGCCGGACGCATTCCCCATAGCAATCCCAAAGGAACGCAGCGTCTCATTCCCTATTCTCAGGGAACCATGGTTACATGCGTAGCCTGAGACGCTTCCTCATTTACATGTTAACGCATCAGCATACATCTGAGTACACTATGATGCTGTAATTAAAATGTAGTAAATTACTACTTCTCATTTCCCAGTTGCTTTAAGTAAATCACAAATAGCTGCTAGTGCTGGCCGCAGCCATCAAAGCTAGTATTGTCTTTGTCTCCACAATTTCTGATTTGGCAGAGAAAGATGACTTTGGATTACTGTAATGAGTGTCTCCCCCCCCCATTTGTTTATATTCATTGTGTGAATATAAACAAATTCATTCTCATAGCAGTTATGTTCTTGTCCTTCATTGATAAAATATCTTAGCATTTTAGTTAACACTATCGCTTTGGCATTCAGTATTTTCTTAGCTTTTGTGAGTTTACACACTAGTACTGTGGATTCTCATCTTCATTTGATAACGGTAAATTTACAAATATTTGTTCATTTATGATTAACACGGTTATATTCAATTGTGAATCTGACACAATTAGAGCACTGGTACTAATAAAAACTGTGAAAACTTCAATGAAACTAAGCCCAGATTAGTGTGACAACACCAACCACTGAATGATTAACATAAGGATTATAGTTTCCGTCCATGTACTTACAGCATATTTAATACAGTAAGTTAATTGGCATTACCTTGACCTGCAAACTAACAATAACAATGAAAACAGATCTTGTTGTGGCCACATGGGATGTCCATTATAGTCAGTAGAATGTCTGGGGAGAATCAAAAATAAAGTGTTAGCATATATTAAGAAGACAGTATCTACTAATACTCTAATGAGAGTTAGATGAAATGTAGTTGCAAAGTTACTTATGGTTAATAAAATGTCTAAAGACACTTGTGTACAGCAGTGGGCTTTCAAGACTAATTGAATTTCCTCTACTTCGGCTGTTAGTGTCCTGAAGGTTTTCTCCCACACATGAAAGGCTTCAGTAATGACAAAGAATTGGCAGTGAAATGGAACTAGTTTCAGGAGTTGTTTCAGGTGGGATCAGTTCATAGTATTAGATGATAAAGTGTATAGCTAGGACATGTTATATACTGTAAAGGAAGTCCCACCTTCCAAATATAGAGCCAATCGCCAATCTTCAAAGTCACCATTTGGTCTTCATGACAGTTTGTGCAGTTTGTAAGCGTCACAGCAACTGCTGTCGGAAGCTCCATAGAAATAGCTGTAAAGTGGTTGGTGTGTTGTGCAGTTTGGAGATTTTAGTATTTCCTTATGCAATTAGATAGACTGTATATTTGCATGATTGAAAATAGCTCCTGCACATTCCAAAGATGGCTGCCGAGTAAACTGACTTGCCTGTGTTTCTTAGCATGCGTAGATCTTCTAAATTATGTGGAGTTTAGTTGGACATTCTCAGACCAAGGAAAATGTATGAACCTTCTAAAGTTCTAAATCATTTCAGAATGTTTTTAGAAAGCTAGTTAGTCTGAAGTCACGGTGAATTTTGACATTTCTAAGAAAGAGTTCACAGAAATGTGCACATTGGATAAAACACAAATGAACAAACTCCACCGAGAAAGATTGCGAAAACAATATACAGATGTGAGCAGCAATTAGCAGAAAGGGTTTTGGAAGATATTGTAAGAAGTAGATGAAACTTATGTGTTAATCATTAAAAAAATAATTAAAAGTTCCACATTTTGCTTTGTTTTCTCAGACATCTCACAACTAAACACGTGATTGGCA
This sequence comes from Tiaroga cobitis, assembly GCA_030578255.1. Taxonomy (NCBI): domain Eukaryota; kingdom Metazoa; phylum Chordata; class Actinopteri; order Cypriniformes; family Leuciscidae; genus Tiaroga; species Tiaroga cobitis. Next base: position 34,047,036 of record CM060610.1, read on the forward strand.
GATGTGTTTATACCTGATAGAGCTTGAGTATTTTGTGTGGTTAACTTTTATCTATATTGCTCAAAGCGAAAATGCTATATTTAGCATGAATGAATTATAAAATATGGATCCTTTTCACATAATTACTTTTAATTACTTTAATTACTTTAATTACTTTTCGCTTTTAAAAGTAAAGTAAGGGAGTACTCTTAATGTTTGTGTACTTTAGATATGGTTACTTCTGATGTAATTGCATTAAATACTGGATAGACTAGAACATTTTTATATAAAACATTGTGTAACGTTTAGTGTATTTAAAGCAACACCAAGTAACTTTTCCCCTGCGGTCGCCCTACAGGTTGGAAGCGGAATTGTCCATTACTGCTGTGGTAAATAATTTAGCCTACCGCAGCCTACTGTCGCACGCACACTCATTGTTTATCCAGCACCGGCTTTAGAATGAACGATGTCCACAAACAAGGTAGAGTATATTGCATGATTTCATGAAAGTATGATGTATTGCGACATCAGAAACGAAGAAAAACAAAATAATGACTATTGTAACGTTTGACGTAAAGCAAGTCAAATTTGTAGTTTTCTTATGTCTCATTAGAACTACAGAAACGCGACCCGATCTGGCAATCTTACATAGCATGGTTATAGCAGATATAGGACCGCAAAGCGAATCCAGAAGTGCCTTTCACCCTGTTACGGCTTTATGAATCACTGAAACGATTTTGGAAACATTATTTTAAGGTAAAAAATCTTACTTAGTGTTGCTTTAACATACAAATTTAATGTCTAATGTTAAAATGTATTAGTTTAATGCAACCACATCCATTTAAATAGGGAGAATAATAATTTTTAGAACAATTTCAGCACAGGTCAAAATATATCAGCCCTTTTTGTTCTTAGAATAACTGATAGATTGTAAGTGTATTCTGAGAACAGTACCTTATGTCAGATATACTAAACATTTATGAAGTCCCACCTGTTTAAAAACTCAGGGAGCAGCACTTGAACCCTGTGTCAAGCCAGCAAAATTATGTATAACACCTTTCTCGCTACACACAGCCTTACCTGACCCCCTCACACACACCTCTCTCTTCTCAGAAAATAACCATGTTCAATTTCAACTGTAGAAACACCCACCCTTACAGCAGAAAAATAAAATGAAGGAGGGGAGGCGAGAGAAAGACTGCTGCTGACAGCTGTGTGTTTTCCCGAGCAGGAACTCGAGCTGGATGTGTTTTCTCATGACTAGCACCCACAGGCCTCCTCTAGTGGAAGTAATAACAAAAAGCTCAACAAAGAGATTAAATATTTCATAACACTGTTCATACACACTCACAGTCATACACATGATTTGCACATACTGAGGTCCAGTATCTATTTCAGAAACTCAAGTACAACTGTTATTTTTCATTAGGTTAGATACTGATTATTAATCACTCAATTTACTTTTTAATTGTGTTTGTAGAACCAAATTCTTCTCAAAGCACAATGGGTTGTGCAATATTAGTTGTTATAGCGTGCATGGAGATATTGATAATTAATTATTAAAGTGTCTTGGATGCCTCGTGGTCTGTGGATATAATACAATTTATTATTATTTCATTTATTTTACACAATTTTTCTATTTAAATACATTTTAAAATAATTTATTCTTGTGATGACAAAGCTGAATTTTCAGCAAAATTACTCCAGTATTCTGTCACATAAATATTCAGAAATTATTCTAATATGATGATTTGCTGCTCATGATTTCCATTACACGAGAGTAGATGTTAAAACTTCATGCTGATTTGTACTCGGCTTTCGCCAAGATAAGCAACACTAAGACGTAGCTTTACAGTAAACTATGCTTCACCCATTTACGCTTCTTTCCATATGGTGGTGTGACTCCCCTTCTGTCCGCCGTTAACGGCTGCAGTGTACTTGGTGCGTCAGCACACACGATGGCTGCAACTACAGTGTGGTCTCCCTTGTGGACCAGCACGACAACCGTCTGGATTGAGCCAAGTAGGGGACATCTCTAGGGTCTTCAAGTGGGCACCTTCCGTCCTCAGTGTTTCGACACCTCAAGAGTAAACAGTAAAATGAATAAACAGTGACTCTGGCGTCCCAGAGTCACCCCCCTCCGTCCCCCACTCAACTCAGCCCAGCTTACTGACCTCTACATCCCTCCTGCTGCTGAGACCTAACCACAATCTCACAATCTCTCCGCAACCCAACCATACGCGCCAACCCGTTTGACTAAGGCTGTCGAGCCCCACTGGTTCTGAAACGTTAATGCAGTTTCAGTGGCAACGGTTCCGTATGGCATACCACCTACCGCAAAACACAATATCTGCCCAACCACCCGTCATTCATGCAATATACACAGGAACGTAATGACTGTAAATACTATACAACCTATACAAATAAACCAACAGACTCTTCAAGTTTTCAAGAATTCTACGAAACCGTAGCGTGGCGGCCTGTACACAGCCAGCAAGAATCTTTCCGTCAACAAACAGTAAACATTTATTATTATATGTTGAAAATTGTTTTTGCTGAGAAACAAAGAGAAATGAATGAAAAAAAAACTAAACATAATCCTTACAAAAAGGAAAAAGGACTTAACTTTTTTCAGAAGATTTTTCTTTTAAAAGCCCTATGGAAAGACACCATTTAGTTCATTGATCCTGTTTGATTGTATATCAGCTATAGTGTTACATTTTGTTGATTGTTTATCATTTAACCAGGTCTCTTGGGACTGTGATAAATTATTGATGTATTCAAAGTGCACTTACATCATTTTGGCACCATAATTTAACCCTTTTATGGATTATATTTTGGCTAATCGTTTCAGTTGTTTCAGTTGTTTCTTTTTGTCCTGGAAAATATCACAATGAGAGCTTTAATTTGTTGTAAAATGTTCTCATTCACACTCTAGGCTCCAACCCTTTGATGCAGATAAAACGAACACGGTGAGAATTGGGTCTGTGTTCCTCAAGAAGCCGTGTCAGGAGGTCCATTGATCTGTTGTGGTTCCAGGTTAAGTGTCAAAGTAGAGATTTCGGCGTCCTGACTAAAATACTAACCATTCTCCCCCCTTAAGGCAGCCGGAGGCGACATGCTGGAATGATCAGATTGCATTTGTGCACCATCCCTCCTCCACCCTCTTTCCTGATGTAAGAAGAACATGACTTATTCCACAGAAACAACTCAAGAAAAAAATGTTTCATTAATGTTTTCTCTGATGTGAGGTCAAACTTAAATAAATACAAGCAGATAGTTTAACTCTCTGGAATCATTTGTGTCTGTTCCCCGCCATTTACGGGAATTTCAGGCTTTCCGTGTTTTCACTGTTATGCAGTATTGGATGCCCTATTACACATCTTCTGAAAGAGTACTGAATCTGCAGATCAAAAAACAGGTGAAGAAGAAGCAGAAACAGGCCATAGCTTATGTAAGCAGATGCATATGTGAAATAACGCAATCATCAACATTAAACGACGTATAAATCAAAACTGCCTAATGTTACTGAATGAAATGTCGACCCAGGACGAGCGACTGTGAAGCATGAGGGTTGTTGATGGACTCGATCTACTCCCTCTATGTTTTGATCATCGCTCTGAATCCGTTATGAATGTAGTCTTTGACAAAAATGTGATTTTCTCAGCTTTTTACTCAATTGTTGCTTTTTAATTAAAATTTAAACTAATATTTTGAGTTAAAAATTGTCAAATTCCACATTTTTATTGTAAAACAAGAGTGTGGACGTCTGCTTTCAATTCCTTTGTAGGGTTGGAAGGAAACTGTTCATAAAAGACCAGGGCTGCATTCCTCAAAAGCATCATGAGCTAAGTTGATCTTAGAGACCATTGGTGCCAACGGCTTACAATGCTTTTGAGAAATGCAGCCAGGATCTCTTAAAGGTAGGGTAGGCAATTTCAGAGGGGCTAGCAATAGCAAGCTAGCTTAGAAAGCATAAGATCTCACAAGAGTGTCTCCAAAGCCACGCCTCCTCCAAAAGTCTCATAATTATGGTTATGAAATGGTGTGGACGCAGCATAAGCTTGTTGTTTTGGTTCAGGAGGAACTGAAAAAGGCGGCTGCTGTTTGTTTGTTTGTTACTTGTAGTCCTCTCTACAAGTAAGGAACATTGTAGCAACATTGGTCTATTTAGTGGATCTAACTTATTTGCTTTTGGCCACTCAACTTTGATTGGTGCTTATAAGAACAAGCAGGCAATGTAAGAAAACAAACATAATACCACTCTGCACTTAATCTCACAATAGGATCATCACCAGGCACTGAAATTTTCATTCTGACTAAATGGAAAATCCTAATCTTTTTCCTCATATGGTTCCATTACACAAGATGGGCCTTAAGCAGCCAGAGTCACTTTATCCCTGCTGTGGTTTTTACACGCACATTATGTCTCAAGGATCTACAGTGCAAACAGCCTTGCGTTTAGAATCACTAGAGAGCTAATCTGCCCAAGAAAGAAAGAGAAAAAGACTTAGCGAATTTGAGATTTGTCGTGTGCAGTGTGGGTGTTCATTGACGATATTTTGGTTGGTCCAGACAGGTATTGTAGACGTCTGATAAAAGACTGTTCCTGTCCAATGACACATTAATCTGTCTTGAGACTGGCCCAGCATGCTGATGGTATCAGTGCAGGAAAACAACCTTGGGGATAAAAAAAGTGGCTTGGTGCTTAGCAGGCTAATTTCAATACTTCAGAAACGTGCTTGCCATTGCTGATTGTATAAGCTTCGCTATCATCTGTCACTCAGTATACAAAAAATAAAAAAATAAAAAATAAATAATGGAAAGTTCGAAGGACAAACTTCTTGACCATTATAAACATCATTATGATTTTGGAGCAGAATACCATTTCTATAAAAGATGGGAACTAATGTTCATGTGGACATTATTAAAGGAATACATGTATTAAAGGACTAGTTCACCCAAAAACTGAAATATACCATATTTAATCTAAACATTGTATATGCATTGATGTTTACATGTGAATACAAGTCTGAGTTAAATCTCTTTATCATGTAAAGAGATCATGTCTCTTCAGCTGCTTAATTCATATTACAAAGAAGTTTTATTCTTTCTGATGTGCAAAAGTTTTGAATACAAGGACTTCCAATGGATGGCTAAAAAATATCTTCATTTGTGTTCAAAGATGAATGAAAATCTTATTTGTTTGGAATGACATGAGGGGGAATAAATTATGAATTTTCCTTTTTGAGTGAGCAAACCCTTTAAAATCGTGCACAGTTTAGCTTATAGACTATAGAGTCAATTTATCTTGCTTTTCGGATGTTTCGATATTTTATTGGAAAGACAACACAAAAGTACTTGCAGTTTTTGCAGTGTTCCCGATACAGCTTGAGCAATATAAAGCTCAAAGTCAAACCAAAATGCAAAAGTGGCAACTGGGAACAGAAAATAGAAAATGGAACTGTCTCTTAGATTCTACACATTCTCTTATATTATAGTGACAGGGACGAATGGAGTGCTGTTCAGTTTCTGTATTCTCATTCTCATTGTAGATGAGGTGCTTTTAATAATAATTTATGAGTTATGTGTTCCTCGAGGGATCTGCATGGTGACACCTTCACTGTTTTTGGCTAACTTCAACTTATTCTACCACACCTTATTTAGCTAATTTTAGAAGAAATTGACACACTTTTCTACACCTTTACACCTCATTAAGAGCAATACACTGACATTTCCATTTTTGTTGCTAGTGCAGACTCTGTTATGCCAGCTGGTATGTATCTTCATATAACTAATGTAAGAAGGATCAAAGTATAGCTGTGTATGTACAGTTGTAGTCAAAATTATTCAATCCCCATTGCAAATCAGGTTTATTGACCAAATTTACAGATTTCAGCTGTTTGCAATAAACACAATAATTTGAAATAGCTCAACACAACAAAATGTTTCAAGTGGTTTCCCCAAATTCAACTGAAAATGCAACTTTTAATGACTTCTAAAGTTTCAAAATTATTCAACCCCCTGAATATAATCCCTTACAAACAGTACATATCTACAAAACAGGTATTTTGTCAAGGGCTTCATTAATTGCATCAGGTATGCATGAGCTAGAACACGTGAAATATCTGAGCTAGGTTTGTTGAGTGTGGCTAAGTCAAAAGAATGGTCCAAAAAGTTAAGAGAAGAAATCACCGCCCTTCACAAACAAGGAACAGGATACAAAAAGATAGCGAAGGCACTAAATGTTCCTTCAAGATAAGTAAATGTCTGTTTCAAGATTTAATATCATTGTTTAATGTTGTGAAGTTGTAATTTTCCATTGCTTGTGCTTTTGTATAATCAACCTGTGGTGCGTTTCCCGTACAACGACGTAAATCGATGCTTCACTACCATAGTACGATACATCGTTGAAGAAATCAACTAGCTAGTCACGACTGTTTCCCGAAACCATATTGACGCAAAGTGGTCGTTCATCCACTTTGGTTTATGACATCACCCACGTGGTGGAGTAATAACTACTTTTAATGAAACTGTTTGCGATCGAATTAATGATAGATGTTTTGATATAAATTACAGACATGGCATCTGAGGAATATTTAGTTATTTCAGTTATTTCGCCTTATTTCCAGATTCAATCATAGGTTCGTTCTTACATAGTAGAGCTCGTTCGCACATGCGCAGTCTTCAAAAACGGTGCTTTAAATCTCTTGACAAACTCAAAGACGTAAATGACATTTGTTTGTAATCTCAATAAAAGACACTGGTGGTACTGAATGTCAGCTTGCTTATTTTGCTCAAGATAAGGATTTATAAGTCCACATGTCATGCAATCCTAGAAACTCTGCTTCTAACCACAGGTCGAGAGCTGTCGTCACAGAATTTTGCGATGCTGTTTGCGAATGTTCGTTGGAACGATGGTTTCGGTAAACACCGACTCGTTGAACTATGCTGATAACGACGGAACTTGCAACTATAGTTGGCTAACGATGCTTTCGGGAAACGCACCCCTGGTTGAACTTTTACTGTTCAGACAAAGTCTTACTAGGCATGAAAACAGATACGACTAAAATTATTCATTAAACTGTACTCTTTCTTTTACCATCACTCTGTCTCCTGCTTTCTGGATGTAACAGTAGCTAAAACAAGCTGATGTGCACAATAACTAAAAACCATAAACTGCCAACCCAAGGTTTCACTTGCAACTGCACAGACAAATTTATTCAAACATTACAATACAGACTTTACAATATGACACTCCAGATGCATAGCAAATAGCTTGTTTTCTTTTGCAGTGCTAAATTACAGTAGCTGACGTAAGCTTTTGGTTTAATTAAACTTCAAAGAGAACTGAAAAGAACATTTGTCTTGGTATTTTCTTTTTGCTGCAAGAGTGTGCCTATAGGTATTAAACCGGTCTGAGAGCAGAAAAACTTCATGTCTAATCATTTCACGCCCCCAGGTCACACTACATAGAGCAGAGCAGAGCGGAGCAGCAGACGCTTTATGAGAGAACACTCAACCTGGGATACGTGAGAAAGATACCAAAGCCACAGCTACAGCCCGGCGGATGCAATATTTTGAAATCTCTTCATTTGTGTCAGTTTATTTCGACAGCTGTGCACCGACCAGACTGCAAAAATGGCGTTGGCCATTTTTACATATTTTACCAATTGAAGTCCATATTCAAAAAGTTTTTGGACCCAAACTAAGATAAGCACAATCCATTTCTCCTGTACCCCTGTTTGCCAATTACTGCACTGTATTTTAGTCCTTTTAGACAGTAATTTGATCAACTCATTAATTGTTTTCATGTCCTTAATAATGCATTCAGTAGTTCTTAGCTTTAGCATTTCTTTCTATAGCATTCATATCACAAATGTAACAAAATAGTATTTAACTGGGAAACATATAGGAAGAAGATTATATTATCTGTAGAAGAAGCAGAGAAGAAGAAGCAGAAGAACAATTGTATTTGCTGTGCTTTACTCAAAAATTGAACATAAACAGTGTGTTGATCAGTTTGATTGTCCTGGGATTTACAGATCCTAATTAGCTGATACAACTTTTTCCCCCCTCAAGGTTTTGTTTTTTGCTGAAAAAATTGTGTAAATAAGTCAAAATTGCACTCCATCTGAAATAATGCGGCCAAATGATTGAATGAGTATTTACGATCGCATTAACAATATTTTCACATAAATGCCTGTGGGATTGTAAAGCTTCAGGGCTTGATCAGATGGTCAAGCATTGTCATTTGTGCAGGAAAACAGGAAATGGTTTGGGTTCTGCAGTGATTCCCTAAGATTTACAGCTTGTAGATAGGAGTCAGTGCTGAGGATGAGATGGGAGTCATTGTGTTGACCAGAAAACACAGACTAGAGCTGACATTTTAAAAAGGGCTATTATAGTTTTCTGCATGAACTATTTCACAACATGGTAATCATCATCCAGTTGGTCTTGTAAACATCATGCCATATATATATATATATATATATGATTTTGTAGTATAAGTACCACTTGTTCTCAACTGTGCTTCAAAGACCGGGTTTACAAAGGACAGGAAGTGGCCACCCAACACAGTATCATACAGAAATAATTTAAAAGTAAACAAAAATATCCTTAAAATCCAATATTGAAATGTATAAGCTACAATTACAAAAACTGAACAGGCCCAACAATATGTAAAAATTACATAGGCCTAATAGACACACCCAACACTCTAATGTTAACTCATAATAATACATACAAAATCATAACATGTGAAAAGGGCATTTTACAATCATGGCCAGGGTTTGAGTAAGAGGTTGGACTTTACAGTTAGGTTAAGGTTTGGATTGTGTGTTTGTGAATGATTTCGACATCATGAGATTTGGGTTTGGGCAAAACATGACTTTCAATAGTGCTAATAGTTCTTAAATGTGAACTGACCTCATTTGCATGTACAAACAATGTTTTTACATCAACAGTGAGGTTTTGTTTCCATGTGTCATATACCACACAAGAACAGGAAGAAAAAGTTTAGCTCCATCTGAAATCATACTGTGTAGTAATTACTACCCTTATAGCACACTTGCATCACTGAGATGTGCAGAGTATATACAGAGTATGTCATGTCTAGTTTTGAGTTTTGTTTCATGTCCTTTAAGTTTCCCCATTGTCATTTTCCTGGTTTTGTCATGTGCTCCCCTTTGTCCCATGTCGTCATTGGTTCATTGTTTAATCCTGTTCGCAGGTGTGTCTTGTCAAGTCATTAGTCTTTGTGTATTTATTAACCTCATGTTTCCACAGTGTCTTGTCTTGTATGGTTCCCTGTTGCCGCTGTTTGTGAGTTTCGCGTTCGGTGTTCGGTGTTCGTGTTTATCGTCAAGTTTAGTTATCGTGTTTTGTTCACATTCTGGATTTGGTTCTCACTTCAACTCGCCTAAGTGGATCTCTTACAATATAACTGTCTGGCACCCCAGCATAAATTTAATTTAAAAAGGAAAGTGTTACATTGTGACCTACCAGCATCAGTTATGTCACTTCACTGCTATTCTCAACTCCTCTCCTGTGGATAGTAAAGTGTCTATTGAATGCATCTCCAGAATCTCAGCAGAAATAGTAGCCCATACAGGTACTTTTCAGCTGTTTTTCTAATACCACAGTAGTCTGTACATACTACTCTTTTCATGTCAGGGTTCTGTCACTTCGGTTTGTATATTCTTGGTTTGGTGACAGACCTCTGACACTCCTCTTGTTTTGGTGAGCGTCCGGTTCCGAGTTCGCTCGGCCCGTACACTCTTCTGTCCTCGTGAGTAGTTTTGTGTGCGGAGTGTGGTGTTCAGATCTCGGCACTTCTGCCTAGTTTGGTTTTGGTTTTGGTTCTTTGTTGGGGTTCGAACATTCATGCTTCGTGTGTTTGTCTTCTGCTGTGAGCGCACAAGATGAGCATTCACTCATTCTCCATGCCCTCTGTCTTGTTGTGTGAGCGTGTGGTTTCAAGTTCGCTACGGCCATACGCTCTTCTGTCCCTCCAAATCCTTGTCCTGCCTTGCCTGCCCAGTCCTGCCTGCCAGTGTTTTTTCCCTAGGGGGTAGTTTTTGTTTAATTTTATTATTAAAATTAAAAGCCAATTGTTTCTGCATCTTGTCTCCTCGCCTCATCCCTTCACGCACCCCTGACATTAAGGCGTACTGTTTTTCGCATGCTTTGGCATATTAGTAAGTGGGGAAGATGGCATAAGGCATATTCGGACACAAAGGTGTTCTATTCTAAAACAGAAAAGGCTGCAGGTAGATAGCTGGATCTCCATTTTGTGAAGCTAATTTAAAATCTAAATGTAAATCTCCACTAAATGAAATGTTGTTGGGATCAGAACAGGAAAATCCCTTCATTTCTATCAATAAAACATACAATGAATTACATTTATCCTTGTTTCAAGTGAAAGTGTATTTAAAGTATTCTAGATTTTTTCCTCTTTTACATTGTATAGTCTTGTTCATGGTTTTCGCGATTGAGGGCATGTCACCTAACCTGTCCATGTTTGCATTAAGCATTTTTCCCTTGCTGTTCACGGTCCAATCAGAACAGACCTGTGACTCATTTTTGTGTCACAACCCACCAGTTGAGGGCCACTGTACAAAACTATCATGGAAATGGATTTGTTGCAGCAGAAAGATGTAGTTTGGATGGAGTAGAGTGTGTCCTCTGCATAAGTTGAGTGTTTGGATGTGTGCCATTACTGGAGTGCCACAAGATCAAGATCAAGATCAAGATCAAGATCGGGGGGGGGGGGGGGGGGGATGGTAGGAGAGAGAACTCCATGAATATCAAAACATCCTGCAGCGCTACATTCCAATCAATAATAAACTCATAACATGTATGCTGCCCCTCTTTACAGACAAAACACCATAGTATAGAATTAGTCAAAGTCTTTTCAAACAGTCTCAATGGGCAGAATGTGTATGTTGATTCATCCTAGTGAAAAGGATGTGTTTACCTATTGATTCTCTGATATGTTCTGTAAGTTGCATTATTATTTCATGATATCTTGACAAGTATTTTGGAGATTCACTCCAAATATATTTGGGATTAAGCTACATGAATGTGAACATGGGGTGCTTGGCATATAAGCAAAGATTTGTTTAAAATGAAACACCCCGAACATGTGCTAGAAATTTGGTATGATTTATATTATAGAGCATGTATAATTAATTTGGTTATTTAGGATTGTGGCTAATTTATAAGAAAGACCTTGCAAAAAATTCTAGCACAAGCGTGGCATGTATGAACGGGTTATAGTTAGGACAGGTCCCTAATGCCACGTTCCCATACATCTTAATGTGGTTAGCCGTCAAAACCAGCTCCCAGAGTGCTTTGAGGCAGCAGCAATGTTTGATTGGCTGCTAATGTGCCTTGGGATTGGCTTGATGATTGATGGACAGCCCCACACAGTGTGATCAACAAAGATGATGTTCTTTTAGGAGACAATTATTTTGAAGGAACATCATGTCGACAGTTCAACGTTTCATCACAACACAAAATTAATTAGTATTTTAAAAGAACCACGTCATCTCATGCCGTTTCCTACTTTATGCTCTCTAAAAATGCACCATTAAAGGGTTAACAATGGGCTCAAGAGAAATAAACCATAATTTCTTCCAGGGACCCAGCTGTGTCTGTCCAATGCAAAGTGCTGCTACAGCTTTTAGTGGCGTGACAGCAATTAGATTAGAAACTTCATTGCAGTATTGATTCTTTGATAAATGACTTGAAACACAACTGTTTGGCTCTAATAAGCAGATGAAAATGAACAGCTTGGCTCTAAATTGGGACATCAGTGTGATATTGGGAAAACATTGTGTTGGAGTGGTAGTGGTGTCCCATTTTAAAATATTGGTGGAATCTTTTAAAGAGGTCATATTGCCCTTTCTTCGAATATGCTATAAAGTAAGGTCTTAAACAAAAACAAAACAAAAAAGGTCAGTAAAAGGAGGTGCTTAACCTTCAAATGCATTCCTTTCAATATTTTTTTCTTTAAATCTTCCATGTTTTGGTGCAACCCTGAAACCAGTGCCAATTACATGTTATTATCAATTATGTGATCCTGTTATCCGCAAAGATAAATGGATAATCGTTTGCACCTTCGAAACTTTTTCAGGGAGTGCGTTCTCGAGACACTAGGCACTTTTTTTGTGCGGTTGGGCGGCCGGAGCGCTTTAAGAGTTTTTCTGTAAGAACGGTGTCGTGTTAGCGGCCCCTAAGTTAATAACTAATGATCTTCGCGATGGAAGTGAATCGATCAAAACTAACTTTAGCTGGACAATAACTTTATCCAAAAGCTGTTGTAAAGCCTAAACAATCTGTTACGGTAATTTCTAATATAACTGTAAAGCTACTTTGGAACAATCCATACTGTTAAAAGCGCGTTATACACTCACCTAAAGGATTATTAGGAACACCATACTAATACTGTGTTTGACCCCCTTTCGCCTTCAGAACTGCCTTAATTCTACGTGGCATTGATTCAACAAGGTGCTGAAAGCATTCTTTAGAAATGTTGGCCCATATTGATAGGATAGCATCTTGCAGTTGATGGAGATTTGTGGGATGCACATCCAGGGCACGAAGCTCCCGTTCCACCACATCCCAAAGATGCTCTATTGGGTTGAGATCTGGTGACTGTGGGGGCCATTTTAGTACAGTGAACTCATTGTCATGTTCAAGAAACCAATTTGAAATGATTCGAGCTTTGTGACATGGTGCATTATCCTGCTGGAAGTAGCCATAAGAGGATGGGTACATGCTGGCCATAAAGGGATGGACATGGTCAGAAACAATGCTCAGGTAGGCCGTGGCATTTAAACGATGCCCAATTGGCACTAAGGTGCCTAAAGTGTGCCAAGAAAACATCTCCCACACCATTACACCACCACCACCAGCCTGCACAGTGGTAACAAGGCATGATGGATCCATGTTCTCATTCTGTTTGCGCCAAATTCTGACTCTACCATCTGAATGTCTCAACAGAAATCGAGACTCATCAGACCAGGCAACATTTTTCCAGTCTTCAACTGTCCAATTTTGGTGAGCTCTTGCAAATTGTAGCGTCTTTTTCCTATTTGTAGTGGAGATGAGTGGTACCCGGTGGGGTCTTCTGCTGTTGTAGCCCATCCGCCTCAAGGTTGTGCGTGTTGTGGCTTCACAAATGCTTTGCTGCATACCTCGGTTGTAACGAGTGGTTATTTCAGTCAAAGTTGCTCTTCTATCAGCTTGAATCCGTCGGCCCATTCTCCTCTGACCTCTAGCATGAACAAGGCATTTTCGCCCACAGGACTGCCGCATACTGGATGGTTTTCCCTTTTCACACCATTCTTTGTAAACCCTAGAAATGGTTGTGCGTGAAAATCCCAGTAACTGAGCAGATTGTGAAATACTCAGACCGGCCTGTCTGGCACCAACAACCATGCCACGCTCAAAATTGCTTAAATCACCTTTCTTTCCCATTCTGACATTCAGTTTGTAGTTCAGGAGATTGTCTTGACCAGGACCACACCCCTAAATGCATTGAAGCAACTGCCATGTGATTGGTTGATTAGATAATTCCATTAATGGGAAATTGAACAGGTGTTCCTAATAATACTTTAGGTGAGTGTAAATGAAGGTGACTTGACTTGACTGACTGTATATCTTTGTAAATATACAGTCTCCTCGCCTTCTTAAGAGCAAGCACAGCCAATATAACTTGATTGTGTCGAGGCTTCCGGTCTAATCCGCTTCCAGTTATTTTAGTTATTTTGCAAAACTGATATTTGTTGTCATATAATTGTAATGTATAATCAAAATCATAAACACACTGGTTTATAGCACAAATTATTTGACCATTTACTGCATTTTGCACAAAATCACAGAAAATAGCTTACTTCTGTGTTGCGACATATGGTAAATAATATTGAAAATAAAAAAACACTAGAATGGGTAGCAGGGTTTTACTTAACAGGGCTGTAAATTTATCACGAAATAAGTAGGAGTTACTTAGTAAGGGCTGGCTTGGAACCAAATGTTGTTTTGTTAGTTCTGACAAACTTTTATTTCTGATACATAAAATAAAAAATAAGTGATTGAAATTCCTTTCTGCCAATAAGTTGGTAATGGTAACAGAGTTAAATGACTGAGTTTGAGGAATGCAGTCAACATTACTTGTAGTTCAGTTTCAAATAATTTCTTTGAGACTAAGAGGTTGACATAGCCGAGGATGCAGAGGATAATGAAACCCCTGCACTGATCAAAATGTTTTTTTTTCTCAGAAATGTTTTGACTACTGATGGAAACCACAGTGCCTGAGGTAGAATGGTCTAGTCTGTTTGTTTTATGATTTATGATGAGTTTTTAGTGAAGACCTAAAGGATAGGACCAGATCTGACAAGGAATCCTAATGCCTGGTTCAGATTACACGATTTTAGCCCGATTTTGGCACGATCCGTTTGACGTAGGGTGTCGTGGGGATTCGTAAACGACAACGGGCGTCGGGACGCAAGATTCGATAGTATCATCTCGTATAGTGCGTCATAATGGGCGACAACCTACGTCGCGTCTGCGATGCTTCACGACATCACGACAAAAAGACTAGCATGTTTAATTTTTTTAACGGTCGTCCACGACGGGTTCCGTCACATGTATGAGGTTGACCAATAGGAGCACAGAAGCTTTTCCGTACACAACTTTCAAAAATGGCGAAACGAAAGAGATACGATTGTGCTACTAGGTGGAGTTATGACATGGAGGAAAGGTTCGTGGAGCTGTGGCAACAGTAACAGAAAACAATATTTTACCTCAAGTTCTCTTTGGAGTATTAACAGCCCACACTGTCCTCTTCGAGCAATCCAGGAACGTGTCCATTGTCGGGTTTTCTTTCTTTTTTTACGTTTTTCTGAACACAGGACAGCCAACACTCACCGCTTCATTCATTGTTTGTTTACGTTCGTTTCCGGAAGTCACTCGCTACTAGTTTCGCCTTCTCGATGACATCACGTGCGTCATTAAAGACGGCACACGATGACTGGTCAGGAAGCAATGTCTAGTCTGACATGTTTCTTGTCCACGACACGACAAGATTTTAGGAGTCAAAATCGCGTAATCTGACACAGTGACTATCATAACAGACAAAAAAAATTGTGTAATCTGAACCAGGCATAAGGTGTTTGTAATTTCACCTCTAGAGGAACCAAAAGCGAAATACCATTTTGTTTTACAAAGGGTAGTCCAGCCCGAAACTGACGCCATTGGTTAAGCAAGATATTGACATGTTGAGCCACTCGAACAAGCAGAACACAGCGTTTACAGAAATCCACCTTCAAATGACTTACTGTAATTGTTTCTGACCATTTAGCTGATACAGGAGAAGGTGTTTTAAAATTGACAAAAATACACACACACACAGGGACGTGCACAGGGGGGTTTTTCTGGTCAGAGCAACTGCCCCTCAAAATTCTTGTGCACGTCCCTGGACACACAACAAAAAAACATACACATACGCTATTCGCAATGTACATTTTTATTGCAGAGCTCTGTTACAATGAGGTACATTATTGCTAGCTCAGTGTGTTATTAAACCAGATGGATATAGAGTAGCAATCAAATACTGTCGTCAATACTGGCACACACAAATGCAGAGTAGGCGTTTTGCCTCTTTGTGTGGTTGAAATTATAGAGCACAGGTTGATGACAGTGGTCTGGCCACATAGGGCATCAAATTAAAATTGGGTCCTTAAGGATCAATCATATCAAAGCTTGAGGGTCATCAAGGGAGCATAGCAGTTTCCCTGTGATATAATGGGGTCAGTCTCTCTATAATGAGCCCACGGATGGTCAGCAGGGGATGATTTCTGAATTCACTATAGTATTGGGGAAGCCAGAAATCTCCAAGTGAACACTGCAGAAATAGGGTGGACTGCTATTCTCTGTCTACTATTAAATTTCATTGTGAATATATAGA
Source organism: Tiaroga cobitis (assembly GCA_030578255.1). Classification (NCBI taxonomy): domain Eukaryota; kingdom Metazoa; phylum Chordata; class Actinopteri; order Cypriniformes; family Leuciscidae; genus Tiaroga; species Tiaroga cobitis. Next base: position 34,062,988 of record CM060610.1, read on the forward strand.
AGTGTATGTGTACCTCTTTAGGATTTACTAATTTTACACAACGGGTCTCTGGTTCCCAGCGTGCAACATGACATGAATCTGCTTTACTGTGATCAATTTGTTTTACTGTTGCACTGCTGTTGTGTTTTTGTCACTTTAAGTTCTGATGTGGTGTTCCCTTACAGGACACGTCCAAAATTATTTGACTTATTATAAATAACAATCACCAATATATAATAGATTCCACAATTCTCAAACTGCATCAAAACTGCAAAAATCTATGTACACCACTAGAGACAGAGAGTGTGTGTGTGTGTGTGAGAGAGAGAGACCTTCAGCTCTAATCAGCTTTTAAGATTCCTATCATATATAAATCACAGAACAGAATGAACCTGCCACAATGTCAATAGAAACATAATGTCAGGGTTCAAAATGCACATTGAACTTACAGTGTATACAGTAATTGGAGTACAGGAGAAGCGGCATTTACTGTGAACGGAGCAGCTTTGAGAAGCTGAATCACTGCATTAAAGCTCCACATGTAGCCTACAGATTTAAAGGGGTCCTTTTATATTTTTTCAACTTTAGTTAGTGTGTAATGTTGCTGTTTGAGCATTAAAAAGATCTGCAAGGTTACAAAGCTCAAAGTCCACCCCAAAGGGAGATATTTTATTTAACAGAATCCACTTTCCAAGAACTACAACGAATTGCTCGTTTGAACTACAACGCGATTTTTCCGGGCTTTATGAAGTCATAGTCTTAATTAATTCCCGTACACGGGATACGGCCTGGTTGAGCTGCATTAGAGAAGACAGTGCTGCTGCTATGTCAAAGAGACGCTGTTTCCACAGCTCATTTGTTTGACCTTCCTAAGGCTGACGAACTTAGAATGGGTAAAATTTATTTTAAAGACTGTTCCTGAACATTACAATCCTGATGTTTATCTGTGTGCTGCACATTTTATGGAGAACAGCTTCCAGAACCACGATGCAGGCTTTACGCACAAAAGCTTCTCCTGAAATGGAGAAGTTTCCACTTTGTTGGGACAATCTATTGTTTGTGGATGACAACTTGTAAGTATGTCTTATTATTTTTAGTTGCGTTTTCTATTAACAGTTCCAATTATAAGTTTTATGTTTTTGCTAAGCTCGCCTGCTAGCCAACATTAGTGTTGATATATTGTTGTTTACTATAGCTTTTGTAAGCTCTCGCTTTTGTAAGGCTGTTCACCGTCCCTTAGGTAAATTAACCATGTTTTTGTGATCGATTACTGTTTGTATAACCATAGTTTTTCCGACAAATATCATGATTAAATGGTGGATATGGTACCAATAATGTACTAGAAATACATACCACTCTAAAACTTCCTGCGAAATCCATGCTTGCAAAGTCTGTGCATGAAATCCATCCTGGATGCTGGTCTTGTTTGTTAACATTGTCAGGATCTGAATCGGGTTTGGAATTGACGCCATCCTTTATATTTACACTAGAGCAGAACTCGCGGTTATGGAGGGGCGGGACATTTCACTGAGCGCTGCCAATCACAACACACTGGGCCAGCTAACCAATCACAGTACATGTCGTATTTCGGAAGGAGGGGATTTTTTTAATCGAAACCGGAACTAAACAACGCATTCGGGACTGACTGGGGAGAGAGGAGCTGTAATAATGTAAAATATGTGAAAAAGAATGTTTGTTTTTTTTAACAATCAAGCATGAAAGCATATTCTCTAGTACAGTGGTTCCTAAGCCTGTCCTGAAGGACCCCCAACACTGCACGTTTTCTTTGTCTCCCTAATCAAACACACCTGATTCAACTCATCAGCTCATTATCACATGAGTTAATGAGCTGATGAGTTGAATCAGGTGTGTTTGATTAGGGAGACAAAGAAAATGTGCAGTGTTGGGGGTCCTTCAGGACAGGCTTGGGAACCACTGCTCTAGTACACCCACAAAAAAAAAACTAAATTACGATTTCTATTTTATTTTGATTAACTCAGCAGCCCACATTTATTCATTTTAATTTTTACATTCAATTTAATTAACTTTTAGAGTTCCCTTGGGAGCCCTGTTTTTTTTTTTTTTATATTTTGTGTGTGACAAAATCTTCTTTGTAATTTCCAGTTCATTAGAATATTAAAACAGCATTCATTAAGTGGACCAGAAGGAGGCCCACTGTCCTGCAGAGTTCAGATCCATCACTAATCAATTAATAAGGATGGAGGTAAACTCTGCAGGACAGTGGGCCCAGGACCGAAATTGCCCATCCCTGGTCAGGTGGACCAGTGCCACCCTGTGCCTGTCCCACTACATCTTTTACATGGAATGGCATAAAGAGATATTTTGTTTGACCACTAAGGAAAAAGAGTCAAGAACAATGCAGTGCTTGACCTCCTCAAGGACACTCCAGAGGACACACAGCTAGCTGAAGGAAAGCACTTTAGGGAAAGAGAGCCAATGGTGCGGTTAATACAAAAAAAAGGAAAAGGAGAAAAAAGATGAAAGCACTCTAAAAGCCGATGATGATGACTTCTATAAATAGAAATGAAAGCGTCACATGTGGTGGGCTAAGCTAGGCTGCTTGAAGAAGAAGGATTGCGCTTTGGAGATAGCGTTTATTTGGTTAAATCACAGTGATTATAGCTGTTGACAAGAACATCAGTTCATGTTCTAGTCAGCTAACAGCTAATTCTCAAGCCTATTGACTAGCTATCATTCTTCTGACAAAACCGTGTTATTTCAGGCATACCTGCTTGAAATGCGTGAAGGTGTATTTTCTTTTACCTTTGGCTATATCTCAGTTGGTATTAGGGGAGAGACATTCCCATCTTAGACAGTATTTGTTTTTGACAAAAACCACCACCATTTGTGTAGTGCAAAACCACCACCTTTAATTATATAGCACTTTATACAACATATATTGTTTCAAAGCAGCTTTACAGTGATGACAGGAAATCACAATAACATCTTTATTTCTTTGCAACGTCTCATTTCGGCTGTACAGCAGCTCTAAAAGAAAATAGTATTATTGTTCAGCTGAAGTCAGTTCAGTGTTGTCAAAATAATCAATTATTAAATTAGTTCATTTAATTTATTTGATGTTTTATTAACAAGGTTCGGGAGGAACACGTTCTAATGATCAAACAATCAAGTCATTCCAGCCAGCTGTCAGCAATCAGTAATTAACAGGTCCACTCAATCAGCACGAGTAAAGCCTATAAATATATTCAGTCGACTCACCCATATTCCTCGACAGTTTTCAGCATCCCTCCACCACCCCATCTCCTCACACTTGCCTAGTTATCTTCCTTAACAGAGATACGGGGGGAGTACTCTGGGTTCGGGCCCAGTTTCCGAGCTCGGAGCCCTCCCCCCGGACAGCACGCCAAATACGCGTAACTATTTATTCTCTGATCATTTGTAAGTGTGAACTCGTGAATAAGCAGTTCTGCAGAAAAAGTTATATCGTCGTCCAGTTCAGTTCAGTTATCATCCAATAGTGTCAGTGCAGTCAAATCAATAATATTGTTGAATATTTAGTGTCCCCCAACTAAGAGGCGATCCATCAGGTGACAGAATGGAGAAAAAAACCTTGGGAGAAACCAGACTCGGTCGGAGGTCCAGTTCTCCTCTGGTCTATGAACAAACACGGTGTCATTAGGATTCAGGGTGCATCACAAGTCAGAAATCAGATTGTGGATCGGTAGCATTCAAATATTTCATCCAGTTCCTTTTGCTTGGAGATGGGATTCATCACTGTATGGAGATGGGATTCAACACTGTATGGGGATGAAGCTGGTCATACTGTAGGTCTGTGCAGAGGACCTGTCTGGGTCTTGTGGTCTTTGCTGAGGATCAGTGCTGATGGCTGTCGTGTCGATGAGGCCTTCGATGAGGTTGACAGGATTTCTGCTGACATTCAGGGATGCGTTGTGGTCGTGTCTAGGCGCAGGTCCAGCATCTGATCTGGATACGGACCAGATCCGGCTGACTACGGTAACTTCAGGATAAACAGAAAGACTAATGTTAGCGTAGATGCCATTCTTTTAACAATGTAACAAGTACATTGTGTAATATGGGAAGTGTGTCCGGTTCCGGATGACCTAATTTATGCAGCCTAACAATCCTTTAATGGATGTGAATTATAGAAATGTGATAATATCTTATGTGTATGCCAGGCAGGTTAAAGAGATGTGTTTTTTTATTCTAGATTTGAACTGACAGAGTGTGGCTGCTTATCGGTTAGGAAGACTGTTCCGAAGTTTTGGTGCTAAATAGGAAAAGGATCTACCGCCTGCAGTCGATTTTGATATTCTAGGTATTATCAACTGGCCGGAATTTTGAGATCACAATAGACGTGAAGGACTATAATGCGTTAAGAGCTTGCTTAAGTACTGCGGTGCTAAACCATTTAGTGCTTTGTAAGTAATTAGCAAGATTTTAAAATGCATGTGATGTTTATTAGGGAGTCAATGCAGTGTTGACAGAACGGGACTGATATGGTCATACTTCCTGGTTCTAGTAAGAACTCGAGCTGCTGCGGATTGGACTAACTGGAGTTTCCAGTAGAGAATTACAATAATCTAGCCTCGAGGTCATGAACAAATGAACTAACTTTTCTGCATGTGTCATTGATAGCATATGTTGTAATTTAGAAATATTTTTAAGATGGAAAAAGGTGGTTATACAGCTGCTAGAAATTTGGCTTTCAAATTAGTCATGGTCCTTTCTCCCGAAAGACAACGACTGTGGGTTTTAAATGCATAGGTTAGCTGAAGTGTTTTATCTTTAAAATAAAAAAGAGCCATCAGCCAATCAGCAATGTCATGACATCATTTTTCAGATGCCTCAGATTAGTTTAGATTAAATGCCATGTCAGATTAAACTTTTTTTTTTCAGTTTAGCAGTGTGGTGCTTTTGAAAATACATATTGATCTAATCCAGCTTTACAAAGACTAGTGAAAAACAAATCCCCCAGTGAGCAAGCCAAATGTGTCTGTGCCAAATAAATCTTGTAGATAGGAAGATAAGACTCAGCTGGTGAAGCCCTCCAAAAAATGGATACTGGCAAAAAATGTTATATTATATAAATATTTGTAATTGATATGTTGCTTGAAAAAACAAAAAGTATTTTGTCAGAATACACAGATACTTTTGAATGAGTATTTTCTCAATGGAGAACTAAGCTTTTTACCTATATTTACAGCATCTTCCAGCAGAGGAAGACTGCCAAAACAAAACGGCCAAACTTTGGTCCCACAATATCTATCTCACTGAATATCCTGTCATTCAGAAATATGTCCAATAACAGAAGAAAATTGAGTTGTGAAAAGTGTTTTATCTTTTATTTTAATCCGTAGGAATTATCTAACAGATCTTTATCACTTCAACGTGATAACATGCTAAACAGAACTCCATCACACACCAGTGGAAATAGAGAGTTCAGAGTCACATGAAGATATCCTCTCTTCTAAAGCGAGCTGAGAATAAATCTCGCCATCCTACGCCTCCTCCTCAAAGAAGTCACTAAATGTTGCCAAAGACAAAAGGGCTCCCCTCTAGGCAAGCTGCCAAAGAACAGAGGCTCAGAAAAAGTACTTCCCACGACTAATAGGCAGCCAGGGCGATCAGACTGAAATCGCATGTTCTCACATGTGGTGGGATTCATTTTCTGAGACATGTGCATGCGAGGGAAGCCTATTTCAAAGGACGGTACGCTGAATGTTGCCACTCATCCCGCTGAGAGCAGTGCTGTGTAAATATATTGCACTTACTAAATCTCATTAAGATGAAGAAAGATGGCTCAATTATGCTCTCTGAAATATTATTACTGAAGACATGTACGCAAAGGGCAATACTGAGGCTCTGTGAGAGACTGCACAGACTGATTCAGCACACTGTAGCTGACGCAAGCAAGTTTTCATTGGAAATGATAGAGCTTATTAATGCAGTCACGACGCCAGTCATTGAATTAGTTCGACAGAGTGTGTTGAAGAGGGGGTAACCTTGTCAGACATGGCAGTGTGACATACAGCTGAATTATGAGTAATATGCTTTGATCATGTGTGTCCACACAGAACTGTGGGTAATCATATGCTACATTAATCTGTGCATAATTAGTACCACCTGTCAGCAAAAAAGACAAAAAAAAAACTGCACCCATAATCTGGTTGATTTGGAGAGGTGTATTGATGTATGGTCAGTATGATTTTGCCAAGACATCTTCCTGGATCAACATATTTTGTCCGAAAATGTAGTCCTAACCCTGTCCCTACCCCTAAACCTAACACCGTAACTTATCCCTAAAATCTGAGGGAAATGATAGGTGAATAACACTGATGTAGAAGCACTCAACCATTGCTGTAAGTCTAAACTTGACGTAAACTCTAAACATGTGTCACGGTTCATGAATTCACTGTCTCTCTCTCTCTCTCGTCTTGCGAGCTGTTGCGTGTGTGTGGCCGCTAATCATCACTGATTAGCTGCGCCAGCTGGTTCCAATTGTTTGTCCCTTTATATGTCAGTAACTGTTGTCTCATGTTGTCAGATTGTTGTTTGGTATCCCGGCGTTGTT